>JAINUW010000560.1:0-322788 GCA_020205615.1 Panax quinquefolius | reverse complement strand
TCACATCCTTCCCTCCTTATAAGGATTCCGTCCTCGAAATCAAAGAAACCTCCGTTACTCGGTTTTCACCAAATCTCTTTTCAAAATTCATCGCTGAATATCTTCAACACATTACCTTAATATAAGTTTTATATTTCCTACTACATTCATTACTTCAACAAATTCTAGGTTTTATTTTATAACTTTCACTTGAATTCAATTATATTTTGAGTATCATATATTCTTTAACCCATTCATTTCTTTTTCTAAGGATCGTTATCATAAACACTCGGAATATTACATTCACCATTTCTTCTAAGAATTTTATCCTCAAAATTTTATCTATTAATTTTTATTCATTCAATCTATCAAAATAGATTTTACGTTAATACTTTATTCATTTATTTTTCTACTTTCTTTCCACAAAGATCTTTCTACAATTATTAACTTTTCTATTAAAAGTTTTACATTATTCTTTGAAAACTCATCTCCTTCTCATTTCAAAATTTCTTTTCTCACTTATTCAATATATTCATCATTCGATTATACGCATTTTACTTAATTTCTTTTCTAAGGAATATCATCCTTACCACATTCGTCTTTTAGAATAACAAGAATCTTCCACAATTGCTCAATAATTGGGAAGCAATATGAATAACAGAATTTTTACCTGCGGACTTAAAACCTAAGGGTTGAGTATATTGATTTTTGAGAAGGAAATGAAATGCGTAAAGGGATTTGCGTTATAATTAAAGCGAGTGTTATACAACCGTAGTACTATTTAGTATCTATGTATATATCGATGAGAAAATCTGATATGTAAGACCGAAATTTTTTAAATAAAAGGAATTTCCTTTATTTATTATTTTGAAATAGTAAGGGTTGATTTGATTAATGTGGATAGTTAAGGGTTAAATCGCGAATATTTCAAAATAAGCAAGTGGTTATAAAATATTCATTTTTGTCTGGGAATATTCGTTTGGTCGTGGAATATTAAATGCTGTCGTCGGGAATATTCGTATTTACGGCAGCATGACCATGTGTGGGCCCCATAACTGGAAAGCGATTGGATGAAGAAAACGACAAATATAAGTTGGTTAAAAATAACGGTAGTGGTTATTCTGGTTGGAATACCGGTTGGTTAAAATACGATGTCTGGCGTGGTTGCACAAGAGTAGCTATACGGTATTATTGCACGTATTATTGAATTATTGATCCTTACGTAAGATGGCACTACTCAATAATTTTCACGATGAGTTACTTATTCAATATTTTATTTTATTGATTCAATAATTGCTTGCGTTGATATTTTATATTATTGTAGTTCAATAATTGTCACTTACACATTATCTCCATTATCGGATCAATAATTCATATTATTTGAATAATATTATTAGATAGCATTATTGGTAATGTCTAGAAAGTTACATCGAGGAGAGGTTTGGTCACCTAATTGCGGCGCCAATGAGAGAAATCCTTATCTGAAAGCCCCTTTTCTTCAGAAACGGCTGGTTGTCATAATTGTGATTACGTAATATTATTTGTGAATAATTAATTATTGATTCATATGATAAAGAAATATTTATTTTATGTGGATATAAATGATGGATTTATTTATGTGGTTATAAATGAAGAAATTATGTTGAGGTGTTTTATCGATTATTTTATCGGATTGGAGGTATTAAAAATTAAATCGGGGGTTTTGAGATATATTGCGGGGTTATAATTTTTAATCCCATGATTGGATTGTGGTAATTTTTGGGTATGTTATACATACATAAGTTGAGTATATGTCCACAAATTTTGAACCGTTAAAATGCACGAATGATTTGTTGTGAATTTTAAGAGGTGTCGGATTCGAAATTAGGTTTATAATTGATTTTGGTGGAAAATTCTAGAATTGAGTGGGCCCCACTTGTGGTTGGTGAAAAAAATGTCTTGAATTTTATTTCAAATGTGGTGGGTGGCAATAGTAGCGAGTAAAGCCATCGTGTAATGTGTCAAGTCCGCTTTAGCGGCTAACATTTTCCTATAAATAGAGGGCTAAGTTAGAATTGAAAATCACACCGTAAACAAAGTTTTCTCTCTTTCTCTCTCTATATTATTGAGCGTATTTTGTGAGTATTTAGATACTTTGAGAGTTCTTGTTAAGTCTAAGTTTCATTCAAAGATCACTTGAGCCTTTCCTTTCAATCTTGATTCTTTGAGGTAAGAGATATTATTTTTTTCAGTAATGATATTATTTCTTCAATATCATTATCTTTGAAATATTAGTTGGAACTTTTTATCAAATTTAGAACTTTTTCATGTCGGGTTACTTATTCATGAGTTACTATTCACGAGTTACTATTCATGAGTTACTATTCACGAGTTACTATTCACGAGTACTATTCACGATACTATTCATGAAGCGTGAAGATGTTTTTGTGGAATTTCTATCTTTTGGTGTCGGAGTTACTATTCACGATACGGCACTATTCACGATATCTGACTATTCATCGAAAAATAAAATTTCTTCTTTTCGTCCAAAATATCTATTTTGGATACTAGCTTTGATTGTATCCATGTTTTGATCATTCTTGAATTTTACACAACTATGATTATTTTGAGGTATTGTTGGACATGGATAAAATAAAAATACGAATCCTTAATCCTTAATCCTTGTCATTTTGTTTCACCGGATTAGTTCTTTAAAATATTTTTCATCATCCTCGGTCTTAAATGATGATATTATTGAATATCTTTGGCCCAGAGTGCAAAGATGAATGATTTCTGAAGAATATCTTTGGCTTTGTAGTGCAAAGATGAGCGTGTTTAAATGAACATGACCGATTGATGAATATCTTTGGCCTTTAGTGCAAAGATGAACAGTGTTTGAGATGAACATGACCGATTGATGAATATCTTTGGCCCAGAGTGCAAAAGATGAATATTTGATTTGAGATGAAAATTGATTGATGTTACTGAGGATAAAATATTGATGATGGACCGTTAAATTCATAGATTATAGTAGATTTCATTCTCTACGTAACTCTTCTATGAATTATTATTTCATTACGCGAATATTGATCTCGAAACTTGTTGTCTATTGTATTCTATCGATTTTTTCTGTTGGAGACTAACGATAATTTGTGGTATATTATCTTAGTCATAATATTCTTTACCGGGCTAGTTGAGCTCACCCTTTTCCTTCTTTGTTCCATTTTTCTTCTCGGGAGGCGAGAATGTAGCGAGTACTAGTCGGGGTATGGAATGAAGGTTCTAGAGAGTTGTTTAGTAGTCCTCACCATTTTGTAAAATAATGTATCAATAAATGTGATGAGGAATTATTTGAGTATAGATATTGTCTAGAAGATAATATTTGTATTTAAACTCATAAGATATATTGTCGTATTTCACACGACATTTGTATTATTGAAGTTGTAGTTTGCTTCTTGTACCATGTATTTGGCGACTCGAAATGGGTGTTGTGTATACCTATTTTGGGGCGTCACAGTTGGTATCGAGCTTAGGGATATGATCTCTGGCGGAGATCGGGGAATAGAACTAGGAGGGGAGAGACGAGTAAATCCTTCGCTAGTGTGTCTTACCTAAGCTTATTTGTTGGTTGGTCATATTATAGGGTTATTATGTGATTTGTTAATTTATTTAATTAACCCTTGTTTTATGATAGTTTTTTTTAGAATGGCAAATTGAACGTTAACAATGGAGTGAATGAGATCGTGGAGACACCTCTAATCGCCAACCGTGATAATGTGATGTCGGTGAAGAAGGAATTAGAGATATCCATGTGGTGAGTGAAGAATTGATAGTTGCACCTTTAGATAATCGCAGAGGAACAAATTGAGAGTGAGGAAGAAGAGGAAGAAGAGGTACCAAGAGAGTTTATTAGAGGTATTTTATGATCGAAATATAGAATTGCAAAATCGTATTCATGAGTTAGAAGAAGCGAAGCTAAAGAATTGCGAGCGTTCGTGGAGCAAAAGGATGCAACGATTCAAGCTTGTGTTACCCGACACGTGATGCTTGAATGTAAGCACTCTTTGGCGAGTATATAAGATGATAAAGTGGAATCTGAAATGAAAGAAGAAATAATCGAACGAGTGAGAATGAGTGATGCATGGGTAAAAAGCTCGCGACGCGCGTTGATATTATGGAAAGAGATGTCCAATCTAAAAAGAGAAGATTTAACGATGACGGGAAGACGTCGGCAACATCGACACCATCAACAAATTCTAGGGGAAGAGAACGATCGCCGCTTAGATGCTACTGAGATGTGGAGAGGAGGGACATATAAGGTCAAACTGCTCAAAGCCTTCCAAGGTATGCTATAATTGTGGAAAAGAAGGACATATCGCTCGAGATTATGCGATATCGAAACCCGATCCAAATGTGAATGGTGACTCAAAAGGATGTCCCGTGAAAAGTCAAAGTCAACGGTTCTTGGAAGAGCGTTTGTCGTGACCCAATAAAATGCGAGGAACCCGAACGAAGTTAGCACGTTTTAGTTAATTATAAATTCTTGCGAAGTATATACCTTACTAGATACTTTGTTCTACCCATTCTTTTATCTCTCCTGCATGTGCTCAACGTTTGAACTTGACTACGGAGAAATTAGACTTTGACCTATTTATGGAGAAACTCCGTTAGAGAAACTTTCATCACATCCACTTGTTTATAAATCTTGTTTGATTCAAGTTGGCACTATCACATTACCTATTAACCTTATTTCTATAGAGATATTTTCTTTTGATGTGATTTTAAGGTTAACTACTCATCATGCCAAAATTGATTGCTTTTGTAAGGTTGTTAGTTTTCATATTCCTAAGCAACCGTTATTCAATTCAAGCAATCAAACCATTGTAGTCAAACATTTTCATATCAAGCCATGAAGTCATTCGTTTATTACGGATGTCAAATTTTCTTAGTCCATGTTATGGATTTGAATAAAGACACGCCGATTTGAATAATATTCTTGTTGTTATTGATTTTTCCGACGTATTTTCTCGAAGAATTTCTTGGCTTACTCCCAAAGCTTCGATATTAAATTTTGTATCGAATTTGAATCCTTACAAAAAAACTCATGTCTAAAATCTCATATCGAATGGCTCCTATTGAACTTCAGGAGTTAAAAATTCAACTATAGAATTTGGTACCTGAGCCTTTATCTTGTGACTTCCTTTGTGGAATTCACCTAAGCCAAACTCTCTGTAGGGGACGTCATATTCGTGCGATAGTAAACTGATAGGTGTCATTGTGACGTGCTATCCAAGATTGGGATATGAGTCACAGTTGAGAGCAACCTAAGTCGATGTCGAAATACGTAGCTTTCAGGCTTAGTTGGTTATTATCGGAGATTCGTTGAAGGATATTCTCGAATCGCTATTCCATTAACGCAATGATTCAGTAGAGATACAAAATTTGAATGGAGCAAGGAATGTGGGAAGAGCTTGAAGAACTCAAGAGGAGACTTATTTCGACACTGTTCTAACAATACCATCTGGTTCGGATGGATTTGTTATCTCTGATGATGCTTGAGCAAAGGGTTAGGATGTGTTCTCATGCAACGTGGGAAAGTCATAGCCTTTATGCCTCGCGACAACTTAAAGAGTATGAGAGGAATTATCCTACTCATGATCTAGAGTTAGCGGCATGATCGTTCAGCGCTAAAGATATGGAGGCACTATCTATATGGGGAGAAAGTGGAGATATATTCGGACCATAAAAGCCTTAAATATTTCTTCACTCAAAAAGAACTCAACATGCTTGGCAATGACGTTGGCTCGAACTATTGAAGACTACGACCACACTATTCAATACCATCCTAGAAAAGCGAACGTGGTAGGCGACGCGTTGAGTAGAAGATCATATCGCGGGACGAAAAGCGATGATGTCAAGTATAATGCGTAGAGCCAACTTTAATAGAAAAAGTTAAGGTTGCTCAAGCCACCGAATCGAGCTTATGCGTATGAAGAAGAAAGTACAAGAAGGAGCTATTCCGAAGCGAGAATTGATGAAGAAGGAATACTTGAGTCCACTCTATACTTTGTGTTCCTAACGACTCGATTTGAAGTACAAGATTATGATGGAGGCACACACATACACCATTTGCAATCCATCTTGGAAGTACTAAAATGTATCGTGATCTTCGACATACATTTTGGTGGAACAATATGAAGAGAGAGATTGCAAAGTTTATCTCGATGTGTTTAACTTGCCAACGTGTAAAGGCGGAGCATCTAGTACCTAAGGGTCCGTTGCAACCACTTGAGATTCCGAATGGAAGTGGGAACACATTACCATGGATTTCGTTACGGGTCTTCCTACGGTTTCTCAAGGCATCAATGCTATTTGGGTTATTGTTGATAGATTAACCAAATCTGCTCATTTCTTGCCGATACGGGAGACTTATTTCCTTGAACGTCTTGCTAGTATGTACGTAAATGAGATTGTGAGATTGCATGGCATGCCAGTATCCATAGTTTTAGATCGTGACCCAAGATTCACTTCATGATTTTGGGTTAGTTTGTAGAAAGCTATGGGCACGAATTTACATTTATTCGATGTACATACCATCCTCAAACGGATGGGCAATCAGAAAGGACTACTCAAACTCTTGAAGATATATTAAGACTCTGTGTCCTGGATTTCAAAGGAAGATTGGGATAAGTACTTGCCATTGGTGGAATTCTCATACAACAATAGTTATTAAACAAATATAGGCATGGTTCCATTCGAAGCATTATATGGACGAAAATGTCGTTCTCCAATATGTTGGGATGAGGTGGGTGAAGCAACATTGTTGGGACCCGAGTTAGTACGTATGACTACCGAAAAGATCCAAATGATTCGACAATGTATACAAACGACACAAGATCGACAAAAGAGTTATGCGGATCTTCATTGAAAGGACGTGGAATTTAATGTAGGGGATCATGTATTGTTGCGAGTTGCTCCATGGAAGGGAGTTACAAGATTTGGAAAGAGAGGAAAGCTCAATCCACGATTTATTGGTCCATTTCAAATTCTTGACCGAGTAGGAAATGTAGCCTATAGACTCGCGTTACCTCAAGTATGTCTCGTGTTCATAATGTGTTTCACATATCGGTGCCGTAAATATGTGAAAGACCCGAACCACGTTATTGAGTTAGAACCAAACGAGATAGCCAAGACTTAACGTATGAGGAGGTACTATCAAGATCTTGGATAGGAAGGAGCATGTCCCTACGCCAAGAAAGGTCATACCACAAGTTAAAGTTTTGTGGAGGAATCATGCTATAGAGGAAATGACACCGGAATTGGAAGCGGAAATGAAAGCGAGGTATCCTCACCTTTTCGAAACACTGTGTATCGTCGTCAATTTCGAGGACGAAATTTCATAAGGAGGGAGGTTGTAAGACCAAAATTTTTTAAATAAAAAGGAATTTCCTTTATTTATTATTTTGAAATAGTAAGGGTTGATTTGATTAATGTGGATAGTTAAGGGTTAAATACGCCAATATTTCAAAATAAGCAAGTGGTTATAAAATATTCATTTTTGTCGGGAATATTCGTTTGGTCGTGGAATATTAAATCTTTGTCGGGAATATTCGCATGCGACGGCGCCAACCCATGTGTGGGCCCCATAACTGAAAGCGATTGGATGAAGAAAAGCGACAAATATAAGTTGGTTAAAAATAACGGTAGTAGTTATTCTGGTTGGAATACCCTGGGTTAAAATACGATACGCTGTGGTTGCACGAGAGCTGCACCCAGTATTGCACAGTATTATTGAATTATTGATCCTTACGTAAGATGGCACTACTCAATAATTTTCACGATGAATTCTTCGCTCAATATTTTATTTTATTGATTCAATAATTGCTTTGCGTTGATATTTTATATTATTGTTGTTCAATAATTGTCAATTTACATTATCTCTATTATCGGATCAATAATTCATATTATTTGAATAATATTATTAGATAGCATTATTGGCAATGTCTAGAAAGTTACATCAAGGAGAGGTTTGGTCACCTAATTGCGGCGCCAAGAAGGAGAAATCCTTATCGAAAGCCCCTCTTTCTCAGGAGCGGCTAGTTGTCATAATTGTGATTCTCAGTAATATTATTTGTGAATAATTAATTATTGATTCATATGATAAAGAAATATTTATTTTATGTGGATATAAATGATGGATTTATTTATGTGGTTATAAATGAAGAAATTATGTTGAGGTGTTTTATCGAGATTTTATCGGATTGGAGGTATTAAAAAATATTAAATCGGGGTTTTTGAGATATATTATAGGGTTATAATTTTTAATCCGACCGTTGGATTGTGGTAATTTTGGGTATGATATACATACATAAGTTGAGTATATGTCCACAAATTTTGAACCGAATTAAAAATGCACGAATAATTTTATGTGAATTTTAAGAGGTGTCGATTCTGAAATTAGGTTTATAATTGATTTTGGTGGAAAATTCTAGAATTGAGTGGGCCCCACTTGTGGTTGGTGAAAAAAAATGTGCTGAATTTTATTTCAAATGTGGTGGTGGCAATAGTAGCGGTAAAGCCATCATAGTAATGTGTCAAATCTTCTGCTTGGTGTAATAACATTTTCCTATAAATAGAGGGCTAAGTTAGAATTGAAAATCACACCAGAAACAAAGTTTTCTCTCTTTCTCTCTCTATATTATTGAGCGTATTTTGTGAGTATTTAGATACTTTGAGAGTTGCTGTTCAGTACAAGTTTCATTCAAAGATCACTCCGAGCCTTTCCTTTCAAGAAATCTTGATTCTTTGAGGTAAGGGATATTATTTTTTTCGTAATGATATTATTTCTTCAATATCATTATGCTGAAATATTGGTTGGAACTTTTTATCAAATTTAGAACTTTTTCATGTCGGGGTTACTATTCATGAGTTACTATTCACGAGTTACTATTCACGAATTACTATTCATGAGTTACTATTCACGAGTTACTATTCACGAGTACTATTCATGAAGCGTGAAGATGTTTTTGTGGAATTTCTATCTTTTGGTGTCGGAGTTACTATTCACGTATACGGCACTATTCACGTATACGGCACTATTCACGTATACGGCACTATTCATCGAAAAATAAAATTTCTTCTTTTCGTCCAAAATATCTATTTTGGATACTAGCTTTGATTGTATCCATGTTTTGATCATTCTTGAATTTTACACCACTATGATTATTTTTGAGGTATTGTTGGACATGGATAAAACAAAGTACGAATCCTTAATCCTTAATCCTTGTCATTTTGTTTCACTGGATTCGTTCTTTAAAAAATATTTTTCATCATCCTCAGTCTTAAATGATGATATTATTGAATATCTTTGGCCTGTAGTGCAAAGATGAATGATTTCTGAAGAATATCTTTGGCTCAGAGTGCAAAGATGAGCAGTGTTTAAATGAACATATTACCGCGATGATGAATATCTTTGGCCTTTAGTGCAAAGATGAACAGGTGTTGAGATGAACATGACCGATTGATGAATATCTTTGGCCTGTAGTGCAAAGATGAATATTTGATTTGAGATGAAAATTGATTGATGTTACTGAGGATAAAATATTGATGATGGATCGTTAAATTCATAGATTATAGTAGATTTTATTCTCTACGTAACTCTTCTATGAATTATTATTTCATTTGCGAATATTGATCCGAAACTTGTTGTCTATTGTATTCTATCGATTTTTCCTCGCTGGAGACTAACGATAATTTGTTGTATATTATCTTAGTCATAATATTCTTTACTTGGGCTAGTTGAGCTCACCCTTTTCCTTGTTGTTCCATTTTTCTTCTCGTGGAGGCGAGAATGTAGCGAGTACTAGTCGGGGTATGGAATGAAGGTTCTAGAGAGAGTTGTTTAGTAGTCCTCACCATTTTGTAAAATAATGTATCAATAAATGTGATGAGGAATTATTTGAGTATAGATATTGTCTAGAAGATAATATTTGTATTTAAACTCATTAAGATATATTGTCGTATTTCACACGACATTTGTATTATTGAAGTTGTAGTTTGCTTCTTGTACCATGTATTTGGCGACTCAGAATGGGTGTTGTGTATACCTATTTTGGGGGCGTCACAAAGTACAATATGATTATTGTACGAGTAGTATATAGAGAGAGTACGTGAATTGTATATATAGAATACGATTCGTATTATAGAATTAAGTTAAGTCTTAATGTTAATTCATTTGGGTTGGATTATATTTACTCCAATCAATTGAAGGAGCAAGCCCAAGGTATTAGTTGGTTAAGCCCAATTCAAGGCCCAATATTAGATTGGTTAAGCCCAATGCAAGAAAATCGAACCGTGGATCGAACCGGTGGGTCACCAAATGGGTAAAACCCATGGGGATGACCCATGAGGTGGTGGGCCGGCCACTTGGTGTGCAAGTCAAGCAAATCACTTGGTCACCAAGTATTTTACTTGGTGACAAAGTGTTGAATAGTAAGGAGGTGATGGTAGTTGTCCAAATTGCCCTCCATTCTATTTTCCTATAAATAAGAAGCTAGGTTGGTTCATTTGTGAGTTTTTCAATTGTAAACTTAGATTATTTAAGAGAGAAAGAGAGCTAGACTACACAAATTATACACTTTGGTAGCTTTGACTTAGAGTTTTTAAGAGAGTTTATAAGAGTTCTTGAGGTAATAATCCTTATCTTTCATTTCCATCTCTTTTGATTTTTCTTTTATCTTGGAGAATCATAAATGGGTGGTATATGTCTTGTATAGTGGATTAAAGATGACTTACCATAGATTCAATCTCTATAAGTTATGAGATCGTAGGAATCATAAGGTTCGATATAGTTTCAAACCATGAAAATATTGTTTGTTGAGATCGATTATTTTTAAACGATTGAACTCCATCAATACATTATATATGCATCTTGCTTGGTTAGGATGTAGATACGAAATCCATGGAGTGTTCCATGTGATTTGGCTTAGAGAACCCTAGTAATGAAGTTATGGCGAATTTTACGTGATTAGACGTTAAATGTCGAAAACGTTAAAATTCCAGATTGGAGGTTGAAAGTTGACGTGAGACTTGAAAATGTTGTTTTTCAATGTCAACATGTGAGATAGGGTAATTAAGAGTTGTGGGTTTGAGAATCGTTGGATTCCGACTTAAAACAAAGAAAACGAGCATTGAACGCTCATTAACGTTTACGAACGTCTAAAAATAGAACTCAATAGTGAATTTTGAGTTATTTGATTCGAAAGTATCGAATTCTTATATGAACGCGTAGAGTATGTCATTTATGACGTGTAGGCTTTTGAACGAACCAAATCGGGCTTATAATGAAGAAGTTAAGACCCCAGGAATTTCACAAAATTTTTCAAAATTGTTGAAGTTCTGGTACTAAGCATAATGAGCGCTGACTTGGCATCGTAGTGTTAAAAGCCTCATGCATGGCATGGCAATCCACAGTGTATTTAGCCACTGCTAAATGGCACCGCAATGCCACTGTCTCGCATCGCAGTTCCTAGACCGAAGCCTTGCCACTGCTAACTGGCACCGTAGCGCCAATCTAGTACTTGGATGGCCGCTGTTAGGCTTTGGATATTGTCTTAGGTTTTGAACTTCAATTGTTCAGGGACCTATAGGGGTAATGTTTGTACACTTTATAAGTGTATTAAAGCTATTCCTATACTACCTATACTAAGGTATATGGTATTGAACTTAGGAATTGAATGCATGTTAATGAGTTATGAATGATGAACGAGGTTGGTACTTTATCAACAATGTTCGAGTCCGGTTAATAACGTCAGTTGAGTAACGAGCTGGGATAAAGGGTAATGAGTCGAGTTGACTTTATTATTAATATTAAGTTAACTAAGACATAGAAGAGAAAGAAGTTGGTAAAACAATGTGAACATTTGTTTGTTAGCTAATTATAGTGTGCTATGTGAATATATCATGTAGATTCTATACAGGCTGTGGTCAGTCGATTAAGTTATTTGAAGACGCTGAAAGGCAAGTTTTCTTAACGCTTGTCTAAACTCCAAGTTAGCCAAGTTTTATGTGATTCGTTGAACTGAATTTCATGATTGGTTTTAAAGAAAGGGTCGATGCCAGATTTTAACTCGACTAGACTATTCGTAAGATATAGATTGATTATGATTCATATCTTTCTATATAGAAATGTTAACGCTATCCTATGCCAAGTAATTGGTACGGACGTGAAGGTAAGGTTTGTCTATGAACAAACAAAAGTATTTTTCATCGATTATTCGATGGGCACGCGAGTTTGCCAAAAATATTAAACGTAAATACATTTAATGAATGAGTGTTGATCAACATAGAGTACTATAGGCTGATCACCTAGAAGTGCTCGTAAGTAATGTGCATGTAATGACCTTAGTCTTTGTGAAATCATTTTCAAGTATGAAAACCTGAAATTATCGCTCATGGTCTATCGAATCGTTCGTAATTCTAATCTATTCTATACTTTAGGAATTGATGTTATGAATTGTTAAAGTATTATTGTTTCATGATACTTCATAACTATTGTTCAGTTATGTATGAATTGTTATATAATTCACGAATGTGGTATTACTGTTATCCTTTATTAAACTTGCTTTGAGCTTATTATGCTCACTTCTTGCGTGAATTATATAACTGCAGTTAAGGATGAACGTCCTGAGAATGATAAAAGAGATAAAGGCAAAGCTAAGATGGATGCTTAGCCATTATGTAATAGATTAGTAAGTTTGTATGTATTGTACATAATGAACAACGAAGATGTAACTGGTTTATGAACCTGGGAAGAATTATACTTTGATTGTAATAAGAAGATAGTAATTACCTTCATTTTGTTGTATTTCAATGGAATAATTGTATGGATATTAGTATAGTGGAGCACCATATGTCGGGTTGGAAGATACCCAAATTTTGGGGCGTCACAGGTTGGTATGAAAGCCTTAGGTTATAAAACTTAAGGGGGGAAGAACTTTAGGCTAATAACCTCGTAAGGAAGGTAAAGTCCGAAGAAAGAAATTCGCGTTGAATGAATTAATAAAGTATTGAGAAAACTCAGTACTGAAAGATTTAAAAGATGAAAAGTAACCTTAAATAAATTAAATGTGATTTGTGCTTATACTATTGTGTATTATGTACTAATCCACTTGTTATGTGCTATTGTAGATGTCGATCGATAGCATGATGTATAGAGACATTCACGTTGTGAGTGAAGAGTCAGTGAATCAAGTTGAGATAGTACCAATGCCAAAGGCGGAGAGGTGCAGATTAGTTGTACTAGAAGACTCAGACATTGAGGAGTACATCTCTGAGGAGGAATACTCTGAAGAGACGATGGGTTTAGCATCATACCTTAATGAGATTCTGGACGTGGATGAGGAAATGGAGGTGACATCGGTTAATACGGTGATACCCACTCAGGAGCCAACACCTCCGGATGCAATGAGATCATTGTATCTGTCTGTGTTGGATAGGAATGTGCATCTGCGCACTGTGATAGAAACTCAGAATGAGGAGATAATCGCCCTATATGAGGTGAAGGAATCTGCAGAGGCAGACTTTGAGTCAGAGCTCGACGAAAAAGTGCTTATGATAGATAAAGCACGGGACTATAAGGATGAGGTTCTAGAACTTCAAAAGAAACTGGTTGAAAAAGACCAGAAGATAGCTAGGATGTCATACATCCACGAGTGCGCTCATGAGGATTTCAAGCTGAAAATTGCTTGTTATTCCATTGAGTCCGGACAGACTCAACATACCATAAGTCGAGATATAGTGTCGATTCTGGCAAATCAGAAATATGAGAATGCCGTTCGACAGTGTTAGTAGATCGTTAGATCTTTTGTGTATATGGTAGTGACGTAAAACCCTCTTTTGTATAATTAAAGGGTAGTCTTTTTGTAAATCCCAATTTTTGTAGAAGGCAATCGTGGGATAGTATGTAATAGCTTTTTGGCTAAGGGAACATGATGTAAATAGTTTTGACTATGAAAACATATTAATATAATGAAGTTTTTATTTAATGTGCTTGTTGTGGTATGAGTGGTTGTTGTTATTTGAGAATGATAACCAAGAAGTTAAATAGATAATAACGAAACTTTATTTATTTAATCAGAATTATGCCGCCAAGAAGGAGACAACGTAACCAATAGGCCGAGTCTCATAATGAGAATAAAGGGGGGGGGGGTGTCCTAATAACCCTATGCAAGAGTTTGTTAATTTATTAACGGCTGCATTTAACTAAGTTGGGGGTAGGATTCCTGTAGCTCCTGGGGTAGTAAGAACAACTACCTTTAAGGAATTTAAGAGTGTGGGTCCTCCCGAGTTTAGAGGAACACTTTTACCCTTTAGAAGCCCAGACATGGGTAAAAGAGATTGAAAAGGCGTTTGTGATAACAAACGTAGGTGAGGCGCAAAAGAGTTCTTTTGCAACTTACATGATGAAGGGGGAAGCCAACTACTGGTGGGAGGCTCACCAGGGTGGGCCTAGAACCGAAGGTGTTACGTGGGAACAGTTTAAGAAGGTCTTCTTCGAGAACTATTTCCCTACTAGTATTCAGGGTAGGATGGAGATTAAGTTCCTAGAACTTAAGTAGGGGGATATGACAGTTCCCCAGTATACTGCCAAGTTCAATGAATTAGCGAGATTTGCTCCACACTAGGTTGATACAGAGGAAAGGAAGGCACGCAGGTTTGAGCAAGGCTTAAAACCATGGCTTTACAGTAGGATATCAGTTTTTCAGAGTGCTTCCTACGGGACCATTCTGGAAAAGGCGATTATAGCTGAAGGTGGTGGTGAGGCATTGTCTCAGTACCACAAAGAGCGAAATTACAAGAGTAAGTTAGAGGGAGTGGGTAAGGCTGAAGTTGCCAGTAGAAGCGGCAACTTGCCGAAGAGGAAGAGTTTTAACCCTGGGAATACTGGGGTAAAGCAGGGAGAGCTCAAGCAGAGAACAAAAGCATGTAAGAAATGCGGAAAGACTCATATAGAGTCTGTTTAAAGGGGAAAGCAGTTTGCTACAACTGTGGGTAGGAGGGGCATTTGTCACCCAACTGTCCTAACGCTAAGAAGAACCATGGGTGTTTTGTCTGTGGGTCATTAAACCACATGGCAAGAAACTTCCCGAAGAAGGTTTTAGAGGGAAATAAGGGTTCTAGTAGTGGTAAGTTAGCCATTACTGGACCAACACCATCGGTGGGTAGACCCTTGGCCCGTACATTTAATATGACTGTCCAAGATGCGGTTGCATCAACGGATGTGGTAGCAGGTATCATTCCGGTCAATAAGTTAAATGCTTATGTGCTATTTGACTCGGGTGCTACTTGTTCTTTTATAGCATATGAATTTGCTAAGTAATTAGGTTTAATCCCTGAGAAGTTGCCAATACCTTTAGACGTTAAGGTAGTAAATGAAGAGATAATCCCCATTGAACATATTCATAAGGATTGTTGCGTAGAAATTAGAGGGAATAAGTTATCGGTAGATTTGGTACTGATAAGGTTAAAAGAATTCGATGTAATTCTTGGTATGGATTGGTTGGTTAACCATAAGGCGATAATAGATTGCCATAGGAAAAGTGTAAACCTTTGGCTTTCTAAGAAAACCAAGGTAGTGTTCTTCGGTAGTAAATCACCGAGACGCTCTTGTTGTCTGTCGATGACACAAGCTAGGAAAATGTTGAGAAAAGGGTGTGTAGGTTATCTGTGCCATGTTGTGGATACCCAAAGAGTGGGAACATCCTTGGACCAGATACCTATAGTGCAGGAGTTCGCAGATGTATTTTCGGAGGAGTTACCGGGTATTCCACCGGATAGGGAGGTAGAGTTTGTAATTGATCTGTTACCGTGAACGACACCAATTTCAAGGGCACCATATCGGATGGCGCTAGTTGAGATGAAGGAGTTAATGGTTCAGTTGCAAGAACTATTAGATAGAAAGTACATTCAACCGAGTGTGTCTCCTTGGGGAGCACCAGTGTTGTTTGTCAAGAAGAAGGATGGGTCATTAAGACTTTGTATCGACTATCGAGAGTTGAATAAGTTGACGATTAAGAATAAATACCCGTTGCCCAGGATCGATGATCTATTTGATCAGTTGAAAGGGGCAAAGTATTTTTCTAAGATAGATTTGCGCACGGGGTATCATCAGTTAAAAGTGAGGAAGGAAGATGTACCTAAGACGTCATTCAGAACTCGTTATAGTCATTACGAGTTTCTGGTGATGTCGTTTGGGTTGACTAATGCGCTAGCCGCATTTATGGATATGATGAACAGAGTGTTCAAACAATATTTGGACAAGTTCGTCGTAGTGTTCATTGATGATATTGTAGTCTATTCAAAGACGTCAGAAGATCATGCAGAATATTTAAGAATAATGTTGGAAACACTAAGGAAGGAGAAGTTGTATGCGAAATTCACAAAGTGTGAATTTTGGCTTGAGAGAGTACAGTTTCTAGGACATGTTATTGATAAAGATGGCATTTTCGTAGATCCAACAAAAGTGGAAGCAGTTAATGAGTGGGAGCAACCGAAAACGCCAATTGAGGTTCAGAGTTTTTAGGAGTTGAAAAAGAGATTAAGTGAGGCACCTGTATTATCTTTACCTAACGATACAGGGAACTTTGTAGTGTATAGTGACGCTTCGTATAAAGGACTGGGTTGTATGCTCATGCAGCATGACAAGGTCATTGCATATGCATCACGTCAATTGAAGGATTATGAGAAGGTCTATCCTACTCACGATCTGGAATTGGCAGCGGTAGTTTTTGCCTTGAAAATATGGAGGCATTATCTATATGGTGAGAAGTGTGAGATATACACGGACCACAAAAGTCTGAAATATATCTTCTTCACGTATGAGTTGAACATGAGAGACGAGAGAAGGTGGTTAGAGCTAATAAAAGATTATGACTGTGATATTTTATATCATCCGGGGAAGGCAAATGTAGTAGCCAATGCGCTAAGTAGGAAGGGTAGAGAGAAACTGTCAATGTTAAAAACTCAGAATGAGTTGATAACAACGATGGCCAGAATGGAATTAGAAGTTAAGTTACCGGAGGAAGCGGTGGAAATGTTATTTTCCATGGAAACCCAACCGACCATAGTAGAACGGGTTAGGGGAGTACAATTGAGTAATGAGGAATGCAAGCAGATGAAGAAGAGAGTAGAAGATGAAGAGAAGACTATGTATAACCTCGATAAGGAGGGATTACTTCGATTTGAAGGAAGAATTTGGGTTCCGAATGATCCCAAATTAAAAGAGGAAATAATGATGGAGGCTCATAGTTCGAGGTACTCGATACATCCCTTAGTATACGAAGATGTATCAAGACCTTCGTCGAAACTTTTGGTGGCGAAACATGAAGAGGAGATAACGAAATACGTTAGTAGGTGCTTAACTTGTCAAAACGTTGAGGCTGAACACCAACGACCTAGCGGGTTGTTGCAACCGTTAGAAATTCCAGAGTGGAAATGGGAGCATATCACAATGAACTTTGTGATGGGACTTCCAACAACAAGAAAAGGATACGATGCTATTTGGGTGATTGTGGATCGATTGACGAAATTGGCTTATTTTCTACCAATAGGAGTTAGGTATAACCTAGATCAGTTAGCTAAGCTGTATGTCAAGGAAATTATTTCTAGGCATGGAGTACCTGTTTCGATTGTGTCGGATCATGATCCACGATTCACATCAAACTTTTGGAGGAGTTTGCAAGACTAAATGGGAACGCAGTTAAGATGAGTACGACGTATCATCCTCAGATGGATGGTCAGAGTGAAAGAATAATTTAAATGTTAGAAGATATGTTAAGATCTTGCGTTATGGATTTCAAAGGGAGTTGGGATGAATATCTATCGTTGGTGGAATTTTCGTACAACAATAGTTTTCACGCTAGTATAGGCATGCCGCCTTACAAAGCGTTGTATGGAAGGAAGTGCTGAACTCCATTATGTTGGGATGAGGTGGGTGAACGTCGGATGTTGGGAGCTGAGATGGTACAGCAGACGACGGACATGGTGAAGTTAATATGTACTCGATTAGTTGCTGCTCAAGATAGGCAGAAGAAGTATGCAGATCCTCACAGAGAAAATAGAGAATTCGATGTAGGATCTTTTGTCTTTCTGAAAGTATTGCCTTGGAAGGGGAAGATACGTTTTGGAAAGAAGGGGAAGTTAAGTCCAAGGTTTGTAGGACCTTTTGAGATTTTATGAAGGGTAGGAGAGGTGGCTTATGAAGTAGCCTTACCTCCAGAAATGGAACACATTCATAATATGTTTCATGTGTCAGTGTTGCGTCCTTATAAACCGGACTATAAACACGTAATAGAGTATGAATCTATTTAGATAGGGAAAGATTTGTCCTATAAGGAACTTCCGATTCAAATTATTGATAGGAAGGAGCAAGTATTAAGAAATAAGGTAATACCTTCAGTGAAGGTGTTATGGAGAAACCACAATGCTGAAGAAGCAACATGGGAGCTCGAGAGTAAAATGAAGGAAGATTTTCCTCATTTGTGTATGTAATTATAAGCTAAGATTCTGGGGACAGAATCCTTATAAGGGGGAGAGAATGTAACGCCCGAGAAAATAGGATTTTTATGACAATTAAATTTTTATTTGATTATGTGAATTAAATGAATTTAATTGATTTATTATGAGTAAGCTATGTGAAGGTCGTTTTATGACCTAGAATGTGTTTATATGATTAGTAATCTGGCTACGTGCTAGAATTAATTGTTCGGAATTTCCAAGACGAAAATAAATGTTTTCCGAGAAATTTTTGTAAAAACACTATTCATCTGTTTCTGTTTGGGGAATTATTTTGAAATTCCGAGAAATGCATAATGATAGAATATCGAGATAAGATGAAATATCTATTAATATTTCATTTATGGCAAATGGAATTTTTACCTGCGGACTTAAAACCTAAGGGTTGAGTATATTGATTTTCGAGAAGGAAATGAAATGCGTAAAGGGATTTGCGTTATAATTAAAGCGAGTGTTATACAACTGTGGTACTATTTAGTATCTATGTATAATACGACGAGTAAATACGAAGTACTATATGATTATTGTACGAGTAGTATACGGAGAGAATACGTGAATTGTATGTGACACCCCCAAAATAGGTATACATCACCCATCTTGAGTCGCCAAATACATGGTACTAAATTCAAATACAACTTGATTATACAATAGTCGTGTAAAATACGACAAAATATGTAAGACCCCAAATTATTAATAAATGAAATTTATTTTCCTTTATTTATTATTTTGAAATAGTAAGAGTTGATTTGATTAATGTGGATAGTTATGGGTAAAATACGCAAATATTTCGAATAAGCAGTGGTTATAAAATATTCATTATTATTTGGGAATATTCGTTTGGTCATGGAATATTCGAACTGTTCGGGGAATATTAAATGCGACGCCAGCGATCTTTTATGGGCCCCATAACTGAAAGCGATTGGATGAAGAAAAACGACAAATATAAGTTGTTTATAAATAACGGCGTAGTTGTTACCATTAATACTGTTGGAATACCCGGTGGTTAAAACACACTAATACGCGTTGTTAAGCGGTAGCACATATTGCACCAATTATTGATTCTTACGTGAAGACACTACTCAATAATTGTTTCAGATAATTATTGTTCGATATTTTATTTTATTGATTCAATAATTGCTACATTGATATTTTATATTACTGTTGTTTCAATAAATTGTCATTACACAGTATTTTCCATTAGCGGAGCAATAATTCATATTATCTGAATAATATTATTGGATTACATTATTGGCAATGTCTAGAAAGTTCTATCTAAGGAGAGGTTTGGTCACCTAATTGCGCGCTAGTAAGGAGAGATCCTTATTGGAAAGCCCCCTCTTTCCTGGGAACTGCCTGGTTGTCAATATTGCGATTCTGTAATATTATTTGTGAATAATTAATTATTGATTCATATGATGAGGAAAATATTGATTTTATGTGGATATAGATGGAGAAAAATTTTAATGTGACAATTGTTGAAAATTGAAATTTTATTTTATTTTGATAAAATAATTCATTTAAATATATTATTATATTTTAATAATATAATAATGATGATATTTTTACGATGAATGTGGGATATATGAGTATATGAGGAGGAAGAGTATTTTTGTGGCATTAAATGTTTAACACATATTTTGTGTGTTGGTGGACACAATTATTGAATAGAAATTTGATTATAAACTTGTAAAATCGTCTAGTTTATGGATTTCATCGATTTTTGTTTGGAATTTGAAAAACTTTCTTCTGCAAAGGTGTAGAGAATTGAATTTCCTATAAAAACTCGCGAGATTTGAATTTTCTGATAAAAGGGCTATTTATTATGAATTATTGAAGTTCCGAAGCTCCAAAATAATTAATTTTTGAAGTTTTAATTATTTTTAATAAGAAAAACGTTTTTACATTTTAGGGACTCATTTAACATGTGTTAGGATGGCTGAGTTCAGATTCATGGATGCGTAGGAAGATGTGAAAAATAAATAATATTAATTTATTAAATTTTCTACTTTGGTGTTCTAAGCATTTTCCTATAAATAGGGTGCTTAGGTTAGAATTGAAAATCACACCAGAAACTGAAGTTTTCTCTCTCTATATTATCGAGCGTATTCTTGTGAGTATTTTGAGTATATTTTGAGTATTGCTATATGGTGCAAGTTCAAGTCATAGCCTATATTCGGTGTTTCAGCTAGAAGTACTGATCTTTCGAGGTAAGGGATGTTATTTTATTCGAAAATGATATTATTTCTTCAATATCATTATGCCAAAATATTGGTTGGAAATTTTTATCAAATTTGGAACTTTTTCATGTCGGGGTTACTATTCATGAGTTACTATTCACGAGTTACTGTTCATGAGTTACTATTCACGAGTTACTATTCATGAGTACTATTCACGAAAGCGTGAAGATGTTTTTTGTGAAATTTCTATCTTTTGGTGTGAGAGTTACTATTCACGATACGACACTATTCACGTATCTGACACTATTCACGAATCGACACTATTCATCGAAAATGAAATTTCTTCTTTTGTCCAAAATATCTACTATGGATACTAGCTTTGATTGTATCCATGTTTTGATCATTCTTGAATTTTACTCCACTCGATTACTTATGAAGTATTTTTGAACTTGGATTGTTTAAAATACGAATCCTTAATATTGTTCTTTTGTTTCACCGGATTCGTTTCCTTTAAAATATTTTTCATCATCCTCGGTCCTAAATGATGATATTATTGAATATCTTTGGCTGTAGTGTGCAAAGATGAATGATTTCTTGATGAATATCTTTGGCCGTAGTGCGAAGATGAGCAGTGTTGAGATGAACATATTGGAATGATTAATAGCTTTGGCACAGTGGTGCAAAGATGAATATTTGATTCGAGATATATATTGATTGATGTTACAGGGATAAAATATCGACGATGAACTTTTAAATTCATATATAGAAGATAGTAGATTGCATTCTCTACTTAACTCTTCTAATAAATTGTTGTTTCATTGCGGTTGTTGATTTAAAAGCTGGTTGTCTATTGTATTCTATTAGATTTTTCCTGTTGGAGACTAACGATAATTTGTTGTATATTATCTTAGTCATAATATTCTTCTTGGGCTAGTTGAGCTCACCCTTTTCCTTTTTGTTCCATTTTTCTTCTCGGGGAGGCGAGAATGTAAGCGAGTACGCAGTCGGGTATGGAATGATGGTTATAGAGAGAGTTGTTTAGTAGTCCTCACCATTTTTATAAAATAATGTATCAATAATTATGATGGGGATTTATTTGGGTATGTATATTGTCTAGAAGACAATAATTGTATTTAAACTCACAGTATATATGTTGTCGTATTTTGCACGACAAATGTATTAATAAAGTTATAGTTATTTCTGTACCATGTATTTGGCAACTCAGAATGGGTTGGATGGAATTGACCTATTTTGGGGGCATCACAAAATACATGCTATGAGTTTTAATATAAATATTGTCATCTAGACAATATCCACACTCAATTTAGTCCTCATTACATTTATTATTATACTATTTAACAGAATAGTGAGGACAACTAAGACACCATCTCTGACCATCACTCCGTTCCCCGACTAGTCCCGGCTACGTTCTCATTTCCTGAAAAGAACAGTGAAAGAAAGGGTGAGCTCAACTAGCCCGAAGAAGAAATATTATGACTAAGATAATCTTGAAATAAATTATCATTAGTCCTCAACAAAGATGTTAAACCGATAAAATACAATAGACATCAAGTTTAACTGCAATGAACATGCAATCCATTAAAAGAGTCAAGTAGAGAATAAAATCTACTATCTTTTATGATTTAAAAGGTTTTTCATCACTTTTATCATTGAGACTCGACAATAAATAATCCACATCATCCTTGTACTACGGCCAAGGATATTCATTAGAGTCACGACCACAAATTATCCATGCACTACGGGCCAGGATATTTGTGTATTCATCAATGGTCATGATCATGCCAACAATCATCCCATCAATGCACTTCAGACCAATGAGGACTTTTACCACATCATTTATAACATTACGGTTATGATTACAATCAATAATCCTTGAGTCATAATCATACCAAGTCCATCTATGCACTCTGAGCCACGAGATGACTTTCAAAAATAATATAAACATGAGGATGATGACAATGATATAAGAATTCAATAAAACAAGTTCAAGAATTAATTTATTCGAGGAACTAATAATGTCCAAATTGTCAACATGATACTTCTTTGTAAAGTAAAATTCAAGAATGCTCGGAAGAATATTTCCATGAAAAGATACTTTAGATGAAGCGCAAATATCAAGAATATTCCACTAATTTCATGGAGTGTAGAAGTCAAAACTTTAACCAACCGAGTATAATAAAGAATGGAATAACAAAGAAATCACCATGCATGCGGTGCCGCATGTATAAAGTTATTCCATCAAAATAATAAATAACGGAACTAGGTCAGGCGTAATACGCATCGACAGGATATCCCAACATAATAATAAAGAATGGGATACAACTGAAATCACCATGCATGCGGTACTTCGCATAGACAGGTTATTCCAACAGAATACTAAATGACGGAACCGAAGTCGGTGAAATTCACACCAACAGGATGTTCCAACAGAATAATAAAGACGGAACCAGGTCCGGCGTAAAGCACAGATAAGAGATTCCAACAGAATAATAAAGAATGGAATACAGAAGAATTTCACCAAGTATAGGGTAGCCCGTGTATACAGGTTATTCCAACAGAATAATAAAGATGGAATAATAGAAGTTCTCTTCATGAATACAAAAGAAATAATATCCCTTACCGTAAAAGAAACTTGATATCGGAGTAGTGAAGTAGCATAATACTTTTCTTCTTTCTCTCTATAGTTTCTCTCTCTAGAGTTTCAGTGAATTCGTAAGAAATAATGAAGGAATGAGCTTACATTTATAAAAGAATGGAATGAATAGTAACTTGATCCATGAACGGTCCAGTTTGATTTACATTAATCGGACGGTCCATATTTAAAGCAAAATCTTTTAAATAAAATATAATATATTCTATTTATAATCTAATAAAACGAATAACTTTTAAAAAGATTTTACTATGCAAACACTGTGCAAGTACTATGCAAACACTATGCATAATAAAATATAATATATTCTAATTATTGTCTAATAAAACAGAATAACTTTATAAAAGTATTACATTTTATATAAAAGATTTTACTATTAGCCTAATAAAACGAATAACTTTATAAAAGTATTTTATTTTATATAAAAGTTTTTCTGCTTTTATTATGTTAATAATAAATAAAACAAAACCTCATCATCATTATTATTATTCACACTATTAATCGACCAGGTCGTTCCCAGGAAAGAGGGGCTTTCTAATAAGGATTTCTCCCTATTGGCGCTCAATTAGGTGACCAAACCTCTCCTTGGCAGAACCTCTAGACATCGTTAATAATGCAAATAATAATATTAACAACTTCGTCATCTCAATTATTGATTTAATAACATATAAAATATCGACAATAATTGAATCAAACCGAGTGACTTCTCACATAAACATTAATAATCAATACTGGTGTGCTACTTATGCAACCACGCGTATTCTCGTACTTCTTTACTCTTGAGTAGTTCAACAAAGATCAACGGTAAAACTTCCGCCGTTATTTTCATAAAAATATTTTTGTCATTTTCTCAATCCGACAATAATTCCATTGTGGGGTCCACCAATGATTGTGCCGTCATACGAATATTCCCCGACCAATCGAATATTATATAACAACTTGCGTACTTTGCAAAATTTATAAATATTACCCACAACTATAACATTATATCAAATTTATTCCATAATATTCAAAAAAGATATTAATAGAAAATTTATTTTTATTCATAAAAGTTGGGGTCTTACATTGTATGTATAGAATACGATTCGTATTATAGAATTAAGTTAAGTCTTAATGTTAATTCATTTGGGTTGGATTATATTTAGTCCAATCAATTGAAGGAGCAAGCCTAATGGATTAGTTGGTTAAGCCCAATCAAGGCCCAATATTAGATTGGTTAAGCCCAATGCAATAAAACCGAACCGTGGATCGAACCGGTGTCACCGAATGGGTAAAACCCATGGGGCAACCCATGGGGATGAACCATGGGGTGGTGGTCCGGCCACTTGGTGTGCAAGTCAAGCAAATCACTTGGTCACCAAGTATTGTACTTGGTGACAAAGTGTTGAATAGTAAGGAGGTGATGGTAGTTGTTTAAATTTCCCTGCATTCTATTTCCTATAAATAAGAAGCTAGGTTGGTTCATTTGTGAGTTTTTCAATTGCCAACTTAGAGTATTTGAGAGAGAAAGAGAGCTAGACTACACTAATCATACACTTTGGAAGCTTTGACTTAGAGTTTTCAAGAGAGTTTATAAGAGTTCTTGATGTAATAATCCTTATCTTTCATTTCCATCTCTTTTGATTTTTCTTTTATCTTGGAGAATCATAAATGGGTGGTATATGTCTTGTATAGTGGATTAAAGATGACTTACCATAGATTCAATCTCTATAAGTCTTGAGATCGTAGGAATCATAAGGTTCGATATAGTTTCAAACCATGAAAATATTATTTGTTGAGATCGATTATTTTTAAACGATTGAACTCCATCAATACGTTATATATGCATCTTACTTGGTTAGGATGTATATATGAAATCCATAGAGTGTTCCATGTGATTTGGCTTAGAGAACCCTAGTAACGAAGTTATGACGAATTTTACGTGATTAGACGTTAAACGTCGAAAACGTTGAAATTCCGGATTGGAAGTTGAAAGTTGACATGAGACTTGAAAAGGTTGTTTTTCAATGTCAACACATGAGATAGGGTAATTAAGAGTTGTGGGTTCGAGAATCGTCGAATTCCGACTTAAAACAAAGAAAACGAGCATTGAAGGATCATTAACGTTTACGAACGTCTAGAAATGGAACTCAATAGTGAATTTTGAGTTATTGGATTCGAAAGTATTGAATTCTTATATGAACACTAGAGTATGTCATTTATGACGTGTAGGCTTCCGAACAGACCAAATCGGGCTTATAACGAAGAAGTTATGACCCGGGAATTTCACAAAATTTTTCAAAATTGTTGAAGTTCAGATTGAGGTCTTTGAGCCGCCCACGCTGTGACGTAGTGTTGTTAAAAGCCGCGCCCGCAAGACACATACGATGTATTTGGCCACTACTAAATGGTACTGCGACGCCTTCATCTCCTCATATTGCGGCACAAGAGATCAAGCCTTTCCATCTTAATCAAGCGTCGCAGTACCAATCTAGTACTAAGCATGGCCAAAATGGCAATGTGTGTTAGTCTTTGGATATTGACTTAGTTTTTGAACTTCAATTGTTCAGGGACCTATAGGGGTAATGTTTGTACACTTCATAAGTGTATTGAAGCTATTCTTATACTACCTATACTAAGGTATATGGTATTGAACTTAGGAATTGAATGTATGTTAATGAGTTATGAATGATGAACGAGGTTGGTACTTTATCAACAATGTTCGAGTCCGGTTAATAACGTCAGTTAAGTAATGAGCCGGGATGAAGGGTAATGAGTCGAGTTGACTTTATTATTAATATTAAGTTAACTAAGACATAGAAGAGAAAGAAGTTGGTAAAACAATGTGAACATTTGTTTGTTAGCTAATTACAGGTGTCTTATGTGAATATATCATGTAGATTACGTAAAGGCCGTGTGGTCGATCGATTAAGTTATTTAAAGACGCCATTTGAAAGCGAGTTTTTCTTAACGCTTGTCTAACTTCCAAGTTAGCCAAGTTTTATGCGATTCGTTGAACTGAATTGCATGATTGGTTTTAAAGAAAGGGTCGATGCCAGATTTTAACTTGGCTAGACTATTTGTAAGATATAGATTGATTATGATTCATATCTTTCTATATAGAAATGTTAACTCTATCCTATGCCAAGTAATTGGTATGGATGTGAAGGTAAGGTTTGTCTATGAACAAACAAAAGTATTTTTCATCGATTATTCGATGGGCACGCGAGTTTGCCAAAAATATTAAACGTAAATATGTTTAATGAATGAGTGTTGATCAACATAGAGTACTATAGGCTGATCACCTAGAAGTGCTCTTTAGTAATGCGGACGTAACAACCTTAGTGCTGTGAAATCCTTTTCAAGTATGAAAACTGATAGTTACTGTTCATGGTCTATCGACTGGTTCAGAATTCCGAATCTATTCTATACTTTGGGAATTGATGTTATGAACTGTTAAAGTATTATTGTTTCATGACACTTCATAACTATTGTTCAATTTTGTAGGAATTGTTATATAATTCACGAATGTGGTATTACTGTTATCCTTTATTAAACTTGCTGAGCTGTCATGCTCACTTCTTGCGTGAATTATATAACTGCAGTTAAGGATGAACGTTCTGAGAATGCTAAAAGAGATAAAGGCAAAGCTAAGATGGATGCTTAGCCATTATGTAATAGATTAGTAAGTTTGTATGTATTGTACATTATGAACAACGAACGATGTAACTGGCTTATTAACCTGGGAAGATTATACTTTGATTGTAAAAGAAGATAGTAATTACCTTCATTTTATTATATTTCAATGGAATAATTGTATGGATATTAGTATAGTGGAGCACCATATGTCGGGTTAGAAGATACCCGAATTTGGGGGCATCACAATGGCTTCCTATCCAGACATTTTATAATGGGCTATCCAAATCAACTTATTCAAGTATTGATGCAGCGTCTGGAGGGGCCTTCATGGATAAACATCACACAGCAGGGTACAAACTAGTGGAAACAATGGCGGCCAATAATTATCAATGGACGAATGATAGGCAAGCCTCTAGAAGAGCAGCGAGGGTATATGAGGTTGACTCGTTTACCTCGTTAGCGGCTCAAGTTGCAGCGTTAACAAAATGGCTAGACACTATGGGACCATCAGCAGTGCAAAATGTGCAGAGTGTCGTAGTCCAGTGTGAATTATGTTAAGGGAGCCACCCTACTGATCAGTGTGCAATAAGCTCTGAGTCAGTTCAATTTGTTTCCAACTATGGGCAGCAACAAAATGCTAATCTTCCCACTCATTACCACCCGGGCTTGAGAAATCATCCCAACTTCTTTTGGGGCAACAACAACAACAACAACAACCATCCCAATCAAGCACAACCTTCATCCACCAGGCCGAATTATTCTAACCCTCCGAGTTTTCAATCTCAGAATCAGTACACCCCATAGCTGCAGAGCGCTCAAAATCAGTTCCACCATCCACCACCTCAACAGGAGAGGAAGCCTAGCTTGGAAGATCTCTTGTCGAGGTATATTGCCCAAAATGAAACAAGGAGTAATAATCAAGAAGCCTCCATTCGGAATCTTGAAGTATAGATGGGACAATTGGCCACTACTTTAAATAGTAATCCACAAGGCACATTGCCTAGTGACACTGATGTCAACCTGAAATGGGAAGGCAAAGAACAATGCAAAGCAGTGACACTCAAAAGTGGGCGGACTACTATTGATCAAGGTGGAGAGAGTTCTCCAATGGAAGATGAAGTTATTGAAAAGGAATATGCAGTGGAGCAGAATAATGAGAAATCTGGGGGTGAGGAAAGTACTCAAGATAGCCCTCCAACACCATCTCCTCCAATGAATAAAGTCAACCCTCTTCTCCCTCAGTTGCCTTTCCCCCAGTGTTTGCAGAAACAGAAGCTGGACAAGCAGTTTTCTAAATTCTTAGAGGTGTTCAAGAGGCTTCACATAAACATCCCATTTTCGGAGGCATTGGAGGGAATGCCAAGTTATGTCAAGTTGATGAAGGACATTTTATCTAAGAAGTAGAAAATGGGGGATTATGAAACAGTGGCGCTAACAGATGAGTGCAGTGCCATCCTACAAAACAAGCTTCTATCGAAGCTAAAAGATCCAGGAAGATTCACAATTCCTTACACTATCGGGGACCAATTCATTGGCAAGGCTTTGTGTGATCTAGGAGCTAGCATCAACTTGATGCCTCTGTCTATATATAAGAAGCTGGGCCTAAATGAAGCCAAACCTATAAGCGTCACTTTACAATTGGCTGATAGATCTCTTACATACCCGAAGGGGATAATAGAGGATGTGCTTGTTAAGGTTGTCAAGTTCATATTCCCGACTGACTTTATTATTCTAGATTTTGAAGAAGACAGGGAAGTCCTTATAGTATTGGGCAGGCCATTCTTGGCGTCAGGGAGGACCCTAATTGATGTACAGAAAGAGGAGTGGACAATGAGGGTCTAGGATTAAGAAGTAACCTTCAATGTCTTTAAATCGATGAAATATCTGAATACTTTTGAGGACTTCTTCCAGATTAGTGCGATTGATAATTCAGTGAGGGAAGTGTTCTCAGAAATCTGCACTACGGATCCCTTAGAAGCTTCATTGACAGGGGCCAGTACTACAGAAGAGCCCACATATGTGGAATGTGCCAAGTGGCTAGATGAACCCCAAAGATCCAAACAATTCTAACGACAGTTTGAGTCTCTAAATGATGATGAGGCATCTGAAAGTAGCATGCACACAAGCCAATCATGTTTGATGATAAAGCATATACTTTGTAACAATCTTATTCATTTATTAATAAAAAGTATTAATTTATTAAAGGCTTTTAATTATCTACATGATGCTATTTTATAAAATGTGATAAACCCATAGTTTTAAGCAATGCTTTTAGAATAATGATGATGATCATTCTAATGAGATCTAAATTCTTAGAAAGCTTAAAAACTAAAATAGTTCCCAATCATTGGATTACTAAATTGGGGATTAGTGAATCCGGATAGATTGGTACATCGTTGCTTGCTCATTGGATGAGAATGATTGATCTCATGATCATTTGTGTGGAGACACTAAAGCAAGTATGTAGGTGCTTATTAGAGAATAAGTTCACCTTTGAGCATTGGCTCGCTAAGGAATACCTAATGGAGTTTTACTTGCTGTCGATAGGAATTCTGTAGTGATAGTAGTCAAGTAATCCTTGGACTTGAGATCATCATAGTATCTTGTGTATGATGAGTTATACTTTGACTTATTCCTTAAGACCCTTAGGGTATATCAAAGGGTATGCTTGGGTATAATAAGTTGTATGCATGGAGATAATGTATGATCAATAAAGAATCTACCACTTCTAATAAAGAAGAGAAATGTCCTATATGATTCGATAAATGACAACCCAAGAGTCCTTGGCGGCGAGAATGAAATTAGAAAGGAGTTTCTAATTTGCATTATTTGGTGTTGTGCATTTAAGGATCGAAATACATATAATTAAATAAAATAAGACTTGATAGTAATTCCATGTCTTATATTTAATTGGGACATTGTATGGCGGAAGGATTGAATTGTACGGTAACTATTTACTCAATGGTTCTTTAATGATTAATGTTGAAATCTATATTATCTGGAAAGTCGTTGATCGCTAGGGAGGCTTATCCCTATTGTAGAATAAATATTATTTATTTAAATAAATTAATTGTTTAATTTATTTATTTAAATAAGATTAGAATTGTTCTAATTGATTTATTCACAACCGGTTTAATATGGAGAACCTAAAGGGTCACACCATAAAAGGAAGAATAATTATTTAAGAAGTTAATGGCATAATCGTAATAATATATTAAGTATATTTAATTTAATCTATGGTGATAGAATAAATTAAATAGCTTAATATTATTATTTAATATTTTAGAAATATTAAATATAAATTAATAAGAGGAGTCTTATTAATATTATTACAATTATTATTATTATTTTAATTTTAAAAGAGTTTAGAAATTAATTTAATATATGTACTCTCATTTATTCCTAATTAGATTAGGAAGGAAAATTAGTTAAAGGAGTTTAATTAATTATCCCTAATAAGATTAGGGAGCTTAATTAATTAAAAGAATTTAATTAATTAAATAAATCCCAGTTCCTTAATTGTTAAGGTGGGTTGCCCACATCTATAAATAGGAGGAGTCTTATTATGGGTGTGGGGGTTGTTGACTTTTACAACATACGTAATTCCAATAGTTGGGAGAGTACGTTCTATAGAGATAGAAAACTAGGGTTTAGCCAACCACCCCTTCTTCTTGAAAATTCTTCTTCCTTGGTGGATCACCTCTAGAGGCCAAACATTTGGGTGGCTAACGTTGATCAAAGGAAGGAACTAAACCCGGTGGATTCAAGTTGAACGCGAAAGGATTTGGAGGTGAACTTGTACTTGAGGAAGCTCGATCTTCAAGGGTATGATTTTATTCTTTATCTTTTCGTTTAATTAATAATTGTGCATAAAGGGTGATCCGGGTATATGGTTTGTAAAATTTTTTTAAACTCTGATTTATCTCGCTTCCGCCTAATTTATGCAATTTGATTGCGTTCATGAATATTACAAATCTAATAGTGGCATCAGAGCCAAACCTTTATGCGAATTATTAATTGTTTTAATTTGATATATGTATTGATATGTGTTTAGAACAATTTAATTGGGCATAATTTTATTGTATAAAATTTATTTAAAAAAAAAAAAAATCCGAAAATTGTTTTCGGAAACAGTTTTTTTTAATGCAATCCGTGGTTGTTCATTGTTCGGATCTCAATTCGGGTCACATGAATTGATTTAGCAGAAAACTGTGCTACCAACTGAAATTCACGGAAAACAAGGGAGCATTCATGTGAGTCACGGATTACAAACAAAAAAAAAAAAAATCTGCAGAATTCCTCCAAGATTCCGTGCATGATTGGCATGATTGGCTAATGATGGCATGATTCCTCCAAGTTAATGATTGGCTAATGATTGTTAATGATTGCTAATGATGGCGTGATTGTTCTTTGTCAATAGCAACTTAAAAAAAAATAAAAAAAAAGGTGCACGGAAATCAAGGGATACATGCACAAATTAAAAGAATCCGGCTGGAGATTTTTTTATATAAAAGGTTACTACGTTTTTTTTTTATAAAATATATATATATATTGGTTATTATATTATATATATATATATAATAGTTATATATATATACTATATATATATATATATATTCTTAATTTATTTTATAATTAAAATAAAATGTTTATTTTAATTTTAAAATAAAAAGTTTATTTTAATTTTAAAATAATAGGTTTATTTTAATTTTAAAATTAGAATTTCATGCTAACTAATTAGAGTTGGAATTGGATTCCATGATAACTAATTAGAGTTGAAATTGGATTACCTAATTTCCTTAAATAAAGGAGTTTATTTAGATATGAAATAAGATTTCATATTATTCAAAATAAAAGAGTTTATTTGTGAATAGGAAAGAGAAATCCATGTTTCCTTAAATAAAGAAGTTTATTTAAATATGAAATAAGATTTCATATTATTCAAAATAAAGGAGTTTATTTGTGAATAGGAAAGAAAATCCGTGTTTCTTTTAATAAAAGTTTTTTACATGGAATTGGATTCCATAATTAATTAAAATAAAGGAGTTTATTTTGATTAAAGATTTTGATTAAAATAAAATAGTTTGTTTTATTCAAAATTGGATAATTTAAAATAAAATAGTTTTATTTTGATTTAAATTTGGATTAAAATAAAGGAGTTTATTTTGATTCAAAAATAGATTTTATATACTAACTAAATTTGCCCATTAAATGATATCAATATATATATTAAATGTTTATTATTCATAAGATGAATGTTATTTATTGATACATATGGTGATGTGTATGATAATAAATGGGATTGATTATGGACTATTGACCAATATGATTGGATTTTATTTTAGTTGGATGCATGAATGTATGGGTTTTATTAAATGGGGTCTGCAGTACCTCGTCTTCTAAATTTTTTAAATGTAAATTCTATCTCCTCCTATGTACTTCCCTCGATTAGCGATCAAGGTTTCTATTTATTTTAAATAGTTTTGTAATAGGAATAGTTAGAATTAATTTTGAAAATTGGAGATCAAGGAGCAAGGAGCGCTTGAAGACCCGTTTGTAATGGAGCCCGGTTTTAAATGTAATAGTTATATTTAAATATTATTTCTTGCACCCCTAGGGTTTGACCTTTTGGTTCACTTGGTGGCTCTAGTAGAACCAAACTAGAATAAAAGTCCATAATCAATCCTGGGTAGAATATAGTATTCTATATGTGCATGCTTATACTATATATATATATATATATATTATGCAAACATGCTTCGCATGTTAATTAATATGACGCGTATTTTATATATATATATATATGCATGCTAAAACAAGATGAGACAAATTAATAACAAACCCCTCAATATTTTTATATTAAGTCCTAAGCGTTCAAAGATATTTGGAATATCGAACGTCGCCTTCTAGCATGATAAAATTAATAGAGTATTAAATATTTAATATGAGTTTGTTGTATCACCACAAGGCAAGTATTAAGTATTTAAGATGTTAATTTATCACATTTGATGCTTATAAAGAAAATTGAATAATATTGTTTTGTTGTGTCACCACAAGGATGATATTTTTCTTTTTTGAATATATGGAGTGCTAGGTCGGACTTAACATGGATAATTTTGATTCGGATGTGCCACCACTTGATCAAAATAATCTAAGAGGCAAAAAAAAAGGAGTTACATAGTTGATGTAATTGAAAAAAGTTGTCTACCTATTTATTTATATATAGTTTGTTGTGTCACCACAAGGCTATATACATTTGAAATGGGATCCTTATTCTCACTAGCAAATCTTTAATTAGATTTTGCCAAACTATATAAGTGAGGGTAATATAGTTTGAAGAAAATAGTGGGAGATACCAATTTAAAACAAGACCTAATTTATTTTGGTAATTAATAAAAGAATGTATGTTAAAATGTTGTTAATTACAAATTCATTTACGTAATTTTACAATGTCTAAAATTACTATCAACTGCGAAACATATTTGATGTTAATTAACCGCATCAATTACTTACAGATTGGTTAAAGAATTTGAGAATAGTTCTCATAGGCTTGAAAAAGCTATCTTATGTCCTTAATACGCCTATCCCTACAATGGTTGCGAATAATGTCTCGGGAAGAGATTGCTACTTTTAGAAAGTGGCAAGATGATGCACTGATTAGCTCGATGCATCATGCTCGCATCCATGAGTAACGAGCTTCACGTCACAAGATGAAACTATGGATGCTCCTACTATATTCCTACACATCAAGTAGTTGATGGTGAGGAAAGTAGGACTAATAGATATCAGATATCTAAGGAGCTCTTCCGATCTAGAATGGCCAATGGCACTATAGTACAGACAAAAAGTTCTTAACATAATCAATTTGATTGATTAATTAGGACAACTGGTTTTGTCATGGATGGAGAGTTGAGCCAAGATTTGATCTTGCACTCACTCCCGGACTCCTTTCACAATTGTTGTGAATTTTTCATATGAACAAGCTAGATATCGACCTCATTGATTTGCTTAACATGTTGAAAAATGATGAGAGTCACTTTCAACCAAGAAAAACCATGTCTTCTTGGTAGGGGCCAAAGGATCTTCCGAAAATAAGAACGATTCAAAGAAGGTATATAGAAAGGCATAAACAAAGGATAATAAGAACAAAACCGATATGGATAGCAAAGGAGTTTGCTTCCACCGCAATAAGCACGGACACTTTGGAAAGAAATCTGCGAGAAGCATCTTGCAGAGGCTAACTAAAGAAGCTTAGTGAAGTTTCTACATTTAATCTGATTTTTGTTCATGATTGAAATAAATTTTTCTTTAAGTCAAGGTTCTACTTGGGTATTGGATACTGACTTTGGTTATCATAAATATAGATTTATGAAGGGACCAGCGAAGTAGAAAGTTAAACAAAGATAAGTAATCCTATATGTGGAAAATGAAGCAAAGGTTCTTTGCATTAGCTATAGAAACTTATATTTTAGCATTTGCTTACTGGGAAAATCTATTAAGTCGATAAGTTGTTATTGTATTCCAATTCTTGTTAGAAACATTATTTCCATTTTATTGTTGAACAATGAAATCTTTGGTATTATAATTAAGAACAATTGTTGTTCTATTTATAATAATAATGTTTTGTATAAATCGAATATTACTTAATAAATTTTGTATACTTGACTTACATGAAAATAATTTTGCATATTGAACAAATTAGTATAAGAAAAGGAGATGATCATTCAAAGAGTTGAATGTGTGTATTTGCTAAAATACAAGTGTGAATTATTTGAAAGGTTCAAAGAATTGAAGTGAAATAAATTGGCAATGTATTAAGATTCTTTGATTAGATCAAGGAATAAATACTTGTGCAATAAGTTTCTAGATCATCTCAAATGGTTTTCTCATAATGGACACATCCCGATCACGCAATAATTGATTGATGTATCCGAATGAAAATCGTACCTTGTTGGACATGTAGTGCGGTCCAAAATGATTTTACCGATATTCCAAAGATCCCTTCAGGATCATGTCCTAGAAATGGTCGTGATATCTCTGAAAAGGTAACCTAAAAATCCAGCCCCAAGACTCCATAAAAGTTATGGATGGGGAGGATTCCTAATCTTAAGTATGTTAAGATAAGGGGTTGTCCAACTTATGTGAAAAGGTTTCAAAGGATAAGCTTGGGACAAGATTTGACATGTACAAATTTGTGGGACATCCTAAAGTAAGTTTAGGGTATATGTTCTATAATCCTACTTAGCAAAAGGTGTTTATTGTGAAACACGCTGCCTTCTAAGATAAATGTGTTTATCATTGAAGGGGCTAGTGGGAGGATAATAGATCTTGAAGATTTCAAGAACCACAAAACACTATAAGTCAAATAAGAGGAACCTATAGATGACCTATTGTACCACAAATAGAATCAGTAAATGCGAATAGTCACCAAGATACCTAGGAGGTATGGATTCATCATATGATGATGATGAGGTACACATCATAGAAGATGATGATCCAGTTACATACGATGAGGTAAGTGTTGTAAACACTCAGAGAAATGGATTGAAGCAAGTTTCTCAAATATGGAACATTAGTTTTGATGTGGCAATCAAAAGAGTTTGATTTTATCAAAAATAAGAATAAACCTAGTGTGTACAAAAGGGTCAGTGGGAGCATCGTGACATTCTTAGTACTATATGTTGATATACTACGGATAAGGAATGACATACCAATGCTACAATCAGTAAAGATAAAGTTGTCTAAACATTCCTCCATGAATGGTTTGGGAAGAGTATCTTAATTGGGGATAAAATCTATATAGATAGATACAAGAGGATGCTCGACTTAACCGAAGAAACGTATATTTATTTGATGTTAAAGTCGTTTAGCATGGCAAACTCTAAGAGATGTCTCATGTCTATGAGCTATGGAGTGTATCTCTCTTAATAGTCCCCACAGACTCCTGAAAAGAGAGGCCGCATGAGTGACAATCATGCATGTAATGAAATGTACGAGACTTGATGTTGATCAGTCATATTATGGAGAAGTTCACTATGAGTCAGTGAAAAATATCTTAAAGTGCTTAACCGACACTAAGGATGTGATCATATTCATGGTGGGTCTAAATTAAAAACCAGAGGGCTTAACAGACTCAAGTTTTTCAGACAGACCAAGATGACAGAAAAATCCACTTTAAGGTAAAGCGTTATCTTGAACAGTGGTGCAGTGAATTGGAAAGGTTCCAAACAGCAAAGAGTTATTGGTTTAGTAATAAAGACAAAGTATATAGCTATAAATGAAGCTATAAGTTGATTGTTTGGATTAAAAGTTCATTACAGAACTAGGAATAGTTCCCAAGTCTCATCTTGGATCTAAACATGTGTTGTGGCACTTTCATTTGATTATTAGAATAATTGAAAGATGGGAAATCACTATAGAGATAGTGGACTCTCAAGAACAACATTACATATCCATTAACTAAAGCTTATCCAACAGTAGGATAATCGTCACTTAGAGAAAAAGAGTATAAGATACCATGACGATTGGCTTTAGTGCAAGTGGGAGATTGAAAGTAGTATACACACAAGCCAATCATGTTTGATGATAAAGTATATACTTTGTAACAATCTTATTCATTTATTAATAAAAAGTATTAATTTATTAAAGGCTTTTAATTATCTACATGATCTTTGTTTTATAATATGTGATAAACCCATAGTTTTAAGCAATGCTTTTAGAATAATGATGATGATCATTCTAATGAGATCTAAATTCTTAGAAAGCTTAAAAACTAAAATAGTTCCCAATCATTGGATTACTAAATTGGGGATTAGTGAATCCGGATAGATTGGTACATCGTTGCTTGCTTTCATTGGATGAGGATGATTGATCTCATGATCATTTGTGTGGAGACACTAAAGCAAGTATGTAGGTGCTTATTAGAGAATAAGTTCACCGAACGTTGGCTCGCTAAGGAATACCTAATGGAGTTTTACTTGCTGTCGATAGGAATTCTGTAGTGATAGTAGTCTGAGTAATCCTTGGACTTGAGATCATCATAGTATCTTGTGTATGATGAGTTATACTTTGACTTATTCCTTAAGACCCTTAGGGTATATCAAAGGGTATGCTTGGGTATAATAAGTTGTACATGGAGATAATGTATGATCAATAAAGAATCTACCACTTCTAATAAAAGAAGAGAAATGTCCTATGTGATTCGATAAATGACAACCCAAGTAGTCCTTGGCAAAGCGTAATGAAATTAGAAAGGAGTTTCTAATTTGCATTATTTAGTGTTGTGCATTTAAGGATCGAAATACATATAATTAAATAAAATAAGACTTGACAATAATTCCATATTTTATATTTAATTGGGACATTGTATGGTGGAAGGATTGAATTGTGCGGTAACTATTTACTCAATGGTTCTTTAATGATTAATGTTGAAATCTATATTATCCGGAAAGTCGTTGATACATTAGGAGGCTTATCCTATTGTAGAATAAATATTATTTATTTAAATAAATTAATTGTTTAATTTATTTATTTAAATAAGATTAAATTGTTCTAATTGATTTATTCACAATTTGGTTTAATATGGAGAACCTAAAGGGTCACACCATAAAAGGAAGAATAATTATTTAAGAAGTTAATGGCATAATCGTAATAATATAAATGTTAAGTATATTTAATTTAATCTATGGTGATAGAATAAATTAAATAGCTTAATATTATTATTTAATATTTTAGAAATATTAAATATAAATTAATAAGAGGAGTCTTATTAATATTATTACAATTATTATTATTATTTTAATTTCTAAAAGAGTTTAGAAATTAATTTAATATATGTACTCTCATTTATTCCTAATTGGATTAGGAAGGAAAATTAGTTAAAGGAGTTTAATTAATTATCCCTAATAAGATTAGGGAGCTTAATTAATTAAACGAATTTAATTAATTTAATAAATCCCAATTCCTTAATTGTTAAGGTGGGTTGCCCACATCTATAAATAAGAGGAGTCTTATTATGGGTGTGGGGGTTGTTGACTTTTACAACATACGTAATTCCAATAGTTGGGAGAGTACGTTCTATAGAGATAGAAAACTAGGGTTTAGCCAACCACCCCTTCTTCTTGAAAATTCTTCTTCCTTGGTGGGTCACCTCTAGAGGCCAAACATTTGGGTGGCTAACGTTGATCAAAGGAAGGAACCAAACCCTGTGGATTCAAGTTGAACACGAAAGGATTTGGAGGTGAACTTGTACCTGAGGAAGCTCGATCTTCAAGGGTATGATTTTATTCTTTATCTTTTCGTTTAATTAATAATTGTGCATAAAGGGTGATCCGGGTATATGATTTGTAAAAATTTTTTAAACTCTGATTTATCTCGCTTCCGCTTAATTTATGCAATTTGATTGCGTTCATGAATATTACAAATCTAACAGCGTCAACATCTAAGGCTCAGCCGTCGATTATAGAGCCTCTTGTCCTAGAACTAAAGCCTTTGCCCAATCACTTGAGGTATTGCTTATTTAGGAGACTCATCCACTTTATCTGTGATAATTTCTGCTTCTTTAATTGAATGCTAGGAAGAAAAGTTGTTGCTAGTACTAAAACAATACAAAACAACGCTAGGGTGGTCCATTTCTGATATTAAGGGGATTAGTTCAACAATATGCATGCACAAAATATTACTGGAAGAAGGGTCTAAGCCGTTCATTGAACATCAGTGGCAGTTGAACCTCATCATGAAAGAGGTGGTTCGGAAGGAGATTATAAAACTACTAGATGCTGGAATCATTTACCCCATCTCTGATAGTCCTTGGGTAAGTCCTATCCAATGCATGCTGAAGAAGGGTGGAATGACTGTACTGCCCAACAAAAACAACGAGCTGATTCCAACCAGAACGGTGATTGGATGGAGGGTGTGTATGGATTACATGAAATTGAGCAAATCCACCTATAAGGATCACTTCCCTCTTCCTTTTATTGATCAGATGCTTGACAGGTTAGCTGGGCATAGATATTATTGTCTGCTAAATGGCTACTCGGGGTATAATCAGATTTCAATTTCTCCTAAAGACCAGGAGAAGATAACGTTCACATGCCCGTATGGGACCTTTGCCTTCCGGAAAATGTCTTTCGGGCTATGTAATGCTCCCACAACATTTCAGCGGTGTATGATATCGATTTTCTCTGATATGGTTGAAAAGACCTTAGAAGTCTTCATGGATGACTTTTCGGTATTTGGGAGCTCATTTGATAGTTGCCTGATGAATTTGACTGCCATTATCCACAGATGTATTGAGACTAACCTTGTGTTGAATTGGGAGAAGTGTCACTTCATGGTTGAAGAGAGCATTATTCTGGGTCACAGGGTTTCTGCTGGCGGCATTGAGGTTGATAAGGTAAAAATTGATGTGATTAATAACCTCCCACCACCGACATCAGTAAAAGGAGTAAGGAGTTTCCTTGGGCATGCAGGGTTTTATAGAAGTTTTATCTAGGACTTCTCACAGATAACCAAACCGATGTGTACACTATTAGAAAAGGACATGCCTTTCCAATTTGATGAAGCGTGCCTGAGTGCTTTTGAGTTATTAAAGAAAAGACTTGTCTCGGCTCCTTTTATTGTAGCACCTGACTAGACCGTCCCTTTTGAGCTAATGTGCGATGCAAGTGATTTTTCTATTGGGGTGATTATAGGCCAAAGAAGGGAGAAGGTTTTCCACACCATATACTATGCCAGCAAAACTTTGACGGATGCTCAGCTGAATTATACTACTACTGAGAAGGAGATGCTGGCAGTGGTCTATGCATTTGATAAGTTCCGTTCCTACCTCATCGAGACGAAGGTGATTGTATACACTGATCACTCGATAATCAAATATTTGATTGAGAAGAAAGATGCTAAGTCGAGATTGATAAGGTGGGTCCTGCTGCTCCAAGAGTTTAATCTACAGATCCGAGACAAGAAGGGGACAGAAAATCAGGTAGCGGATCACTTATCAAGGTTGGAGAACACCCCGCATTTAGAAGACGCTGACAAAGCCATCAATGATTTCTTCCCGAACGAAAAACTTTTTGTCGTCCAAAGAAAAGTTTCGTGGTATGCGTACTTTGCTAATTTTGTCGCTTGCCAAGTGCTTCCTCAAAACCTGAGCTATCAACAGAGGAAGAAATTCCTAAAAGATGCCAAGCAGAATTTGTGGGATGAGCCCTTCTCGTTCAAGCAATGTTCTGATCAAATTCTGCGCAGATGCTTGCCGGATGAGGAAATTGAAGGTGTGTTACATCACTGTCATTCTTCAAATTATGGAGGTCATTTTAGAGGTCAATGTACTGCAGCTAAAGTGCTTCAGTCTGGATATCATTGGCCCACCCTATTTAAAGATGCACACACTTATGTGTTGCACTACGACAGATGCCAAAGGGTGGGCACCATATCAAGACGGCATGAATTGCCACAACAGAATATCCTTGAGGTGGAATTATTTGATGTATGGGGTATCGACTTCATGGGTCCATTCTCGTCCTCCTTCAACAATCTCTATATCCTTGTGGCGGTGGATTATGTCTCTAAGTGGGTTGAAGCAGTTGCCTTGCCGACTAATGACACGAAGGTTGTGCTTTAGTTCCTTAAGAAAAACATTTTCACTCGGTTTGGCACGCCTCGGGCTATTATCAGCGATGAAGGGTCGCATTTTTGTAGCAAATACTTTGAAGCCCTTCTAGCTAAGTATGGGGTGACCCATAAGATAGCCACTGCTTATCATCCACAGACTAGTGGCCAAGCCAAAATTTCCAATCGAGAAGTAAAACGAATCTTGGAGAAAATTGTTAACCCCAATCGCAAGAACTGGTCTAAGAAGCTCGATGATGCCTTGTGGACTTACCACATAGCTTACAAAACGCTTATCAGAATGTCTCCGTATAGTCTTGTCTATGGTAAGGTGTGTCATCTTCCAGTGGAGTTGGAGCACAATGCTTATTGGGCTATCTAGAAGCTTAACTTTGATTTAGAAGTAGCTGGTGAGAAACAACTCTTGCAACTCAATGAATCAGATGAGTTTCATCTGTAAGCGTATGAAAACGCTAAGTTGTATAAGGAGAAAACAAAGAGGTGGCATGATGAAAAAATCGTCAAAAGAAATTTCGAGCCGGGTCAAAAGGTTCTTCTCTTCAACTCTCGTCTGAAGTTATTTCCCAGGAAATTAAAGTCCAGATGGTCGGGGCCATTCACGATTGCCAAGGTGTATCCGTATGGGGCAATAAAAGTTGAGGACCCCAATTTTGACAAAACCTTCAAGGTTAATGGTCAGCGTTTGAAACATTACTGGGGCGGCAAGGTAGACCGGCAGAAAACCTCCATCACATTGGGAGACCCGGTATAAGACGGGATAATAGTCAAGCTGACGACTCTAAATCAAGCGCTTGATGGGATGCATCCCCATCTTAGTATCAAACAAATTGTTTTTATTTTTATTAACTTAATTCTTATTTTGGTTGTCTTTAGTTACTGTATGTAGTTTTTAGTATAACCTGCATAGTGCATATATGTTAGTATGTGTGTAAGGGCTTTCAGTAGTTAGAGCTTGTGAATATTGTGTCTGTCTGGATTGCTGATATGAGATTTTGGCCTGTGCAGGACTGCTTAACTCAGTATCATAATTTTAGCCTCCACGTCGTGGCACCAAAGTTTATCTTGGTATTCAGCCACATGATTTCATATTCACGCCGCAACCTCAAGTTTAAGCCGCAGCCTCCGAGCAAAGGAGGAGCTCATCAGAATCGGCACCCCGGCGCCAGACACAAAGGGACCTTCGCATCGCAGCGCCATCTTAAGAGGTTACATACTAGAAATTCATGCCCCGACGCCATACTCGGTGCCTCAGCGCCACAATCAACTCAAAGCATACTGCAAACTCGTGCCCTGGCACCGCAACACCATCTATAAGGAGAACACACTGCAAACTCACGCCGCGGTGCCGTCCACCCTTCTATTATCCGCGCCGTAGTGCCACAAATGGGAAAAACATTCTAGAAACTCATGCCACATCGCCAATTTCCTATGCCGCAGAGCCAAGGCAAACCCTTTCCCACGCCGCAGTGCTATGCACCGCGCCGCAGCACCAAGTTTGATTCTTTTATTTTTAAAGACGCGTCTGTTCAGTTTTGCAGCAGTTTTCTTTTATCTTTCTTCAGTTTTTCCTCTCCAAGAGACGCCGTCTCCTCTCCCCAGAGCCGTTAGGCAACAAACCGTCGGCCGTTTCTTATCGTTTGGACGCTCAACCGTCCTTTCAGTTGCATTGCTAACCGGTGCCTCCGTTCACGCCTTCGTCTTTATAAGCCAAGTAAGCATGAGGTAAATTCTCAGTTGCTTATTGGGCTTGAAAAATTACTTAACAGAGCGTGCCTTTAGATTATTCTTGCAAATCCACTAATGGCTTCTAAGCGTCCTAGAACTAGTATTGGTCCCCCTCCTCCGTCCTCTTCTAGAACGCTTGTTACGGCTTGGGATGCCGTAAAATTTCCATCAGAGGATGCCTATAAGCGCTATATTCAAAATTTCTTGTTGCATAGTTTGGTGCCTGAGCGAGGGCTTAGGCCTGATGATAAATTAGATGGTCAGATGAATGCTATGATTATCTCCATGAAATGGGTGCATTTCACCAAACCACCAGAATCCACCGTGGTCGCGGTGGTGAAAGAGCTCTACGCCAATGCCATTGCTGATGGCCCTCCGACTGTTCAAATAAGGGGAAAGCTAATTCAATTCGATAGCCGGGCTATCAATGCAGTATAGGGTACTCCCAATTATGACGATCACGATTATCAAGAAGTTAGAATTCGAAGTTACAACAATGACAAAATTATTAGCAAACTCTGTAAGCCCGGGACTGCTTGGAAAAGTAATTAATATCACGGTGAACGGACATCATTCCCGCAATAGGCCTTAAGTAGGTATGGTAAGGCTTGGTATTCATTTATCTATTCCAATATCATGCCTACACATCATTTAAGTGATGTAACTCGGGAAAGGGCAATTCTGCTCTATGCCATAGTTACGGGCTTAAAGGTTGATGTAGGGGTATTAATCAACGAGTCCATCAAGAAGGCTATAAAGAGCAATGTTATGTCTGGCCTCCCACATCCGTCTCTTATTACTCGTCTATGCAAAACGGCGGGTGTTGTAATGCCCGTGAATTTTAATAAATTATAATATTGAGAATAAAGATTGTTTGCATATTTATTTGAATATAAATATATATAGTATTGGCATGAGTGTGGAAATTAATTTAATTGACTAAGTATGTGATAATTAAGCAATGTAGCAAGAGTAATGAGAAGCTTAGTTTAAACTTGTGGAATTATGCCTAATGTGGCAAAGTGGTGAAATGAGAAAGTACTAATTTAATTAATGATGAAATGGATTAAATTAATTAGTAATATTAATAAATAAATAATGTCATTGGCTAATTATCATTCATTAATTATCATGAGTAATAGCATGTAAGAAGAAATCTTATATAATAAGGTTTTTCATTCAATATAAGATGAGGTGTGACATTGGAATTATTATATAAAACTATATGATAAAAGTAAGCTTAACTAATGTAATTTATTAAGTTATGTGAAAAAGAGTCTTATGTGACCCCATGTTGTGTGTAGGGGTATTTAAATGTGTATTCTAGACCTATGGGAGAAAATAACTTTAATTAAATAAATAATTAATAATAAGTGATTATTTTAATATCTTTGTAGAATTGTAATAGGAAGTAATATTGGCCCCCAATTAAATTATATCCTAGTCTAGGGTAAATATTATTTGAAATAAATCAATGTACATGGAGTATATGATTTTATGTGTATTGTATGAGTGGGTGTATATGTATGCTCAATTGTGAACAAAGTGTAAAATAAACCTAAGTGTGCTAGTAGTAATACAAATGTTGAGTATTAGAATGTCCCAAATTGAGTGTCACTCTTTTCTTCTTCACGTAATAGGCCATTGGTCTAGTCCCTCCTTACCAAACACAAAGCTAGCAAATTATGAGAAGGGGAGTGGCATATATGGTACTCTTCTACCAAATCCTTCATAACCATCAACTTCTTCTCCATTCCAATGATTTAATTCATTGAGTAAAGCTTAGATTGGTCATAAGCTTTCCTATAAATGGAGCTCTTCACCTTCACAACCATTTTTCTAATTCTCTATTAAAACTTCAAGTGTGTGTAAGTGTGATTGGGTGGAGCTTATATAATCTGCAAAGTGAAGCTAGAGTAGCAATTCAACTCCACCAAAGGTAATATTCCTCTATATGTTTTTACATTCCAGTATTTGCAAAGTTCTTAGAAAAGTGCAATAATACTTGTTTTGAGTTGAAAAGTTTATGGTTGAAGCATGCTAGAATGTGTAACTTGAAGCTAGACATTGTTAATATGGTTAAATACGAAATCAACGAAAGTTAAGCGAAGTAAATTGGTCAAGTAACGAATTCGTAATGAAGAGAATCGCTATATGTGTTAAACTTTGGAAAAATGATAAAAATCTTGAATTGATCCTTGAATTTAATTGTTTGTATGTTTGGAAGTGTTAGAAGCATGCTAGGGATGTTTCATAACAAGTTTATATCAATTATACATCATTATATTGTTGTTTGGATGGTTGTTGGGTTCAAAATTGCTTGAAAGCTCGAAGTAGGGGATGCCTGTGATCATAAGACAACAGCCATGTACCGCCCATACTAGCGGGGTCATGTCACAGCGTATAAGCCCTGCTTTTGCGGGGAGATGTTTGAGGGAGCCATGCATACAGGCTGAAGGGGGGTTTTATAGGGTTAATGCACTTCCCGGTGGCGCAAGTGCGATTGTGGTGATTTTTGTTGTTTTGTTTGATGCAAGAAGTCTTAATTTCACTTAAATTCAAGAACATACATACTTCTTAAACATGTATCGATGAAAGTTGCAAGATGTTTTAGTTGGTTTATAGTTGAATTATAACCTTTTGGAAAGAAAAGTTAAAATACAAAAACCATGTTATAAAACCTTACGCCTTTTTGAATCTAACCTATTGAGCATATGTTTATAGCTTAGTTAGTCTTGTAAATACATATGAAATGTGGACTCAACGTACCTTGCATGTATAGATTGTTAGACATGACATCTTAATATTTGAAAATCAATTGAGTTGAAAACTCTATGACTTATATTGTGAACTTTTGAACAATTAGGATATGATGCTTATGCCTCTAGAGATAATCGACATGTTCACGCATCTAGTTAGACATTTTATAAACTATGCAAACATGTGTAGAAAGAAGTTGTTTGGCAATATTATGTGGTGTAATGAATACTATGGCTAGTGGTTGACATAATAAACTCCTTTAACTTTGAAAGATGGAAATGTATGAGTAACCTTAATAAAGGGTCAAAACTAGCTTAAAGGTTCTTTAATATGTGAAACAACTTAAAAATACGTAAAGTAAGGGATATTTTGCAAATACAAATAAAAGATTTGCATATGGTACTAAAGATTTTAAAGGTATAAATCAATGTGAGTTATGCATCTATGAGTGTGTAGTGTGACGCCCCCAAAATAGGTATACATCACCCATTCTGAGTCGCCAAATAAATGGTACAGAAAATAACTGCAACTTTATTATTACAATTGTTGTGCAAAATACGACAACACATACTGTGAGTTTAAATACAAATGTTGTCTTCTAGACAATATCCACACCCAGATAAAGTCCTCATTATAATTATTGACACACTATTTTACAAAATAGTGAGGACTGCTAAACAACTGTCTAGAACCATCATTCCACACCCCGACTACTTCCCGCTATGTTCTCGCTTCCTGAGAAGAAAAATGGAACAAAAAGGAAAAGGGTGAGCTCAACTAGCCCAGTAAAGAATATTATGACTAAGATAATATACAACAAATTATCCTTAGTCTTCAAAAGGGAAAAATATGATAGAATATAATAGACAACAAGTTTTAGATCAACAATCTGCAGTGAAACAACAATTCATTAGAAGAGTTAAGTAGAAATGAAATCTACTATCATCTATGAATTTATAAGTCCATCATCAATATTTTATCCTCAGTAACATCAATCAATATACATCTTTGCACTACGCTACTAAAGATATTCATTTGTATCACCAGTTGGTCATGTTCATCTCAACACTGCTCATCTTTTGCACTACGGGCCAAAGATATTCATCGAGTAATCATTCATCTTTTGCACTACAGTGCCAAAGATATTCATCAAGTATCACCATTAAGGACTGAGGATGATGAAAAACATTTTAGAGAACGAATCTAGCAAGACAGAAGGACAAATATTAGGGATTCGTATTTCGGTTTATCCAAATTCAATAATACTCCATAATAACCAAGTGTGAAGTAGAATTAAAAAATAAAGATCAAAACATGGATACAATCAAAGAAAGTAACCATAAAAGACATCCGGATGAAAAGAAAATTTCATTTTCTAATGAATAGTCTTGATGTTATGAATAGTGTCGTATACGTGAATAGTACCGTATACGTGAATAGTAATCCTGACACAAAAAGATAGAAATTCCTCAATAAAATTCATAACAATATCTCAACATAATGATATTGAAGGAAATAATATCATTTAAGAAGAATATAACATCCCTTACTTTAAAGAAACAGTACTTCAGAATGAAAGGTCGGATGTGATGCTTAATGAAACTTGTACTGAATAGTAACTCTCAAAGTATCTAAATACTCACAAAATATGCTTGATAATATAGAGAGTGAAAGAGAGAAAGCTTATGTTTCTGGTGTGATTTTCAATTCTAACCTAAGCATCTATTTATATGAAAATGCTAGCACGCTAAAGCAGACTTGACCTGCTACCTGTTGGCTTTACCTGCTACTATTGCCACCCACCACATTTGAAATAGAATTCAGCACATTTCTTCACCAACCAAAAGTGGGGCCTACTCAATTCTAGAATTTTCCACCAAAATCATTTATAAACCTAATTTCCGAATCAGTCACCTCTTAAAATTCATAACAAATCATACGTTAATTTTTAACGGTTCAAAATTTGTGGACATATACTCAACTTATATATGTATAACATATCCAATAATCACAACGATCCAACGATCAGATTAAAAATTATAACTCACTTAATGATATATCTCGAAACGATAATTTGATTTTTAATACCTCCATTCCGACAAAAACACCTCAACATTAATTCCTTCAATTATATTCACATAAAATAAATATATCTATAAATTATATCCACATAAAATAAATATTTCCTTATCATATAAATCAATAATTAATTATTCACAAATTATATTACAGAATCACATTTATGACAACCAGGCCGTTCCCAGGAAAGAGGGGGCTTTCTGATAAGGATTTCTCCTTACTGGCGTGCAATTAGGTGACTAAACCTCTCCTTAGACAGAACTTTCTAGACATTGCCAATAATGCTATCTAATAATATTATTCAAATAATATGAATTATTGATCTGATAATGGGAAATACTGTGCAGTGACAATTATTGAAACAACAATAATATAAAATATCAACGCAGCAATTATTGAATCAATAAAATAAAATATTGAACAGTAATTACTGTAACAATTATTAAGTAGTGCCTTCTTACGTAAGAATCAATAATTCAAAAATACTGTGCAACCACACTTATTATTATATTTTAACCACTAGGTAATCCAACAGTGTTAACAGTAACAACTACGCCGTTTTTTATAAAAACTCAAACTTGTCGTTTTCATCATCCGACAGTTATTTTATTATGAGGCCCACGAATGGTCGTACGAATATTCCCTGACAACAAGAATATTTCACGACCAAACAAATATTCCCCGACAAAAATGAATATTTTATAACCACTTGCTTATTTTGTAAAATTTGCACATTTCACCCATAACCAAAGTATTATATCAAATTAACTTCTTATTATTTCAAGATAATAAATAGAGAAAATTTAATTTTATTCATAATAAGTTGGGGTCTTACAACCTCCCCTCATGAAATTTAATCCTCGAAATTGACGTACGTACCTGGTGTTTTGAAAAGGTGAGGGTACCTCGCTTTCATTTCTGATTCCAACTCCCAAGTCATTTCCTCAATAGTATGGTTCCTCCACAAAACCTTGACTTGTGGTATAACCTTTGTTCGTAGGATATGCTCTTTCATATCCAATATCTTGACATGTACCTCCTCATACATTAAATCTTCGGCTATCTCGTCTGGTTCTAATGCAATAATGTGGTTTGGGTCTTTCACATATTTACAAAGCATAGATATGTGAAAAACATTATGAACACGAGACATACTTGGAGGTAATGCGAGTCCATAGGCCACATTTCCTATTCGGTCAAGAATCTCAAATTGACCAACAAATCGTGGATTGAGCTTTCCTCTCTTCCCAAATCTTGTAACTCCCTTCCATGGAGCAATACGTAACAGTACATGATCTCCAATATTAAACTCCACGTTCTTTCGATGAAGATCAACATAACTCTTTTGTCGATCTTGTGAGGTCTTTATACGTTGCCGGATTATTTGAATCTTTTCTGTAGTCATGCGTACTAATTCTGGTCCCAACAACGTTGCTTCTCCCACCTCATCCCAGCATATTGGAGAACGACACTTTCGTCCATATAACGCCTCGAATGGAGCCATGCCTATACTTGCTTGATAACTGTTATTGTAAGAGAATTCCACCAATGGCAAGTACTTATCCCAACTTCCTTTGAAATCTAGGACACAAAGTCTTAATAAATCTTCAAGGGTTTGAATAGTCCTTTCCGATTGTCCGTCCATTTGTGGATGGTATGCTGAACTGAATTGTAAATCCGTCCCCATAGCTTTCTGCAAGCTAACCCAAAATCGTGAAGTCAATCTTGGGTCACGATCCGAAACTATGGATACTGGCATGCCATACAATCTCACAATCTCATTTACGTATATACTAGCAAGATGATCAAGGGAATACGTCTCACGTATAGGCAAGAAATGAGCAGACTTGGTTAATCTATCAACAATAACCCAAATTACATCTATGCCTTGAGAAACATTGGGAAGACCCGTAACGAAATCCATGGTAATGTGTTCCCACTTCCATTTCAGAATCTCAAGTGGTTGCAATGGACCCTTTGGCACTTGATGCTTTGCCTTAACATGTTGACAGGTTAAACACCTCGAAATAAACTCCGCGATCTCTCTCTTCATATTGCTCCACCAAAATGTATGTCGAAGTTGATCGATTTCGCAATCAATGAATACGTGCAAGTATACACGGTCAACAAGTAATAAAGTGAAAGTAGAGTATCATTACCACGAGGAATTATTTAATAAAAATTACTAATTACTAACTCTTAACCAAATCAATTTTATTTAAACAATAGCAAATTGTGAATTTTCTAATTAAGAAAACTAAATTAACTAATTAAAACTAGGTTACTTTATAAATGAATTCAAATAAATAAAGGCTAAGACTCCAATATCCCCAATTATGAACTATAAACCAATTATCCAATTATCCCAATTATTATGTCTCTTTGAATTGTTAATGAGAATTCTCAAATGCCAAAAGCCCTTTCTCAAGTGATCATTTGCCTTCTATTTAACCTTGATTAATTTTGCTATATCTCTATGCAAAATAATTGAATTAAACTCAATTCTGATCCCAATTCCTTATGTGTTACATGCGGCAAATAGATATTCTCATTCTATTCACAAACCTACTTATTCACTGTGCAAATAACTAAGTCACATGTCACCATGCCCAGTTTTAACCCTAGAATTCCTTTCTTAATTCCTTCTAGAGTAACAAGGTAATTACTGATCAGATAATTAATCAATAAGCATAAGGCAAGATGAACAATTCACTTCAACATAAATAATTAGAATAAATCAAATAATCAATTCATAATCATAAAAAGTTCAATTGAAATCTTAATGAAAGAGTTAGTTCATAATTAATCAATTAAAATCAAGAAACCACAATTGAATAGACATTAAAAGATAAAAGTAAGAGAAGGGAAGAGAATATAATCTATTGTCAGTAGCCTTGAGACTCCTTTTTCGCTCCTGCTTTGAATCTTCAATGGTCTCCAAGTTGCTTCAATCCCCAAAAATAATAAGAACTAGGGTTATGTTCTAATCTAAAGGAGTGTTTAATCTAGTCTAATCTATGTAATCTCCCTCTATTTTATGCCTTACATCATGTATTTATAGGTTACAAGTCCAATTTTTAGTTTAGGAACAAACCCAATCCAATTTGGAGTCGAAAAGGTGTCAAAATTTGCCCAAAACGCGTCCAGGCCGCACCCAACCTCTTTCCCAAATGCCTTCAAAGGTTTGGGCACGACGCTTCGAGATCGCCTTATAGTGCCCCGGCGCTGTAAATAAGCCTTAAATTAGTGCCCCGGCGCTACCACTTTTTTAGAAATTTTCTGCTCCAACGTCCTTTGGGAAAACTGGCCATAACGTCTTTGTCCGAACTCCGATTTAGATGATTCAAGATGATCCGAAAAGAGAAAAAGTAGATCTACAACTTTCATTCTTTAAGAATTTCAAAATAAGGTCTGTAGCAATACGCAAATTGGTTCTGAAGTAACTGCTGTGTAAATGGCAAGCCGAAAACGCGAATCTAGCAACCCCGAACGTCGATCTATGTAACTTTTGTCCCAATTCCTACAAAACAACATAAAACATGCTTGAATAGACATAAACACTTAAAAACTAATCTAAAAGATTTGAGAACAACAATAAATTAAGCCCAAATGTATCCAATTCATGTGTATAAAACTCACTCATCAAATACCCCCAAACTTAAACCTTTGCTTGTCCTCAAGCAAAAACACAAAAGAACTAAAAATAAACAAAATAACTTAACTAAATGAATGCATATGCATAATCTACTTCCTTATATACCTATGAACCGAGTAATAAATCAGTATGATATATAGCAACAGGCCTCAAGGATACCATTGGTACTCAAACAATATATCCAATCAATTCAAAATCCATAACTCTAACCAATTAGTCAACCCAAACCTGTCATCACCCATGTTGTGTGTGTGTGCTTGTTAACCATTCTAACCATCCACAATTCAAGATAATCACATAACAAACTTCTTATAAGGAAAATTTCAGTTCCCATTCAATTACTTTTGTAAACATGACAACTCCGATTAAAACTAAGCAATTACCAAATCTAAGGGTAAATACATGATTTATTTATACTTTTATTCAACCACGAGGGCATTTTTGCTCTTTCTCGTGTTTTTTTTTTCATGGTTGTGCAATGTCTCATTCCATTAGGCTAAAAGTGCCACCCCTTAGTGAGCTTTCAACCAATGACTCCCAGACCATATAAGACCTTAGGGCGCTAGGTGTTAAGACACCCCTTCGGGCGTACTTGCTCAAGTAACAAAGGCCTCGAAACAAAACTAACCACTTGTTTTTCTCTTTTTTTTCATCATCTCTTTTCTTTTTTTTTTTTTTTTCGGATTTTCTATTTTTTTTTTCATCAATTTTTTTAGTATATATATCCCATAGATTCCCCAAACTCAAGCTTTTACGTCATTCCAACCTTTACCGCCAGTTCACTAATTTCCTTAAATTTTAACAAAGATTTTCCCTCAAAAACAAATTATGAAACCCTTGAACCAAGTGGATTAAAATAGTTAAACTTTAAGTGCTAACCGGTTACATAAGTTTCAGACAGGCTCAGATTATCATCATGATTAAAATTAGAACTCATCATCAATTATCAACACTGTTCAAGTTAACATGCAAAACCAATCTTATCATAGGTCGAGCTAAGACCACACCAACCTATCACACAGATTCATGCAAAAATAAAAAAATGCAATTATACTACATGAACACATATATGAAGATGCAAAAAAAAATACCATGTATTATATGCAACCTAAAAAAAACATAATGCTAACACATAAAAAAAAAAAATAAACTACTATGCAGATAACTAACTATATGCAGTACGACACTAAAATGCCCCCAAACTTAAACTAGACATTGTCCTCAATGGCTACAATAGAAAAAAATTAAAGTAGAGGACTTCCACGAAAATATAGCAATCTTCCTCCTTGTCCGCTAAGTGTGGAGAAATAAAGCTAAGCACATGGAACAAATTGGGCACCACACTTGAATTTGACTTGAATAACTCAGAAAAACCATGATAGAAGCAATTTTATTAAATCCTAAATAAATGTAAATTCAAAACTACTAATATAAAACTTAATAAAAACTAAAAATAAAAATTGAACTTGGGTTGCCTCCCAATAAGCGCTTGTTTTATAGTCTCAGCCTGACTTCTTCAATTCTCTATCCAATTCCCCTACGAAAATTGAGGAACCCTCCATCCATCAGAAGCAATGTTACTTTTGGGAGGTTCCCATTAGCAAAAACCCTTGAATTAAAGTCACCTAGCATGCTCTTTGTAGATAGGATCCCCATTAAGAACGGCAAACCACTAGGTGTTTCCTCCATTATGTCGATGATCAGATTAGGGCATTGAAGCTTAATAAACATAATGGAATCTTCCTCTATCTTCTCCTTTTCATCCCACCATGACTCCACAACTATACTAGCTCTTACGTCACCAAGAGCTTTGCCGATGACATGACTTCCAATTGGGCATGGTTTTGCAAAACTGCCCGGATTCTTGAACTTTGGTGGAGGAGGCACATGGGATACTAATGAAATTGGCTCATCTTCATTGGTACTCAAAGTTAGATCTTTGCCGATCTCTTTTTCTTGGTCCCCAAGTCTTTCCTCTCTTTCAACATCTATATCATTTGGCACATCCGGTTCTGCATTTGGTTCTGGGCTCACCATCGGTCTCAAAATTCATGTCATAGAGCCAAGTATATTGAAGACGATTGTTCAACGCATGTGCTATCTGCCCCAATTGATTTTTCCAGATTCTTGATCGATGCATTCTGACTTTGTATACTCAGCTCCATTTGATTAAGTTTCTTTTCATGTTCCTCGTGTTTCTTTTCAGAAGCTTTAATAACTTTTTCCAAGGCTTCCTCCCAATTTGAATGTTCTTCTTGTTGTAGTGGAGATGGACACGAGAAATCCGGTGGGTATGTTGGACTTGGAGCATAAAATTGATCTTGATTGATACTCCATGAAAAATCCGGGTGATACCCCCAATCCTGATGATAGTTGTTGGGATAGACATAATTATTGGGGTAATCACCACTATACTGTACCGGCTCGAAACTGATGGCGCATTGATGACTCATATGATTTCCAGCACAATAATCACAAGTAACCGCCACACTTTGATGACGTTGAGCTTCAAAAGCTTCAAACATCCTCGAAAGTGTCTCCATCTGTGCTGATAATGTAGAAAGTTTCTCGAGTCTGTCAATCTCCGCTCCCCTTGGTTGACTCATGTTCGTGTATGGCCATTGATACGCAAAGTCATCCATGGTACCTAAAAAGAGAGAAATATAGGAAGAGAATGAAAAATAAAATAAAAATAAAAATGTTTAAATTAAGACTAATTTGATTGAAATTAATATTGGTAAATAATTATTAAATTAATTCCCAAATCAACGCGCCAAAAACTTGTTGATCGATTTCAAGAATCAATGAATACGCAAGTATACACTACCACAAGTAATAAAGTGAAAGTAGAGTATCGTTCCCACGAGGAATTATTTAATAAAAATTACCAATTACTAACTCTTAACCAAATCAATTTTATTTAAACAATAGCAAATTGTGAATTTTCTAATTAAGAAAACTAAATTAACTAATTAAAACTAGGTTACTTTATAAATGAATTCAAATAAATAAAGGCTAATACTCCAATATCCCCAATTATGAACTATAAACCAATTATCCAATTATCCCAATTATTATGTCTACTGAATTGTTAACAGGAATTCTCAAATGCCAAAAGCCCTTTCTCAAGTGATCATTTGCCTTCTATTTAACCCAGATTAATTTTGCTATATCTCTATGCAAAATAATTGAATTAAACTCGTTAAAATCCCAATTCCTTATGTGTTACATGCGGCAAATAGATATTCTCATTCTATTCACAAACCTACTTATTCACTGTGCAAATAACTAAGTCACATGTCACCATGCCCAGTTCTAACCCTAGAATTCCTTTCTCAATTCCTTCTAGAGTAACAAGGTAATTACCGATCAGATAATTAATCAATAAGCATAAGGCAAGATGAACAATTCACTTCAACATAAATAATTAGAATAAATCAAATAATCAATTCATAATCATAAAAAGTTCAATTGAAATCTTAATAAAAGAGTTAGTTCATAATTAATGAATTAAAATCAAGAATCCACAATTGAATAGACATTAAAAGATAAAAGTAAGAGAAGAGAAGAGAATATAATCTATTGTCAGTAGCCTTGAGACTCCTCTTTCGCTCCTGCTTTGAATCTTCAATGGTCTCCAAGTTGCTTCAATCCCCAAAACTAATAAGAACTAGGGTTATGTTCTAATCTAAAGGAGTGTTTAATCTAGTCTAATCTATGTAATCTCCCTCTATTTTATGCCTTACATCATGTATTTATAGGTTACAAGTCTAATTTTTAGTTTAGGAACAAACCTAATCCAATTTAAAGTCAAAAAGGTGTCAAAATTCGCCAAAAACGCGTCCAGGCCGCACCCAACCTCTTCCCCAGCTGCCCCAAATTGGGCAACTTCGACGACATCATCGCCTTTTATATAGCCCCCAAAGACTGCAAATAAGCCTAAAATTAGTGCCCCGATGCTACCACTTTTTCTGACATTTTCTGCTCTGATGTCCTTTGGGAAAATGGCCATAACGTCTTCGTCCGAACTCCTATTTAGATGATTCAAGATGATCTGGAAAGAGAAAAAGTAGATCTACAACTTTCATTCTTTAAGATATTCGAAATAAGGTCTGTAGAAATACTCAAATTGGCTCTGAAGTGACTGCTGTGTAAATGGCAAGCCGAAAACGCGAATCTAGCCACCCCGAACGTCGATCCATGTAACTTTTGTCCCAATTACAAAAAAACAACATAAAACATGCTTGAATAGACATAAAAACTTAAAAACTAATCTAAAAGACTTGAGAACAACAATAAATTAAGCCCGAATGTATCCAATTCATGTGTATAAAACTCACTCATCAAAGATCATGATACATTTTGGTACTCCCAGGATGGATTGCAAATGGTGTGTTGTGTGCCTTCATCATGATTCTATGCTTCAATTCAGAATCGTTAGGAATGCAAAGTTTGGAGTTGACTCTAAGTATTCCTTCTTCATTAATTCTTGCCTCTGGAATAACACCTTCTTGCACTTTCGTCTTTATATGTATCATCTCTGGGTCTGTGGCTTGAGCAGCTTTAACTTTATTGATTAAAGTCGGTTCGACTCGTATATTTGCCATTATCATGTGGGTCCCTGGAGTCTTTAACTTTATCTTCATCCTTCGTAAGTCGTACAAAATGGGTCTTTGTGTTAACAACATCGCACTCGTACCCGCATACGATCTTCTACTCAATGCGTCAGGTACAACGTTTGCTTTTCTAGGAAGATATGGAATGCTATGGTCGTAATCTTTCAACAACTCGAGACAACGTTGTTGCTGCATGTTGAGTTTCTTTTGGGTGAAGAAATATTTGAGGCTTTTATGATCCTTATAAATCTCCACTTTCTCCCCATACAGGTAGTGTCTCCAGATTTTCAACGCAAAAATGACTGCTGCCAACTCCAGATCATGAGTAGGATAATTCCTCTCATATTCTTTGAGTTATCGCGAGGCATAGGCTATGAATTTCTTATGTTGCATGAGAACACATCCTAACCCTTTGCACAAGCATCGTCAGAGATAACAAATCCATCCGAACGGATGGTATTGTCGTAACAGTGCCAAATGAGTCTCCTCTTGAGCTCTTGGAAACTCTTCTCGCATTCCTCGCTCCATACTGAATTTTGCATCTTTCCGAGTCACCGAGTTAATCTGATAGCGATTCGAGAAAATCCTTCCATGAATCTCCGATAATAACCGGCTAAGTCCGTAGCTTACGCACTTGATGGTCATGACTTTGGTTGCTCCCAACTTTGGATTGCTTCAATCTTTGCCAGGTCAACAGATACTCCATGTTTTGACACCACGTGCCCAAGGAATGCTACTTACTTAAGCCAGAACTCGCATTTCTTCAGCTTGGCATATAGCTTGTTGTCACGAAGTCTTTGAAGTATCAGCTTCAAGTGGTGCTCATGATCTTCACGACTTTTGGAATAGATAAGGATGTCATCAATAAAGACAACAACGAACTGATCCAAATATCCCTTGAATATCCGGTTCATCATATCCATGAAAGCAGCAGGAGCATTAGTCAATCCAAATGACATGACTAAGAATTCATAATGCCCGTATCGAGTTCTGAAGGCAGTCTTTGGAATATCCTCAGTTTTAATCTTCAGCTGATGATATCCAGAACGAAGATCGATCTTTGAAAAGAATTGTGCTCTTTGCAACTGGTCAAATAGGTCATCAATGCGAGGTAGTGGATACCTATTCTTGATGGTGACATGGTTTAATTCTCGGTAGTCAATACAAAGTCGCATACTTCCGTCTTTCTTCTTTACAAATAAAACAGGAGCACCCCAAGGAGATGTACTAGGACAAATGAAATCGATGTCTAACAATTCCTGTAGGTGGACTTTTAACTCTTGAAGTTCAATAGGAGCCATTCGATATGGGGTTTTAGAAATGGGCTTTGTACCCAGTTCAAGATAAATAAAGAATTCAACTTCTCATTCTGGGGGTAGACCAGGAAGTTCTTCAGGAAATATGTCAGGAAATTCATTAAAACCTTGAATATTATTCAAATCTGACGTGTTTTTGTTCAAGTCCATAATATGGGCTAAGAAAGATTAACATTCGTTTTTTAATAAACGAATAGCTTTATGGCTTGATATGATAATGACTGATTTTAGTGGTTTAGTGGCTTGAATTCGCATAACAGGTTGGTTAGGAATATGAAAACTAACAACCTTACGAAAACAATTAATTTTGGCATGATGAGTGGTTAACCAATCAATCCCTAAAATCACATCAAATGCAAGATTCTTTAAAGAAATAAGATCAACAGATAATGTGATTGTGCCAACTTCGATCAAGTAAGATTTATGTAACGAAGGTTTCACCAAACGGAGTTTCAACAGATAAGTTAAAGTTCAATTTCTCCAGAGTCAAGTTTAAACGTTGAGCACAAGCAGGAGAGATAAAAGAATGGGTAGAACCGGTATCTAGTAAGGTATAAACTTTGCAAGAGATCAAGATTAGCTTACCCGTGATCACCTCGTTCGGGTTTCTCACATTTTGGCCAGTCACGACAAACGCCCTTCCTTGAACCACCGACTTTGTTTTGTCCGTAGTCGCCTTTGGTGCCGCCGTCCCAGTTGGACTTGACTTCGCTACTGGATAAAATCGGGCTATGTGACCATCTTTTCCACAATTAAAACACACCTTGGAAGGTTATGAACAGTTTAGACTTATGTGTCCCTCCTCTCCGCATCTGTAGCATCTAACTGGCGGTCGTTCTCCTCCCCTAGAATTTGTTGTTGGTGCTGGTGCTGGTGCTACTGCTGATGTCTTCCCGTCATTGTTAAATCTCCTCATTTTGAAATTTCCACTTGACTCAACTCTTCTATTATCATGGCCACGATTACCACCCGAGTGGTTACCGTTTTTGTCCGTATTCTTCCCTCATCGCTGGTTATCATCGCTCCGATGACTGCTGTCACCGGTATGACCCTGGTTGTGGTCCTTCGGTTGAATATACTCATTATCACGCTATAATAATTAAGCCCTGTTTACAACATCTGAATATAAAGAAAATTTATGAGAGATAAGATATTGTCAAATCTCGGGTTTTAGACCTCTCAGAAACATCTGCGTCATACATTCCTCATTTTCTACTAAATGAGGTGCAAACCTGGATAACTCCGCGAACTTTGCCTTGTACTGGGACATCGTCATGTTGTTCTATTCCAGTCTAATAAACTTTACCTCCTTCATATGACAAATACTTTCAGGAAATTACTTGTCATTGAACAGTTTCTGAAATTTTTCCCAAGACATGTTGGTAGCGGTTGGTCAGTACGCTTCACGATTCCCACCAGTAATCTGCCTCACCACGGAACATAAAGGTGGCGAATGGAACCTTTTGTTCCTCCGTGCAGCCCAAGACATCAAATATCTTGGTAATTTGCTTAACCCATGTTTTCGCCTTAATTGGATCGGGCTTTCCCCAGAAATCTGGTGGTCCCAACTCCTTGAACTGCTTGGCTGTGACAAAATCGCGTGTTGCTATCATTTCCACCCATATTTTGTACACGAGTCTCCCTCGTCTGATTTTGCATGAACTACAAAAAGCTTCTAAACATCGCATCATTCATCGTTTGCTCGGTAGTGTTATTTACAGGAGGAATATTGCCTTCCTGTTGCACGTTCTCTTGGTTGGTAATCAAATGTTATTGCACAGTATCATAGACTCCATTGTTAACGTTCTCAGCTGCCATTCTTAAAAACTGTCATAAAACAGGGGTTAATTTAACAAATTAACATATCACATAATATCCCTATATTATGACCGACCAACAAATAAGCTTAGGTAGGACACACTAGCGAAGGATTTACTCGTCTCTCCCCTCCTAGTTCTATTCCCTGATCTACGCCAGAGACCATATCCCTAAGCTCTGATACCAACTGTGACGCCCCCAAAATAGGTATACATCACCCATTCTGGGTCGACAAATACATGGTACAGAAAATAACTACAAATTTATTATTATAATTGTCGTGCAAAATATGACAACATATATTGTGAGTTTAAATACAAATATTGTCTTCTAGACAATATCCACACCCAGATAAAGTCCTCATTACAATTATTGACACACTATTTTATAAAATAGTGAGGACTGCTAAACAACTGTCTAGAACCATCATTCCACACCCCGACTACTTCCCGCTATGTTCTCACTTCCTGAGAAGAAAAATGGAACAAAAAGGAAAAGGGTGAGCTCAACTAGCCCAGTAAAGATTATTATGATTAAGATAATATACAACAAATTATCCTTAGTCTTCAACAGGGAAAAATCTGATAGAATATAATAGACAACAAGTTTTAGATTAGCAACTGCAGCGGAAATAACAATTCATTAGAAGAGTTAAGTAGAGAATGAAATCTACTATCATCTATGAATTTAAAAGTCCATCATCAATATTTTCTCCCTGTAACATCAATCAATATACATCTTTGCACTACGGGCCAAAGATATTCATTTGTATCACCAGTTGGTCATGTTCATCTCAACACCTGTTCATCTTTGCACTACGGGCCAAAGATATTCATCAGTAATCATTCATCTTTACTACACTGGGCCAAAGATATTCATCAAGTATCACCATTAAGGACCGAGGATGATGAAAAACATTTTAGAAACGAATCCATGAAGATGAAGGACAAATATTAGGGATTCAGATTTTGGTTTATCCAAATTCAATAATACTCCATAATAACCAAGTGTGAAGTAGAATTAAAAAATAAAGATCAAAACATGGATACAATTAATGATAGTAACCATAAAAGACATCTGGGACGAAAAAGAGAAAATTTTATTTTTAGGTGAATATAGTCCAGATATTTGTGAATAATGTAATCGATATCGTGAATAGTTCCAGATATGAATGAATAGTAACCTACACAAAAAAGATAGAAATTCCACAATAAAATTCATAACAATATCTCAACATAATGATATTGAAGGAAATAATATCATTTAAGAAGAAAATAACATCCCTTACCTTAAAGAAACAATACTTCAGAATGAAAGGTCGGATGTGATGCTTAATGAAACTTGTACTGAATAGTAACTCTCAAAGTATCTAAATACTCACAAAATACGCTCGATAATATAAAGAGAGAAAGAGAGAAAGCTTATGTTTCTGGTGTGATTTTCAATTCTAACCTAAGAACCTATTTATATGAAAATGCTAGCACGCCGAAGCAGATTTGACCTGCTACCTGATGTCTTTACCTGCTACTATTGCCACCCACCACATTTGAAATAGAATTCAGCACATTTCTTCACCAACCACAAGTGGGGCCCACTCAATTCTAGAATTTTCCACCAAAATCATTTATAAACCTAATTTCCGAATCAGTCATCTCTTAAAATTCATAACAAATCATACGTTCATTTTTAACGGTTCAAAATTTGTGGACATATACTCAACTTATATATGTATAACATATCCAATAATCACAACGATCCAACGGTCAGATTAAAAATTATAACTCACACAATATATCTCAAGAACAGTGATTTGATTTTTAATACATCCATTCCGACAAAAACACCTCAACATTAATTCTTTCAATTATATCCACATAAAATAAATATATCCATGAATTATATCCACGTAAAATAAATATTTCCTTATCATATAAATCAATAATTAATTATTCACAAATAATATTACAGAATCACAATTATGACAACCAGGCTGTTCCCAAGAAAAAGGGGGCTTTCCGATAAGGATTTCTCCTTACTGGCACACAATTAGGTGACCAAACCTCTCCTTAGACAGAACTTTCTAGACATTGCCAATAATGCTATCTAATAATATTATTCAAATAATATGAATTATTAATCGATAATGGGAAATATTTATGCGATGATAATTATTGAAACAACAATAATATAAAATATCAACGCAGCAATTATTGAATCAATAAAATAAAATATTGAATAATAATTACTCGTAATAATTATTGAGTAGTGCCTTCTTTACGTAAGAATCAATAATTTAAAAATACTATGCAATCTGGTATTGCACTCTTTATGCAACCACACGACATCGTATTTTAACCACCAGGTAATCCAACAGTGTTAACGGTAACAACTACGCCGTTATTTATAAAAACTCAAATTTGTCGTTTTCTTCATCCGACAGTTATTCTGTTATGAGGCCCACGAATGGCTGCTCCGTTGTACGAATATTCCCCGACAACAAGAATATTCCACGACCAAACGAATATTCCTCGACAAAAATGAATATTTTATAACCACTTGCTTATTTCATAAAATTTACACATTTCACCCATAACCAAAGTATTATATCAAATTAACTCCTTATTATTTCAAGATAATAAATAGAGAAAATTTAATTTTATTCATAATAAGTTGGGGTCTTACATGTAGCCTATATGAATTTAGATATATGTGATAAAAGTATACAAATATTTATATCAAGTGTGTGTGTCTAATGAATACCTGTACATACATAAATAGGATAACATTGTTCATTGAGGTGATTTTACGCTATAAGTGGTAATCAACGCTAAAGGCAAGTCTCCTAACTCACACAACTTTGGATTTTGTGCGAATTCTCGAACTTCGTTTGATTCTCATATTGAATGTAAGTTTTCTAAAATCTTTACATTGTATATTGTATAACTCGAATTGTTGCATACTTATATCGAGCAAACATCTATTACTATTCAGAAATCAGTTGTATGCCTTAACATTGTTACGAGCATTGAACATATCATTCATAATGCATTATAAAAATGGTCTAAGCCTTTGATTCGGCTAGACCATAAGCATGTGTTAAGAAAGCTATCCAAACCAATCGATTTGGTGCGGACTCTTGTAAATCTACTAAGATGGACAACCCTCTTAAAAAGGGGAAATTTTATATTGTCGGGGAACCGACGTGCGCACATGAGTATGATTAAATGTTATGCATAATGTAGGGTACTTTAGGCTGATCACATGTTGTACTCGTTTATATTGGATTGAAGTATGATACTGTTAATTCTAGTAAGAGTTCTTAGTCCTTAATGACTGCTCAGTATTCATTCTTATTGAACCTCAAAATGAATAAATCCTGAAATTTTGTTGATATCCTTCAGTCTATAGTGACACCTATTGAATACTATTGATATTTCTTGATATCCTTGAACTATCAATTATTGTTATACCCTTGAAGATTCAAATGCTATAACTGCTTATTCCTCTTGCTATATTACTTGATGGGCAAACTTGTTGCTCATTCTTGCTTCCCTAAAAACATTACAGTTAAGGCAGAGCAAGGCGGTACATCGGGAAAGGACAAGGGAAAGGGCAAGACTACAAAATAACTTAGTCCTTTAAGTGAAGAAGTATTATTACTATTGTTATGCTTATTATGATGTATTTAAGGATGATTAAGTTATGTCAAAGTTTAATCACTGGATTATTGTAGTAATGGTTACGGTACCTTGGGACGTGAATATTTATATTATATAAATGTAAATTATTCTATTATTTCTGTTGTGATGATTTTAGTATGATATTAGAATTAGCACGTGACGAATCAAATTCGAGATATAAGTGTCTGAATTTGGGGGCATCACAGGTTGGTATCAAAGCTATAGTTATAAACCTTAGGAGTGAGAGTCCTTAGATTATAACTTAGGAGAACTTAGAAGATAGAGAGGGATGAAACTCATATAGAGTTCTCATAGAGAGTGACTTAGTGTGTTATAGAATATAACTTCATTCTATATAATGAACTTATGTTATTTAACATTCTAATGATGTTGTTGTTTGTCATGTCTTATGTTGGTGATTGTAGGATGACTGACATGGGAGGACCTAGCCGAGTAGTAGAAGAGGAGTCGCGTGACATACACGTGGTATTTGAGGCACCATCGATAGTGGAGCCCATATCAGCATTAGCCCCTATTGATGATGCTGACGAGGAGGAGGAGGTGGAGCTCCTACCCGAGGAATCTGATCCAGAGGAGGAGCCTATGGAGGAGGAGCCTATGTGGGATAAGCCTATGGAGAACTCCGACGAGACTACTTTCGAGGATCAGATGTTGGGAGAGTATGAGGAGCGGATCCTAGAGTTGGGATGTAGAGTGGAGGAGTTAGAGGCTAAGGCTAGAGAGAGGGAGTCCGAGTTGCAAAAACTGAGGGACGAGGACCACCAGAGAAAGTTAGTGATACAAGAGTTGGGGGTGGAGATTGCTCACCGCAAGGAGGCAGGGATCCAGATGGGAGCTTTGTTTCACAGGGTGGTGACTAGGAATGTAGAGCTGGTAGGGAAGTTGGAAGAAATGGAGAAGAGAGTGATAACGGAGAGGACGGAGAAGGGAGCTCTCCGAACTCAGTTAGAGATGGAGGTGATGGATAGGATCCATTTTGAGGAAAAATGGGAAGAAGCCAATGATAGGGCTAGTGATTTGGAGGACGAGGTGTGATGTAAGAAGAGGAAGATGAACCAGATGGGCTATGCTGTGTGCACAACCATGGAAAGATTGATTAATGGGGTAAATCACTACTCGGTAGAGCAGGGACAAACTCGGCACACCATAAGCAGAGATATGGTGGTGCACATTACTCAGAGGGAGTACCAGAGTGTTGTGGAGCGCGGAATGATAGATTAAGTCTAGGTGTTAGAAGTTAGTAATTGTCGTATTTTATTATGTGATGTATAATTTGTTGTTGTAATCTCAATCTTTTGTGTAAGATGTGAGATAGTTGTAAACCCCAAACATTTGAATTATATTAGAGGGGTAGTATATTGATGGATGTCCCCAGCTTTTGTGATATTAGGGGATAGGTTGTGTCATTTATAGAAGTATGCTAAAGATAATCATGTAATGTAACAATTTGGCATATGAATATAAATGATCTTATGTGTTATGAAATCTTATTTCTTTTTATGGAGAATTGTTTAAATAATAAAATTAGATAATAAAAATGGAAGTTTTGTGATGCAGAAAATGCCGCCCAGACGTAGATTAACTGCACCGGAAGAGTCGGTTAATGATGAGAGAGGACAAGTAGATCTTATTCAGAGGCTTGTAGATTTGTTTGGGGAAGCTCTTAGGGGAAGAAACAAACCAATCCACCCATTCCCCAAGTAGCTCCAGTCACAAACTTCAAGGACTTTAAAAGCGTAGGACCTCCGGAATTCGTAGGTACTACCGACCCTATCGTAGCGTAAACATGGATTAAGGAAATGGAGAGAGCCTTTACCATTGCTCGTGTGGGTGAAGACCAAAAAACCGTGTTCACTATATATATGATGAGGGGAGAAGCAAACTACTGGTGGGAAGTAAATCAACAGAGGGAGGGAGAAGGGACTATAACCTGGGAGAGGTTTAAGACCTTGTTCTTCAAGATTTACTTCCCGAAGAGCATGAAGAATAGGATGGAGGTAAAGTTTCTAGAACTGAAACAAGGGGAGATGACGGTGGCGCAGTACGCATCCAAGTTCAATGAACTCGCCCGATTCACAACACATCAAGTAGACACCGAAGAAAGGAAAGCTCGACGCTTCGAACTTGGACTAAAACCTTGGTTATTCAACAAGGTATCGGTCCTTCAAATCAACTCGTTTGCCACATTATTGGAGAATGCGATAATTGCTGAGGGAGGTAGCGAGGCATTGAGCCAATACACCAAGGAGAAGAAGAACAAGAATGTTGGGGGAGAAACTTGTGGAGGGAGTAGCAGTGGTGGAAGTTCTCTGGGACAGAGGAAATGGGATAACCGTAACAACAACAATACCAACAACAAAAGCATTAACCAGTTAGAAAGTTATCAAGGAGGGTTTAAGAAAAAAGGTGAAGCGTGCTCGAAATGTGGGAAAAACTATCAAGGGGAATGCTGGAAGGGGCGCAACGTCTGCTACAACTGCGGCCATGAAGGGCATATTTCACCCAACTGCCCAAAGCTAAAAAAGATCAAGGGATGTTTTGTGTGTGGCTAAACTGAGCATCAAATCAAGGATTATCCAAAGAAAGGGAGCAGCAGAGGAAGCGACCAACATGGAGGGGGCAACAAGCTGATGATCGGTGAACCAACGCAATCTAACCGACCGATTGCCCGAACCTTTAACATGACTTTCCAAGACGCAGTGATTATAAAGGATGTGGTGTCAGGTATTCTCCCAATCAATAATATAAATGCCTATGTATTATTTGATTTGAGTGCTACCTATTATTTTGTGTCTGAAGAATTTTCTAATCGATTAAGCATACCCCCTGAACGCTTAGAAAATTCGTTGAACATAGAGATTACGAATAAGGAAGTAATTTTCGTAGAGTTTGTTTACCGAGACTATTGTGCAAACATTAGAGGTCACAAACTAAATGTAGACTTATTCCGATTAAACTGGGAGAGTTTGATGTGATATTAGGAATGGATTGGTTATCCAGCCACATTGCGATAATCGATTGTAAAGAGAAAAGTGTTAACCTTCAGACCTCAAATCGGTCTAAGGTAGTGTTTTATGGTAGCTCATCGCTCAAGCAATCATGTTGCCTTACGATGATGCAGGCCAAGAAGTTGTTAAAGAAAAGATGTGTCGGTTATTTAGCCTATATAGTGGATACCCAGAAAAAGGGAGTAGAAATGAAGGATATATCAGTTGTGAGAGATTTCCAAGATGTGATGCCAGACGATCTGCCTAGTCTTCTGCCAGACAGAGAAATCAAATTCATAATAGACTTAGTACCGGGAACCACACCGATTTTGAAAGCCCCATATCATATGGCACCAGTAGAAATGAAGGAATTGATGATACAATTGCAAGAGTTACTAGATAAGGGTTACATTCGGCCAAGTGTGTCTCCTTGGGAAGCACCAGTGTTGTTTGTAAAGAAAAAGGATGGGTCAATGAGGTTCTGTATCGACTATCGGGAGTTGAACCGAGTAACCATTAAGAATAGATATCTGTTGCCAAGGATAGACGATCTTTTTGACCAACTGAAGGGACCGAAGTGTTTTTCCAAGATAGATTTACAAATGAGTTATCATCAGTTGCAAGTGCGAGAGGAGGACATACCAAAGACGACGTTTCAAACTCGTTATGGACATTACGAATTTCTAGTGATGTCATTTGGGTTAACTAATGATCCGGCAGCATTCATGGACTTGATGAACCGAGTTTTCAAGACATACTTAGACAAGTTCGTAGTAGTATTTATCGACGACATCTTGATTTATTCAAAGACTAAGGAAGAGCACGCCGAACACCTGAGGATGGTATTGGAAGCATTGAGAAGGAAAAAGATGTACGCTAAATTCTCGAAATGTGAATTTTGGATGGAGAAGGTTCAATTTTTAGGACACGTGATAGATCAAAATAAAAGTTCCATGGAGGCGATAAGTAATTTGGAACAACCGAAGACGCCAACAGAGGTAAGAAGTTTCTTATGGTTAGCCGGGTACTATCAAATATTTATCCAAGATTTTTCTAAGATAGCAACCCCGCTGACCAATCTAACGAGGAAGGCAGTGAAGTTCGTGTGGACGGGCAAATGTGAGGAGAGTTTCCAAGAATCGAAGAGAAGGTTGAGCGAGGCGCCTATATTATCATTACCAAATGATACAAGAGGATTTGTGGTGTATAGTGATGCATAGCATCGAGGACTTGGCTGTGTGCTAATGCAGCATGGCAAGGTCATTGCGTATGCATCATGATAGTTGAAGGATTTTGAAAAACGATACCCTACCCATGACTTAGAGTTAACAGCGGTAGTTTTTGCATTGAAGATTTGGAGGCATTATTTGTATAGAGAAAAATGTGAGATATACACGGACCACAAGAGTCTGAAATATATCTTCACACAGAAGGAGTTGAACATGCGACAAAGAAGGTTGTTGGAATTAATCAAGGATTATGACTGTGAAATTCTTTATCACCCGGGAAAAGCAAATGTAGTTGCCGACACTTTGAGTAGAAAAGGAAGGGAGAAATTATTCAAATTGACAACTCAAGAGGAATTAATAAGAGAAATGGAAAAGTTGGAAATAGAGGTGGAAGAACCAAAAGAGGTGAAAGGAAAATTATTCGTAATACGAGCTTAACCGATATTATTAGACAAAATAAGGGAAGCACAAGAGAAAGATGAAGAATATGAGAAGATAAGGATGAGAATAGAAGAAAATGAGGAAGAAAAGTTCAAGGTAGATAAGAATGGTATATTAAGATTTGAGGGTCGAGTATGGGTGTCAGCTGTAATCGAACTGAGAGAGGAAATCTTTCACGAAGCACACAATATGATGTATTCTGTTCATCCAGGAGGCACAAAGATGTACCGGGATCTTCGACACCACTTTTGGTGGCCTAATTTGAAAAAGAGAAGTTGCGGATTGCGTTAGTAGATGTATTACTTGTCAAAGAGTCAAAGCAGAAAACCAGAGGCCAAGTGGACTACTTCAACCGCTAGAAATACCAAAATGGAAATGGGAACACATTACGATGGACTTCGTGGTTGGACTCCCGATCACACAAAAGGGTTATGATGCCATTTGGGTTATCGTGGAGCAATTAACAAAGATAGCTCATTTTCTACCCATCAAGATCCGATTCAATTTGAGCCAGTTAGCAAACTTATATGTAAAGGAGATTGTATCGCGACATGGAGTACCAGTGTCGATTGTCTCCGATCGAGATCTGCACTTCATGTCAAAATTTTGGAAAAGTTTGCAAGAACGAATGGGAACTCAGTTGAGACTAAGTACTGCTTATCACCCTCAAACTGACGGGTAAAGTGAACGAACCATACAAACGTTATAGGATATGCTTAGAGCTTGCGTGATGGACTTCAAGGGCAATTGGGGCGCCCACTTACCATTGGTAGAATTCACTTACAATAATAGCTATCATGCGAGTATTGGTATGCCGCCTTATGAAGCTCTTTACGGGAGAAAATGTAGAACACCATTGTGTTGGGACTAAGTCAGAGAGCAACGACTTTTGGGACCAGAATTAGTTCAACAAACGGCCGACGTGGTAACAACGATAAGGGCCAGATTGGTAGCAGCTCAAGATCGTCAAAAGAAGTACACCGATTTGCATTGTTAGAATCGAGACTTTGAAGTTGGTAGTTTTGTGTTTTTAAAGGTGTCTCCCTGGAAGGGAAAGATCAGATTCGAAAAGAAAGGGAAATTGAGTCTGAGGTTCATAGAACCATTTGAAATATTGAAACGAGTGGGCGAAGTGGCATACAAAGTTACATTACCACCTGAATTGGAACACATTCACAACGTGTTTCACATTTTGGTGTTACGTCCGTACAAGCCCGACTATAGACACGTGATCTCCTACGAGCCTCTTCAAGTAGAGAAAAATTTAACGTATAAGGAAATTCCTATTCAAAAACTAGATAGAAAAGATCAAACATTGAGGAATAAAATTATATCTTCTGTAAAAGTGGTTTGGTGAAACCACGACACCGAAGAGGCCACATGGGAATTAGAAGATAAGATGCGAAGGGATCATACTTATTTATTTGTGTAACCTTGTATAATTCCGAGGACGGAATTCTTATAAGGGGGGGGGGGGAGGATGTAATGCCCGTGAATTTTAATAAATTATAATATTGAGAATAAAGATTGTTTGCATATTTATTTGAATATAAATATATATAGTATTGGCATTGTGACGCCCCCAAAATAGGTATACATCACCTATCTTGAGTCGCCAAATACATGGTATAAAATTCAAATACAACTTAATTATACAACAATGTAAAAAATACTGACGAAACATATCTTGTCATGAGTTTTAATACAAATATTGTCATCTAGACAATATCCACACTCAATTGAGTCCTCATTTCACTTATTATCACACTATTTAACAGAATAGTGAGGACTACTAATGCTATTATCTGGACCATCACTCTGTTCCCCGACTAGTCCCTGCTATGTTCTCATATCCTGAAGAGAACAATGAAAGTAAAAGGGTGAGCTCAACTAGCCCAGTAAGAAATATTATGACTAAGATAATGCAGAATAAATTATCATTAGCTTCAACAATGTTAAATTGATAAAATACAATAGACATCAAGTTTAACTGCAGTGGAACAAACAATCCATTAAAAGAGTCAAGTAGAGAATAAAATCTACTATCTTTTATGATTTAAAAAGCTTTTCATCACTTTTATCGCTGGGACTCAGCTTAATAAATAATCCACATCATCCCTGCACTATGGCCAAGGATATTCATTAGTATCAACACCACAATTTATTCATGCACTACGGGCCAAGGATATTCGTGTATTCATCAGTGGTCATGATCATTCCAACAACTGTCCATCAATGCACTACGGGCCAATGAGGACTTTTACCACATCATTTGTAACATTACGGTCATGATTATACCGAATAATCCGTGGTCATAATCATACCAAGTCAATCTATGCACAACAGGCCACAGATGACTTTCAATATAATACAAACATGAGGATGATGACAATGATATAAGAATTCAATAAAACAAGTTCAAGAATTAATTTATCCGAATTCAATAACGTCCAAATTGTCAACATGATCTTTGCTGTAGAGTAAAATTCAAGAATGCTCGTAAGAATATTTCCATGAAAAGATATCGGATGAAGCCGCAAATATCAAGGATATTCCACTAATTTCATGGAGTATAAAAGCTAAAACTTTAACCAACTGAGTATAATAAAGAATGGAATAACAAAAGAAATCACTAGGCATGCGATAGAATCGCATATATAGGTTATTCCAACGAAACTAGGTCATGCGTAAATGCACGTATGTGGGATATTCCAATGTAATAATAAATAACGGAACCGGATCGAAGCAAAATTACGCACTAAGCGTGATGTTCCAACATAATAATAAATAATAGAACCAGGTCATGCGTGGCATACACACATGATGTTCCAATGTAATAATAAAGAATGGAATAATAGAAGAATTTCACCATGTATGCGGATTGTTATGCATGTGTTATTATTCAACATAATGATAAAGAATGGAATAACATAAGAATTTCACCAAGTATAGGGTAGATCACAGATACAAAGTTATTCCAATGTATAAAAAAATAGAATAACATAAGTTCTCTTCATGTTTACGAAAGAAATAATACCCCTTACCTTAGAACAACTGGATATAGGAGTAATGAAGTAGTAGAATACTTTTCTTCTTTCTCTCTATAGTTTCTCTCTTTAGAGTTTCAGTGAATTCATAAAAAATAATGAAGGAATGAGCTTCTATTTATAGGAGAATGGACTGAATAGTAACTAATTTCTGAACGGTCCATATTGATTTACTTTTAAACGGACGGTCCAGATTGGTTTACTATAAAATATTCTAATAAAACAAAATATTTTAAATAAAATATAATATATTCTATTTATAATCTAATAAAACGAATAATTTTATAAAAGTATTTTGTTTTATATAAAAAGATTTTACTATGCAAAATACTATGCAGCACTATAAAAACACTATGCATAATAAAATATAATATATTCTATTTATAGTCTAATAAAACGAATAACTTTATAAAAGTATTATATTTTATATGAAAAGATTTTACTATACAAAACACTATGCATAATAGAATATAATATATTCTATTTATAGTCTAATAAAACGAATAACTTTATAAAAGTATTCTGTTTTATATAAAAAGCTTTTCTGTTTTATTACATTAATAATACTAATAAAACAAAACTTCATCATCATTATTATAATTCACACTATTAATCGACCAGGTCGTTCCCAGGAAAGAGGGGGCTTTCCAATAAGGATTTCTCTCTATTGGCGTGCAATTAGGTGACCAAACCTCTCATTGGCAGAACTTCTAGACATCGTTAATATTGCAAATAATAATATTAATAACTTCGTCGTCTCAATTATTGATTTAATAATATATAAAATATCGACAATAATTGAATCAATTAATGTGAGATACTATGCAACAATTACTGAAGCAATAATTGAACAAAACTGAGTGACTTCTCACGTAAGCATCAATAATCAATACCGTGTGCTACTATGCAACCACGCGTATTCCTGTACTTTTAACACTGGGTGTTTCAACAATTAACGATAAAACTTCCGCCGTTATTTTTGTAAAATATTTTTGTCATTTTCTCAATCCGATAATAATTTCGTTGTGGGGTCCACCAATGATTGTGTCATCATACGAATATTCCCTGTTAAAACAAATATTCCCCGACCAATCGAATATTATATAACAACTTGCGTACTTAGAAAAATTTATAAATATTACCCACAACTATAACATTATATCAAATTCATTCCATAATATTCAAAAATGATAATTATAGAAAATTCATCTTTATTCATAAAAGATGGGGTCTTACAGGCATGATTGTGGAAATTAATTTAATTGACTAAGTATGTGATAATTAAGCAATGTAGCAAGAGTGATGAGAAGCTTAGTTTAAACTTGTGGAATTATGCCTAGTGTGGCAAAGTGGTGAAATGAGAAAGTACTAATTTAATTAATGATAAAATGGATTAAATTAATTAGTACTATTAATAAATAAATAATGTCATTGACTAATTGTCATTCATTAATTATCATGAGTAATAGCATGTAAGGAGAAATCTTATATAACAAGGTTTTTCATTCAATATAAGATGAGGTGTGACACTGGAATTATTATATAAAACTATATGATAAAAGTAAGCTTAACTAACTGTAATTTATTAAGTTATGTGAAAAAGAGTCTTATGTGACCCCATGTTGTGTGTAGAGGTATTTAAATGTGTATTCTAGACCTATGGGAGAAAATAACTTTGATTAAATAAATAATTAATAATAAGTGATTATTTTAATATCTATGTAGAATTGGAATAGAAAGTAATATTGGTACCCAATTAAATTATATCCTATTCTAGGGTAAATATTATTTAAAATAAATCAATGAACATGGAGTATATGATTTTATGTGTAATGTATGAGTGGGTGTATATGTATGCTCAATTGTGAACAAAGTGTAAAATAAACCTAAGTGTGCTAGTGGTAATACAAATGCTGAGTATTAGAATGTCCCAAATTAAGTGTCACTCTTTTCTTCTTCACGTAATAGGCCATTGACCTAGTCCCTTCCTACCAAACACAAAGCTAGCAAATTATGAGAAGGGGAGTGGCTTATATGGTACTCTTCTACCAAATCCTTCATAACCATCATCTTCTTCTCCATTCCAATGGTTTAATTCGTTGAGTAAAGCTTAGATTGGTCACAAGCTTTCCTATAAATGGAGCTCTTCACATTCACAACCATTTTACTAATTCTCTGTTAAAACTTCAAGTGTGTGTGAGTGTGATTGGGTGGAGCTTATATGATCTGCAAAGTGAAGCTAAAGTAGCAATTCAACTCCACCAAAGGTAATATTCCTCTATATGTTCTTACATTCAAGTATTTGCAAAGTTCTTAGAAAAGTGCAATAATACTTGTTTTAAGTTGAAAAGTTTATGGTTGAAACATGCTAGAATGTGTAACTTGAAGCTAGACATTGTTAATATGGTTAAATACGAAATCAACGAAAGTTAAGCGAAGTAAATTGGTCAAGTAACGAATCCGTAATGAAGAGAATCGCTAAATGTGTTAAACTTTGGAAAAATGATAAAAATCTTGAATTGATCCTTGAATTTAATTGTTTGTATGTTTGGAAGTGTTAGAAGCATGCTAGGGATGTTTCATAACAAGTTTACATCAATTATACATCATTACATTGTTGTTTGGATGGTTGTTGGGTTGAAAATTGCTTGAAAGCTCGAAGCAGGGGATGCCTGTGATCATAAGACAGGAGCCATGCCCACCCCCACGGGGGTCATGCAGCGTATAATTGCTTGGAAGATGTTTACAGGAGCCATGCCCGCCCCGATGGTGGGTTTTATAGTGTTAATGCCCGCCCTCGTGGGGGGGGGGGGTTGCTGTTGTGACTGACTTTTGTTGTTTTGTTTGGTTCAAGAAGTCTTAATTTCACTTAAATTCAAGAACATACATACTTCTTAAACATGTATCAATGAAAGTTGCAAGATATTTTAGTTGGTTTATAGTTGAATTATAACCTTTTGGAAAGAAAAGTTAAAAGACAAAAACCATGTTATAAAACCTTACACCTTTTTGAATGTAACCTATTGAGCATATGTTTATAGCTTAGTTAGTCTTGTAAATACATATGAAATGTGGACTCAACGTACCTTGCATGTATAGATTATTAGACATGACATCTTAATATTTGAAAATCAATTGAGTAGAAAACTCTATGACTTATATTGTGAACTTTTGAACAATTAGGATAGGATGCTTATGCCTCTAGAGATAATCGACATGTTCACGCATCAAGTTAGACATTTTATAAACTATGCAAGCATGTGTAGAAAGAAGTTGTTTGGCAATATTATGCGGTGTAACGAATACTATGGCTAGTGGTTGACATAATGAACTTTTTTAACTTTGAAAGATGGAAATGTATGAGTAAGCTTAATAAAGGATCAAAACTAGCTTAAAGGTTCTTTAATATGTGAAACAACTTAAAAATACGTAAAGTAAGGGATATTTTGTAAATACAAATAAAAGATGAGCATATGGTACTAAAGATTTTAAAGGTATAAATCAATGTGAGTTACGCATCTATGAGTGTGTAGCCTATATGAATTTAGATATATGTGATGAATGTATTCAAATATGTATATCAAGTGTGTGTGTCTATTGAATACCTGTACATACATAAATAGGATAACATAGTACATTGAGGTGATTTTACTCTATAAGTGGTAATCAACGCTAAAGGCAAGTCTCCTAACTCACACAACTTTGGATTTTGTGCGAATTCTCGAACTTCGTTTGATTCTCATATTGAATGTAAGTTTTCTAAAATCTTTACATTGTATATTGTATAACCCAAATTGTTGCCATACTTATATCGAGCAAACATCTATTACTATTCAGAAATCATTTGTATGCCTTAACATTGTTACGAGCATTGGACTTATCATTCATAATGCATTATAAAAATGGTCTATGCCTTTGATTCAGCTATACCATAATCATGTGTTAAGAAAGCTATCCAAACAAATCGATTTGGTGCGGACTCTTGCAAATCTATTGAGATGGACAAACCTCTTAAAAAGGGGAAATTTTATATTATCGGTGAACCGACGTGCGCAAATGAGTATGATTAAATGTTATGCAGAACGTAGGGTACTTTAGGCTGATAACCTGTTGTACTCGTTTATATTGGATTGAAGTATGATACTGTTAATTCTAGTAAGAGTTCTTAGTTCTTAGTGACTGCTCAGTGTTTATTCTTATTAAACTTCAAAATGAATAAATCTTGAAATTTTGTTGATATCCTTCAGTCTATAGTGACACCTATTGAATACTCTTGATATTTCTTGATATCCTTGAACTATCAATTATTGTTATACCCTTGAAGATTCAAATGCTATAACTGCTTATTCCTCTTGCTATATTACTTGATGGGCAAACTTGTTGCTCATTCTTGCTTCCCTAAAAATATTACAGTTAAGGCAGAGCAAGGTAGTACATTGGGAAAGGACAAGGGAAAGGGCAAGGCTACAAAATAACTTAGTCCTTTAAGTGTAGAAGTATTATTACTATTATTATGCTTATTATGATGTATTTAAGGATGATTAAGTTATGTCTAAGTTTAATCACTGGATTGTTGTAGTAATGGTTATGGTACCTTGGGACGCGAATATTGATATTATATCACTGTAAATTATTCTATTATTTCTGTTGTGATGATTTTAGTATGATATTAGAATTAACACGTGACAAATCAAATTCGAGATATGAGTGTCTAAATTTGGGGGCGTCACAGGTGTTCAGTGGGAGATGGAAGATATCACCCTACCGCCAATGTCTGTCATTGATCATCATCTCATAAGCTGCTATGCAGTCTGGGAAGGGGCGCCACCGCATCCTCAAGGAGAGGGCTATATACAAGCACCTCCACCGCCGCCATCTAGTGATCCCACGCCATCCAATGAAGTGGGTACCTCCACTCAAGTGCCTGAGCCTCCATCATCTGAGACGGTTCGTCCTGGGACCCTCGTGGAAATCCTGAACAACCTGAATTTTTTACACTGCAAGGTAGACACTGTCGCCAAGTGGCAGAGCCAATTCCACCATTACCATGAAGAGTTTACAAACACACTCACCATTATTCATGCTGCTCAGGGGGGCGAGGACGCTGATTTCATGCCTTTCCTATTTCCCACTCCTCCAATGTATACTCCTTATCCGCCAAAATTTCCGCCTACTGAGGGAGCCCGCGCAGATGAGCCAGTGAATGTGGAGAATAATAGTGATGATGAAGATCTTGAGGTGGTCGGCGATGATGATGATCTTGATCTTAATGGTGATGAAGGCAGTGATGCTCCTGATGTTTGAAGATGAAGTCTAGAGGCCAGTGAGGACACTGGCCAAATTGCAAGTTTGGGGGAAGAATTCCTGTTATTTATTTATATATGAATTATGTTAGTATATTAATATTTGAACTGCTATGATAAGGTGTGTAATTTTAATTATGTTTATTTGGTGAGGATGTGAGAGAATCATTTGGGCTTGGATAGCCCTAGACTACTCTTTTAAATATGTTTTATCTATGTTTATTAATATTATGGTTAATGGTTTTATGTTGTGATTGGTTTATTTTGGATGTATGCTTTGCATATTAGTATTTTAATTTATATACGAATGCTTACATATGAATGCATGTTTTTGGTTGTATATCTTATGCTTATATTTATTATTATTTTGGGATTGCATATTTGGGGATATTTTGGTTATGTCAGATATCATTTGGTAGATAGCCATATTTTTGGGATTTACAATGATTATTGGTATATGTATTGCCATGTGTTATGGCTTTGCCCTATTTTGACCCTATTTTGACAAGGGTACGTTATAGTTATAGTTTTTTCCTATTACATTTTGATTAACTCTAACCCCCAGTCCCTAACTGTTTATATGATGGGTTAGGGTAGTTTAGCGCTAAGTTTTAATTATGGCTAATGGCAAATGCCTGATAATTATTTTGTTTTCTTAGAATAGTGTCAAACTTATGTGAACTAGGGGTGTGTTAATTAGATAAATCGAGACTGTTGTGGATCCATTCCTTTTAGCAAGCACTGACCAATTATCTTTACTAGTCATGTGTTCAGATTTAGGTTGTCTGTCTACTATGTTGAAAATATTATACGCTGCTAATACTCTGTTGATTTCAAGAATAAAAGACTTAGAGGCTTTTGCACATTCGACGCTTTAGTTTTTAAAAAAACCTATTATAATAACAGTCTTATGGTGGGTTGAGATGGAGCATGGAAACGCACTCACCCATAAACGCAGGCTGGTAAAATCTATTTTGGACTTATGTTGATTACGTGGCCTTTGTGCTTGAGTTATTAGATTCTTAGGGGTGTTCTACACCTAGTGCCCTAAAGTCATCTGGCTTGGGAGTCATTGATCGAAAGTTTGCTAATGGGTGCTCTGTTTAGCCTAAAAGTAATCAAGTATCGTCTAAGTAAGAATTTACTTCATTATACTAGAACTTTTGATCCTTTCGTGTTTTTGCGTGGTCTTAATGCTTGTTAATTATATGAGTTGCATAGTAAGCTTATTGGTTATCACAGTCGATTATGTGATCTTAATTTAGGATATGGCTAGTTGAGATGTTTGGTCTACACACACACAGAATGGATCAATTATAGTCTCATGTTTATTAATAGACATTAAGCCCTTGTTCATATGCGTATTTGTCCTATTCTCATAAGAAGTTTATGATGGTGCTTAAATGCCATGGTTTTAATCTATAGGTTTAGTTTTCATTCGTATCTTACAAAAAAGGGTATGGATGTCTGTTAGTTTGCTTGAGGACAAGCAAAAGCTCAAGTTTGGGGGTATTTGATGAGTGAGTTTTATACCTGCAAATCAGATCCTTTGTGGCTTAAGTTGTTGCCTGTTTTCTGTTATTTAGTTAGCTTTTAATTATATTTTGTTATTATTATGTTTAACTTCTATCATGTAGAGCTTTGCAGATCATTTCTAGCTTTCATGGACATTTTGTTGTCTTGACGCCAAGAACGCCAAGTTGTTATACTTGAGCCCGCAGCATGTATACTGCACTCACCTTGGTAGCTATTGGAAAGTGGCGCCTGACTCCATACTCATGTATGCAAGTGGGATATTGATATTGCTCGAACTTACTAGGACGTGGCGCCCTGGTGCCATGAGTCCACCTCAAATACCAAGCCCACGATGTCGACCTCACAACAAAACACTGAGGCCCCTTTAAGGAGTCGCACCGTAGCGCGACCTCTGGTCTTTTTAAGCCTACGTGGCGCTGCAGCACCACTTATAAAACAAAGGCTTGCGCCGTAGCGTGAGCTCCGGTGTCCAGACAGTAAAGGGCTTTAAATGACCGAAATAAAGAGAGAAGCATGGACTTAATTCTCAGCAGCTGCTTGCGATAGAAACATTAGATAGATAGCTTAGACTAGAATATTTATTACAGTCTTAATTTTCTAGAAGAGAAAGAAGTTGTGCTTCAAGGGAAAGAGAGTTATTGCATCCGACAGAGCTCGGGATCTACACAGTGAAGAGAAGATTTGGAGGAAGAACACTTCAAAACATGGGTTTTCTTATTCCAAATCTCCCATTTATTTGTGAATTTCTGATAATGTGGAATGTATTGAAAATGTGTGTTAACACCATAGATATGAACTAACTCCATTTTTAGGATTGTAATGTAACCTTTTGTTTAGTGTAATTAACTTTCTCTCCTATTTTATATAATGAATCATTTTGGAATGGGTTGTTGTATTTCTTACTTAAGGACTAATTGCTTGATAGAGAAATTGGTATTGATAATAATGGAAATTGATTAATGGATGTTATTATCTATCTTTAAATACAATAACACCTGTTATGACCATGCCAATGGAATGTGTGCTTAAACTGCTAATAGGATAGACATATCTCTATTTGCCTTGTGTGACCTTGAGATTTATCTTAATGACCTTGGCCTAGCTATTTTCACCAATAGACATATTGTGATTTATCTGGCTAGGGATGTGCATTTGACCTTCGACAGAAGCTTATGCGTATTTACTGTTCTCGATTGACCATTCCTTGATTCATTTGGAATTTGGAGAGTTAGGAGATTAATCGATGCATTAGGGGAGTTGTAATCCTATCTTGACTTCCTTGCACAACTACTTCTCTCATTGTTATAACTTTAAACACATAGCTTAACCAACCATCTTGTTTTATTTGTTTAAATAAGATAAGTAATGACTTTACCTTAGTAATTGTTTTCTCTTAAGACTTTGTCCTCGTGGGTTCGACACTCATTATATCATTATATTACTTGTGGACCGCATATGCTTGCGCACGATTTGGCAATAGCTAAATTGACCAACAATGTTGTTTAATGTTTATAACTTATCTGGTCTGTGACGGTCCTACACAAATTGAGGATACATACATGTCTATATTAGTTTCACATACAAAATTCACATACTCAATGTTAACTAATTTTATTTAACTATAATATTTTGTTCTTGTCTTAAAACCATTCCATGTTTCTTTAGAAACTTTTGTCCATTATAACCTTTTTTTTACGCCCAAAAAGGTTCTCTCATGAATTTAGTATGCAAATACTTTACGTATCAAAACATAAACCATTTATATCCTCTTTTTAAAAATATTTATTGCCTCTATTTATAAACCCGGGATCATAGGGGTTTATGAATAGCTTTTATTGCTTAAATATAGTTCACATGATCATTTCTTTAATTTACACAATTTTTATGATTTTGCGATAATTCATGTGTTAACCCACACCATTATCATGTATATGAATGTTTTATTTCGTTAGTAACTTAGCTTCGCATTTATTCTCGCGAATAATTTACATTCTTACTTCGCATATGGCTTAAATTCATACATATGTCATTACGTAATTCCGTGTTCAAAATCTTTGTTTTGAACTCAGGAAACCCCTTCGTTTTACATTACTAGGTTCAATATAATTTCAAACGGTTTTGCGCATTTCATTATGCTACATATACGTTTTACATATCATTTTTCGAATTACGTTCGCATAGTTATGAAAACTTACGTTTACATTACATTTCTATCGTTTTCTTTACATTTAAAGTGAATTTTCGCGATATATAAAAATTATATAATATCTATACATCTCTCTCGGTATTTTGTTACATGTTAAGCAGCCACAAAACCATCCAAAAGCGTTGCGGAAAAATCACATCACTGAGCGACCCGTAGGTCGTCAAGCTATTTGTTCTTTGCCACAAGGCAAAGAACCCGTCACCTTTGACACCCACTTCTCGGCTTAATAGCTTGCAATATACTTATCCAATTGTAAGGAATTTTTAGTATATTTTTCATGGCATACAAGACTATTTTTAAGAAATACTAACCTCTCATTCTGGGTTTGTTAAGTAGTCTAAACAGCGTGCCAAAAATTTACGTTCATAGCAGTCTTCAATTTTTTCTAGCTTTACCGTCTCCCGATAAAACAGTCATAACTAATTCTTTTCAAAACATTTTTGAGCGATTCTTGAGCCCACGTGAAGCTAACTTCTGAGGCTACAACTTTCATTCTTTGACCATTCCGAAATTCAAAACACAGAATTCCAAAAAATTCGTTCAAGGTGACTGCCCCAAGTTGGTTAGACAGTTTTGACGCGACTACTTTGAATGGTCATAACTCTTTGCTCTGAAGTCGGAATTAGTCCGTTATGGAGTCTATGAAAATCTTATTTAGTGTACTATAACATACCAAAAGCCCAGAAGTTTCTAAACAATCTAGCTAACCTCGAATTTTCATTTTTGGATCAGCAGTCCACTAGTTTTTCGGTCTTCTCGTTTTGGCATCCAAAACTCGCCTCGACTCATTCCAACCTAACTTTCTTTACAAATAAGTCCTATTTAACATAATCAGACTCATCTAAGGTCTCGGTTCCATATCTCTAATTACAATCATTAGAACTCATTTACATAATCAATTCCAAGCCAAAATAAACATAGTAAACTAACTAGTTTACTAACAAAACTAACTAAGCTTCAAAATTTCAAAATTTAACTAACAAACTAAATACAATATTTAAATTAATAACATTGACAAAAATTTAATAAGAAACATACCTAAAATTACGAGTTTTACAAACTGAATACGTACTCGACCAAGATTTAACTAAGGATATCTTTATAAAAAGTCCTCCCACAACAGCGTTTCTCAAAATTGGAGGCCTTATTGTTGGTGAATGAAACAAAGGGCCAAGCCCTTCTATTTATAGGTTTAGAAAAGGGATAAAGTTCTCAATTTAGTCAATGTGGGACTTGGTTTATACTAATTCTAATTGGTTTATACTAATTTTTCATATTTTTAACATGCTAAGTGTATTCATTCATCACGAATTCGTTTCTTAACCAATTTTATCCGTTCAAGTTGCGTTGTTTTCGTTTTATAGAGGAGAACAACAATCAACCATCAATTTAAAGTTTAAATCATGAATTCATCATTAATTTTAGTCTCAAAGTACACCAAAACATACATTACCATCAAAACCAAAATTCTTCTTCTTTAGCATAAATACATGAATTTGATATCTGAAAAATCATTTTTAGATGACCATTATGAAATTATAAAATCTAATAACATATATAACATCATAACCCACAAATTTATTAACCAAAACCCCAATTTTAAATGAAACTCAAGAACACATAAACTAAAAATATAAACTAGATTATATACCTTTAATTCCTTAAGAAATAAAATTAACCTTATCAAGTAAAATTATAATTTCTATTCAACCATTATAATCATAACATTATTTAACAAATTCTCACTCCTCTAATTTAACTATTTAATTAAATTAGAATATCACTATTATACTCGCGTAATAAAATACGTATAAATCTCATCTATTTTATCACACTTAAATAAACTATCCCATAACAATTTTCATCAAATATTTATTTAATACTATAAATATTCATTTTATTCCATAAAGTTTTCAACTAAAATATTTAATGTACTTAATAAATATTTTACTCGCATTATAATAACATTTATATTTTCATGCAATATATTACCTTCTCACTTTATTAAATCAATTATACTTGTATTAATTCACTATTTTAATTAAGTGAATTATTCACACTATTTATGAAACTTAACTCGTAATATTTTCCATTTCTCACAAGACATAACAATTAAAATTATATTATCTCATTACATAATTTCAACTTAATTCAATTAACTAATATTATTTAATTTCTTTAATAGTTTAATTAAATATTAAATCTCACATTCTCCAACATATGAATATATACTTCTCTTCACACCAAATCACATAATTAAAAATATATACACCTCATAATAAGAATTTTAATTATTAAATTTTTATTTTAATAACTTATGAAAATTCGTGTTGTCACAGAGAACCGTTCATCTCGAAAATCAATTCACTCATACTCACCTGGACGATTTCCCTAATGCGAGTACATATTGTCAAAGGCTAAAGCTGCTTGCCGATCAACTCAAGAATGTCGGGGCGTCAGTCTCGAACCAATGATTGGTTCTTCAGATGGTCGCTGGCCTGAATGATGCCTATGGTGGAGTCGCTACTTTGATTCAACAAAGCGATCCGCTTCCCTTTTTCTCTAAGGCTCGTTCAATGCTCGTTTTTAGAGGAAACAAGCATGGTGAAGAGAGCAGCACAGGAGTCCAGCATTGCCCTAATTGCGGCTCCTCAACCATCGGCAGATGATACTACTACCAACCACGAATCCACCACTCAGCAAGGTGGTTCTTCACACAGTCGAAACAACGCCAACCACGACAAGAATGGCAATAGCCACGGTAGAGACGGCAATAATCGTGGCCGTGGAGGCAGTGGTGGGGGGCGTGGCATCCCATAACAGCAACAGTGGTCTGCCTAATAGTGGCAGTACCCTCCTTGGGCTGCCTGGACGCCACAGCGATGGTCAACACCGCCCTGCCCATATCCGACGTCACTATGGCAGCAACGTCCACCAAGATAAGCAGGGGTGCTTGGACCGAGGCCATAACAAGCATATCAAATGTCAGTCGCCCCTCCAAGTGTTGGCTATGCTCCCACGGACATCGACGCCGCAATACACACTCTCTCTATCTCTCAACCGGATGAACATTGGTACATGGACACCGGTGCTACCTCTCATATGGTGGCAAATCAAGGTATTATTGTTGGTAATGGTAGCGCTATTCCAATTCATGGTTATGGTAGTACCTCCCTCCACCCTCCTAATCCCCCTTTAAACCTAAACAACGTACTCCATGCTCCAAACCTCATCAAACATCTTATTTATGTTCAAAAATGCACTGCTAATAATATGGTTTTAGTTGAGTTTGATCCGTTTGGATTTTCTGTGAAGGATTTACCGACAGGGAGGCGTCTAATGCGATGTGAGAGCTTGGGAGAACTATATCCTATCACCACCAAAAATTAGGTCACAACACCCTATGCTTTTGCTATTGTTTCTTCTAGTTTATAACATTCTCGCCTGGGTCATCCAGGAGATACTGTCTTTACTCTCTTTGTAGTAGCAATTTCATTAAATGTAATAAGGCACGTAACTCTTTTTGTCATTCTTGTCCCCTTGGGAAGCACATTAAGTTACCATTTCGTGACTCTTTATCTTTTACCACTATGCCTTTTGATATTGTTCACAATGATTTATGGACATCTCCCATTTTAAGTTCATGTGGGCACCGTTATTATGTCTTCATTCTTGACAATGACAGTAATTTTTTATGGACTTTTCCAATCTCACACAAGTCACATGTTTCTCCATCTTTCAATCCTTTCAAGCATTCATACGCACACAATTTGAAAGGAAAATCAAAAACTTCCAATATGACAATGGGCGGGAGTTTAATAATGGTCCATTTAGAAAATTATGTGAATCAAATGACATGCAATTTCAGTTTTCTTGCCCACATACTTCACCTCAAAATGGTAAAGCGAAATGAAAAATAAAGTTCATTAATAATATAATTCGCACATTGCTTGCCCATTCTTCCATGCCTCCCTCTTTTTGTCATCATGCCTTACAAATGGCAACTTACCTCCTCAACATTCTTCCAAATAAGGTATTAGGGTACAAATCTCCCACTCAAATTCTATATCAGAAAAATCCATCTTACTCCCACCTTCGGGTATTTGGGTGTCTAAGTTACCCTCTCTTCCCTTCCCATACCATTAACAAATTGCAAGCCCGTTCTACACCTTGTGTCTTTTTGGGCTATCCTCCTAATCATCGGGGCTATAAATGCTATGACTTGTCAAGAAAAAAAATAATCATTTCAAGGCATGTAATTTTCGATGAGACTTAATTCCCATTCTCCAAATTACATACTCCCTCAACCACCTCGTATGATTTTTTGGATTCTGGAATTTCACCACTCATATTGCACTACATGCAAAATTAGCCTACTCTGCATATGCCTTAAGCCCTACAACCTATTCTCTCACCAGCTCAATCTCCTCAACCAGCCCAATCATCACAACATCACTAATAACAAACCCCACCCTCTTCCTCTCCTCACCCGCATACCCATTCTATAACTGCCCCACTTCCATCGAGCCCAACCACACAAGCAAGACCACAACCCCAACCGAATCCACCATCCAACCGTATGGCCACTCGTAACCAACATGTAATCTTTAAGCCTAAACGCCAATTAAACTTGAGTGCTACCACTACCACATCTGTTTCACCTTTACCACGAAACCTAGTGAGTGCTCTCAATGACCCAAATTGGAAATTAGCCATATTGGATGAATATAATGCTCTAATTAAAAATAAGACGTGGGAGTTAGTACCCTGTCCACCTGATGTGAATATAATTCGTTCTTTGTTGAATGTTCGACATAAAATGAAATCTGATGGTTCTTTTGAGCGGCACAAAACCCGTCTTGTTGGTGATGGCAGGTCTTAGCAGATTGGAGTTGATTGTGAGGAGACTTTTAGCCCAGTGGTTAAACCAGCCACCATTCGAACTGTATTGAGCATTTCTTTGTCTAAATCTTGGTCTATTTATCAACTGGATGTCAAGAATGCTTTCTTATATGACCATCTCAATGAAACCGTATATATGCATCAACCTATAGGATTCAAAGATCATACTCATCCAGATTATGTCTGTTTGCTAAAGAAATCTCTATATGGCCTCAAGCAAGTACCTTGTGCTTGGTACCAACGGTTTACAGATTATGTTGCCACTATTGTTTTTTATCACAGCAAATGTGATCATTCTCTCTTCATTTATCATCATGGTAAAGACATTGCATATATTCTACTCTATGTTGATGACATTGCCAGAATTTAAGGGAAAGCCAGATCCGATCATGGCGGAAACATGGGTCAAGCAAATTACCAAGATATTCGATGTCTTGGGATGCACGGAGGAATAGAAGGTTCCATTCGCCACCTTTATGTTCCGTGGCGAGGCAGACTACTGGTGGGAGTCTGTGAAGCGTACCCATCCAAATTGCACTCGGCGATGTCTTGGGAGACGTTTGAGAGACTATTTAATGACAAATACTTTCCGAAAGTGTTCGGTATATGAAGGAAGTGGAGTTCATCGATTAGAGCAAAACAACAACATGGCGGTGTCAAAGACGAGGCAAAGTTTGCGAGTTATCCAGTTTGCACCTCATTTGGTGGAGAATGAGGAACGATGACGCGGATGTTTCTTAGAGGTTTGAAACCCAAAGATACGTCAAGATATCTCATTTCTCATAAACTTTCTCTTTATTCGATGTTGTAAATGTGGCTCAATTATTAGAGCGAGATAACGAAAGTACGGTCCAACCGAGGACCATAACCGAGGATCGTACTCGAGATAGCGATCAATGTAATAATGATAACTGCGGAGAAAGAAATGCAGATTTGATGAAATGGTAACCACTCCGGTGGTAATCATGGTCATGAAAATGTAAGAAGCGAGTCGGGAGGAGATTTTAAAAAGAGGAGATTTAACAACGACTATGTGAAGACGACAAAGGCGTAAAAGAATCGGTTCTAAGGAAGGAGAACGACCACCCATTCATATGCTACAAATGCGAAAAGAGGGACATATCGGTCAAAACGCCCACAACAGCTCAAGGTATGCTATAGTTGTGGAAAGGAAGGACATATCTCTCGAGATTATGACGATAGCGAAACCTAGTTCGGGCCGGGGACGGTGACTCAAAAGACCGTCCCGTAAAAGTCAAAGTCAACGATTCCGGAAGAGCGTTTGTTGTGATCGGTCATAATGCGAGGAACCCAAACGAGGTGATCACGGGTAAGCTATTTATAAATTCTTGCGAAGTTTATACCTTACTCGACATCTTGGTGCTACCCATTCATTTATCTCTCCGCGTATGTGCTCAACGCTTAAACTTGACTCGAGAGAAATTAGACTTTGACCTATCTGTGGAAACTCCGTTAGAGAAACTTTCATCACATCCACCGCTTATAAATCTTGTTTGATTCAAGTTGGCACCATCACCTTACCTGTTGACCTTATCTCTTTAAAGATACTTGCTTTTGATGTGATTTTAGGGATTGATTGGTTAACTACTCATCATGCCAAAATTGATTGTTTTCGTAAGGTTGTTAGTTTTCATATTCCTAACCAACCTGTTGTACGAATTCAAGCAACTAAACCATTAAAATCAATCACAGTCATATCTAATCATAAAGCTATTCGTTTATTGAAAAACGGATGTCAAGCTTTCTTAGCCCATGTTATGGATTTGAATAAAGACACGTCAAATTTGAATAATATTCCCGTTGTTATTGACTTTCCCGACGATTTCTGAAGAACTTCCTTGCCCCGCCCCCGTAACGTGAAGTTGAATTCTTTATTGATCTTGAACCCGGTACAAAGCCCATTTCTAAAACCCCATATCGAATGGCTCCTATTGAACTTCAGAGTTAAAGGTCCAACTACAGGAATTGTTGGACATCGGTTTCATTCGTCCCCAGTACATCTCCTTGGGGTGCTCTGCTTTATTTGTAAAAAGAAAACGGGAGTATGCGACTTTTGTATTGACTATCGAATTGAACCATGTCACCATCAAGAATAGGTATCCTCTACCTCGTATTGATGACTTGTTTGACCAATTGCAAGGGCACAATTCTTTTCAAAATCAATCTTCGCTCGGATATCATCACCAAGATTAGAATCGAGGATATTCCAAAGACGCCTTCGAACTCCGGTATGGGCATTATGAATTCTTAGTCATGTCTTTCTTGACTAACTAATGCTCCTCATGGCTTTCATGGATATGATGAACCGAGTATTCAAGGAATATTTGGATCGGTTCGTTGTTGTCTTTATTGATGACATCCTTATATATTCCAAAAGTCGTGAAGATCATGAGCACCATTTGAAGTCGGTACTCCAAAGGCTTCGTGAAAACCAACTATATGCCAAATTGAAGAAATGCGAGTTCGGCTTGAGGAAGTAGCATTTCTTGGGCATGTGGTGTCAAAACATGGAGTATCTCGTTGATCCGCCAAGATTGAAGCAATACAAAGTTAGAGCAACCAAGTCGGTGGATCAAGTACGTAGCTTTTGGGCTTAGCCGGTTATTATCGGAGATTCGTGGAAGGGTTTTCTCGAATCGCTACTCCATTAACTCAAATTTAACTCTAAGGATACAAAATTCGTTTGGAGCGAAGAATGCGAGAAAAGTTTCCAAGAGCTTAAGAGGAGACTTATTTCGCACTGTTCTAACAATACCATCCGGTTCGGATGGATTTGTTATCTACAATGATGCTTCGTGCAAAGGGTTAGGATGTGTTCTCATGCAACGTGGGAAAGTCATAGCCTATGCCTCATGACAACTTAAAGAGTATGAGAGGAATTATCCTACTCATGATCTAGAGTTGGCGGCAATGCTTTCGCTAAAAAATATGGAGGCACTATCTATATGGGGAGAAAGTGGAGATATATTCGCACCATAAAAGCCTTAAATATTTCTTCACTCAAAAAGAACTCAACATCTTGGCAATGACGTTGGCTCGAGCTATTGAAAGACTACGACCACACTATTCAATACCATCCCGGTAAAGCGAACGTGGTAGTTGACGCATTGAGTAGAAGATCATATCTTGAGAACGAGTGCGATGATGTCAAGTATACGACAGAGTCAACTTTAATAGAAAAAGTTAAGGTTGCTCAAGCCACCGAATCTTGAGTCGATCGTATGAAGAAGAAAGTACAAGAAGGAGCTATTCCTAAGCGAGAATTGATGAAGAAGGAATACTTGAGTCCACTCTAGACTTTGTGTTCCTAACGACTCGATTTGAAGAACAAGATTATGATGGAGGCACACAATACACCATTTGCAATCCATCCTCGAAGTACTAAAATGTATCGTGATCTTCGACATACATTTTGGTGGAACAATATGAAGAGAGAGATTGCAAAGTTTATCTCAATGTGTTTAACTTGTCAACGCGTGTAAAGGCGAGCATCTAGTACCTAAGGGTCCGTTGCAACCACTTGAGATTCCGGAATGGAAGTGGGAACACATTACCATGGATTTCGTTCACGGGTCTTCCTACGGTTTCTCAAGGCATCAATGCTATTTGGGTTATTGTTGATAGATTAACCAAGTCTGCTTTCATTTCTTGCCGACACGGAGACTTATTCCTTGAATGTCTTGCTAGTATGTACGTAAATGAGATTGTGAGGTTGCATGGCATGCCCAGTATCCATAGTTTCGGATCGTGACCCAAGATTCACTTCAAGATTTTGGGTTAGCTTGCAAAAAAAGCTATGGGCACGGATTTGCGATTTAGTTCGACATACCATCCCCAAACCACGGACAATCGAGAGGACTATTCAAACTCTTGAAGATTTATTAAGACTCGTGTCCTAGACTTCAAGGGTAGTTGGGATAAGTATTTACCATTGGAATTCTCCTACAACAACAGATTATCGTGCAAGTATAAATGTGTGGCTCCATTCAAGCATTATATGGACGAAAATGTCGTTCTCCAATATGTTGGGATGAGGTGGGTGAAGCAACATTGTTGGGACCCGAGTTAAGACGTATGACTCCGAAAAGATCCAAATGATTCGACAACGATACAAGCGGCACAAGATCGAACAAAAGAGTTATGCGGATCTTCATCGAAAGGACGTGGAATTTAATGTAGGGGATCATGTATTGTTACGAGTTGCTCCATGGAAGGGAGTTACAAGATTTGGGAAGAGAGGAAAGCTCAATCCACGATTTATTGGTCCATTTCAAATTCTTGACCGAGTTGGAAATGTAGCCTATAGACTTCCGCTTACCTCCGAGTATGTCTCGTGTTCATAATGTGTTTCACATATCTCGTATTTCAGAAATATGTGAAAGACCCAAACCACGTTATTGAGTTAGAACCGGACGAGATAGCCAAGACTCAACGCGTGAGGAGGTACCATCAAGATCTTGGATAGGAAGGAGCATGTCCTACGCCATGAAAGGTCATACCACAAGTTAAAGTTTTGTGGAGGAATCATGCTATAGAGGAAATGACCGGGAATTGAAAGCGGAAATGAAAGTGAGGTATCCTCACCTTTTCAAACACTGTGTATCGTCGTCAATTTCGAGGGACGAAATTTCATAAGGAGGGAGGTTGTAAGACCCTCAAATTTTTTTAAATAAAAGGAATTTCCTTTATTTATTATTTTGAAATAGTAAGGGTTGATTTGATTAATGTGGATAGTTAAGGGTTAAATACGCAAATATTTCAAAATAAGCAAGTGGTTATAAAATATTCATTTTTGTCTGGGAATATTCGTTTGGTCGTGGAATATTCGTCATCGTCGGGAATATTCGCATAAATGCGACAGTAATGACCATGTGTGGGCCCCATAACTAAAAAAAGCGATTGGATGAAGAAAACGATAAATATAAGTTGGTTAAAAATAACTAGCGTAGTTATTCACAATTATCTTGTTGGAATACCCTGGTTAAAATACTGATACGTCTGGCGTGGTTGCACAAGATGAAGACTACCAGTATTGCATGTAATTGTTGAATTATTGATCCTTACGTAAGAAGAAGGCACTACTCAATAATTTTCACAGATAGTTATTGCTCAATATTTTATTTTATTGATTCAATAATTGCTTGCGTTGATATTTTATATTATTGTTGTTCAATAATTGTCACTTTTGATATTTCCCATTATCGATCAATAATTCATATTATTTGAATAATATTATTAGATAACATTATTGGCAATGTCTAGAAAGTTCTGTCTAAGGAGAGGTTTGGTCACCTAATTGCGGCGCCAAGATGGAGAGATCCTTATTGAAAGCCCCTCTTTCCTGAACCGCTCGGTTGTAATAATTGTGATTCTCGTAATATTATTTGTGAATAATTAATTATTGATTCATATGATAAGGAAATATTTATTTTATATGAATATAAATGATGGATTTATTTATGTGGTTATTAATGAAGGAATTAATGTTGAGGTGTTTTATCAAGATTTTATCTGATTGGAGGTATTAAAAATTAAATCGGGGTTTTGAGATATATTGCGGGGTTATAATTTTTAATCCGACCGATTGATTGTGGTAATTTTTGGGTATGTTATACATACATAAGTTGAGTATATGTCCACAAATTTTGAACCGCTAAAAATTCACGAATGATTTATTATGAATTTTAAGAGGTGTCTGATTCTTGAAAGTAGGGTTATAATTGATTTTAGTGGAAAATTCTAGAATTGAGTGGGCCCCACTTGTGGTTGGTGAAAAAAATGTGCTGAATTTTATTTCAAATGTGGTGGGTGGCAATAGTAGCGTAAAGCCATCGGTAGCAGTCAAGTCTGCTTGGTACGGCTAACATTTTCCTATAAATAGAGGGCTAAGTTAGAATTGAAAATCACACCGTAAACAAAGTTTTCTCTCTTTCTCTCTATATTATTGAGCGTATTTTGTGAGTATTTAGATACTTTGAGAGTTCTTTGTTCAATACAAGTTTCATTCAAAGATCATCCTTGACCTTTCCTTCCGGCAATCTTGATTCTTTGAGGTAAGGGATATTATTTTTCGTAATGATATTATTTCTTCAATATCATTATCTTTGAAATGTTGATCCAAGTTTTTATCAAATTTGGAACTTTTTCATGTCGGGGTTACTATTCATGAGTTACTATTCATGAGTTACTATTCATGAGTTACTATTCACGAGTTACTATTCACGAGTACTATTCATGAAGCGTGAAAATATTTTTTGTGGAATTTCTATCTTTTGGTGTCGGAGTTACTATTCACGATACTTGACCTTATTCACGATATCGACACTATTCAATTAAAAAATAAAATTTCTTCTTTTCGTCCAAAATATCTATTTTGGATACTAGCTTTGATTGTATCCATGTTTTGATCATTCTTGAATTTTACACCACTATGATTATTTTTGAGGTATTGTTGGACATGGATAAAACAAAGTACGAATCCTTAATCCTTAATCCTTGTCATTTTGTTTCACTGGATTCGTTCTTTAAAAATATTTTTCATCATCCTCAGTCTTAAATGATGATATTATTGAATATCTTTGGCTCAGAGTCTGAAGATGAATGATTTCAAGAATATCTTTGGCCCGTAGTGCAAAGATGAGCGGTGTTTAAATGAACATGACCGATCGATGAATATCTTTGGCCATGAGTGCAAAGATGAACAGTGTTTGAGATGAACATGATGGATTGATGAATATCTTTGGCACAGTGCAAAGATGAATGTTTGATTTGAGATGAATATTGATTGATGTTACAGGGATAAAATATTAATGATGGATCGTTAAATTCATAGATTATAGTAGATTTCATTCTCTCGTAACTCTTCTATGAATTATTATTTCATTGCGAATATTGATCTCAAAACTTGTTGTCTATTGTATTCTATCGATTTTTCCTGTTGGAGACTAACGATAATTTGTTGTATATTATCTTAGTCATAATATTCTTTATTGGGCTAGTTGAGCTCACCCTTTCCTTGTTGTTCCATTTTTCTTCTCGGGAGGCGAGAATGTAGCGAGTACTAGTCGGGGTATGGAATGAAGGTTTAGAGAGAGTTGTTTAGTAGTCCTCACCATTTTTGTAAAATAATGTATCAATAAATGTGATGAGGATTTATTTGAGTATAGATATTGTCTAGAAGATAATATTTGTATTTAAACTCACAGTATATATTGTCGTATTTCACACGACATTTGTATTATTGAAGTTGTAGTTTGCTTCTTGTACCATGTATTTGGCGACTCAGAATGGGTGTTGTGTATACCTATTTTGGGGGCGTCACACATTATACTTACTTTCTCTTCAGATGCTCTTTGAAAGTCTATTATGTCTCTCCTTGCCTCTGAGTTTGCTATGAAAGACTTAGGTTTTCTGAGCTATTTTTAGGGAATTACAGTCACTCGTCATGCAGATTGTCTTTTCCTTTCTCAAAGAAAGTATGCAGAGGATATTATTGCTCGAGCCGGAATGTCTTCATACAAGCCATGTCCCACACCAGTTGACACTATACAAAAGTTAGGGGCAATTACGGGTCCTTCCTATGAAGATCTCTCTCATTATCGGAGTCTAGCTGGTGCATTTCAATATCTCACATTTACCAGACCTGACATTTCCTATGCTGTGCAACAAGTTTGCCTTCATATGCATGACTCGAAGGAGGAGCACATGAATGCTCTTAAGCGCATTGTACGCTACATACAAGGTAGCCTCAACTTTGGCTTGCATCTTTATAAATCTCCTGTCAACACACTTGTCTCATACACAGATACAGATTGGGGTGGATGCCCAGACACAAGACGTTCCACCTCCGGCTACTGTGTTTTTATTGGCGACAACCTAGTTTCCTAGTCCTTTAAGAGACATCCCACTTTGTCTGGTTCTAGCGCTGAAGTGAAATACATGGGAGTTGCTAATGTTGTCTACGAGTCTTGTTGGATCCGAAATTTTTTATTGGAGCTTCATTGTCTGGTCAACAAGGCCACATTTGTAAGACCCCAGCTTTTATGAATAAAGATTAATTATTTTCGAAATATATTTTTTGAATATTATGGCGTGGATTTGATATAATGTTATAGTTATGGGTAATATTTATAAATTTTGCAAAGTAAGCAAGTGGTTATAAAATATTCGATTGGTCAGGGAATATTCGTTTGAACAAGGAATATTTATAGGACGACACAATCATTGATGGACCCCACAACAGAAGTATTGTCGAAGTTAGAAAACGACAGAAATATCTTTTATAAAAATAACAACGAAAATTTTACCGTTAAATTGTTGAACTACCCAATAGTAAAAGTACAGTAATACACGTGGTTGCATAGTAGCACACAGTATTGTACAGTATCTTTGATTAATGATGCTTACATGAGAAGTCACTCAGTTATACTCAATTATTGCTACAGTAAATATTATTGATTCAATTATTGTCACAGTATCATCTGCATAATATTTTATATTATTAAATCAATAATTGAGATAACAAAGTTTGCATATTATTATTTGCAATATTGACGATGTCTAGAAAGTTCTGTCGAGGAGAGGTTTGGTCACCTAATTGCGCGCTAATAGGGAGAAATCCTTATCGGAAAGCCCCCTCTTTCCTGGGAATGATCTGGTTGTTAAATATTGTGATTTATAATATTAATGATGAATAAGTTCGTATTGGTTAAAGATGAAATTGATATTTCCATTGTGTTGGGATTATTAGAGTTAATGGAAATCGATATTTATTTCGATAATAATTGATTTCTGGAGGATAAAGTGACCAATCTGGTAATTATTCAGATAAATTATAACAACCCAATATTTTCTATACAAATAAATTAGAAATTTTGTGTATAAATTTTTTTTATTTTTAACATGGTGTATTATGTCAAACCCTAGCTTATTGTGGGAAACCCTAATTTGAAACTCAGTTGTGAGTTTAAGTCTGTTATATAACTGTGTTATATGATTTATGATTAACCCTAATTAACATTTAGATTTATTAATTTCTTGAAAACCTAATTACCAAAATTATAAACCCTAATTGCTAAATTAGCAAGCATAATTATTATATTATAATAACCCTAATGTCCATGTATGATTAAAACCCTAATCAAATTAAGAAAACCCTAATTATAAATTTTGCAAACTAATTATATTTATTTTAAACCCTAAATACCCAACTTGGGTAACATATATTAAAATTGTTGGGCTATGATTATTAAATGGCCCAAAACAATTATGGGAGAAGCCCCAAAAAAAGAAATCAATTCAAACCCAAGCTTAGTCCTCATAACCAAGGGTATTTTAGACCTTTAATTTATCTAATTTATGCATTAAAATAATAGCTAAATAAAGAATTAGAGAGTGTATACATGGCTGGCCACAATAAGCCTTTTCAGTCAACAAATTAGGCTAATCAAGTTTCCTTAAATAGCTAATGACTTTACTTTCTTACAAAAGTACAATGTTGTCAACATCTCATTGGTGGAAATCTCACTAAGCATACTTAAGAACAAGATAAGGAACAACAAGAATGTTGAGGATAATAGCTCAATCCCACAATTGCTAGACCTCTATAAATAGATTGAGAGAGAGAGAAAATCCCTTCTTAGTTCATTTTGTGCACATACCCTCAACCAATCTCTCTCAACTCATAACCTTCGAAATTTATTAGTAAACCAGTCCCAAATCAAAGCCCCACGTCTACCATTAACAAATCACAAGATCAGAATCAAGAAATCAAAGTTTAAAGGTATAAAACCCTAGCTTGATTTCTGTCCATAAATCCTATGTTTAATGTTGTGTTTCGGTGTTAGAATATGTTGGTTATAGTGTCTAATGAGGATTTGGGTTGCTAAATGTTGGATCCATAACATTTAGAAGCTCGAATTTGAAGATCTTCAAAATCTGGAAAAAAATCAAACTGTGGTCTGACAACAAATGTCAGTGGCCACAGATCCTTGCTCGATTATTATTTTTATTATTTTTAAGTTGTTATGTGTAGCTTGTAATGTGGTCTTTAATATACAAAAAGAATCAGGGTCATTTGATGTCTAGAATGGAAGTTATTAATGGTCAAATACCGTTGACCGGCATTGACTGGAAGAAATCTGGGCAGCCCAGAACACGCCCAGATCGGTCTAACAACAGTTTTGATCGACGAGATCTTTCAGTGTATTGTCGATTTAGGTTTGTTGTTGAATCTAGTTTGTAATAGGTTGCTTGTACTTCAATCTCATGCCTTGATATCACCCAAATAATAAACATATGGGATTTAGAAGCCGGTCAAACCAGCCTAGTCGAAAACATTTTCTGTTTTCTGGGTAACCTAGAAATCATTTGAACATGTTGACTGACAAGGTTTGACCGGACAGTATTTGTTTGATTTGTTGTTATTTTGCTTATGTTTTGTAATAGATATATAGTCCTACATTCTGGCTACATACTGCATCTTATAGATCATAAAAAAAAATACACGATCAGAGTGTAGTGGAGGCTCAAAGTGTGACCCTCGAACTGTTCTTCATTTCTGGGTAACCCAGAAATGAAGAACAGCTCTGACAGCCACTTTAGGGGCTCAGATCTTCCTTGTTATGAGCTGTATGAACCTGTTTATTGTTGTGTCTTGTAGTCTTGAATTAACTCTACCAGATCTGATCAACAACAGGTCTGGAAACACAATACAAATTGAATCGTTGTTGGTCAAAGTAGCTGGCTTGATGAATCGGCTCAAGATCTGGGTTTGAGTAATGAACGCGAAGAACACCTACAGCGACGGTTATGTCGCTATAGGTGGTCTTTAGCGATAGTTTATTTATAAAAATTATATTTTTATTAAATAATTATAGAAAATTAGTTTTTAATTATTAAAAATACATAATAAATTATTAAAAATTATTTTAAGGTCTGAAAATTATATTTTAACTATTTTGGATATATTTCACAAATATTTAATATTTTTGGAATATTAAAGGTATTTAATTTATTTAATAATTATATTAAATAAATTATTTAAAAAAGATTTTAATACTTGAAAAATTATTTAAAATTATATTATGGTATAAGAAAATATTTTAAGTTATTTTTAATGACTTTTAATATTTTATGATGAATTTCTTTAATTAATTAATATTAATGATATTTTAGTTATTTAATAAATGAATTAAATAAATAGATTAAAATCATTTTATTATGTTAAAAATCATTTTAAATAATAATAAGGTATTTAAAGATATTTTAAGTTATAAAATATAATTTTTAATATTTAAAGGATAATTTCATTAATAATTTAATATTAATGATATTTATTTAATATTAATGATATTAAATTTATTTAATAATTATATTAAACAAATAGGTTAAAAATGGTTTTATTGATTTAAAAATCATTTAAAAGGATATAAATGAATTAAAAATATTTTAAGTTATAATTAATGACTTTTAATATTGGATAAATAGTGCAATAGTATTTTAATATTAATGGTAATTATTTAAAATGATTTTAAATGTTTTAAAATTCATTGAAGGAAATATTAATACTTTAAAAATATTCTAAGTTATTATAAATAACTATAATATTTTGGCAATGGTTTCATTAATAGTTTAATATTAATTAAATATTAATGATAATAGAATTGTTTGATATTTAAATCATTTAATAATGATTCCAGTGTTTGAAAATTTATGATAAATTATAATAATTGTTTAAAAATTATTGTAAGTCATTTAAAAATAATATGACTGATATTTACAAATATTGAGTTATAGAAACAGTGTGATAATAATACTCCGGGGAACGGAGTGATGGTCTGAGATGGTGGCTATAATAGTCCTCACTATTCTATGAAATAGTATGATAATAAATGTAATGAGGACTCCATTTGAGTTTGGATATTGTCTAGAAGATAATATTCGTGTAAAAACTCTCAACTACGCTTTTGTCATATTGTATAAAAGAAGTTTGCATTTGATTTATGTACCAAGTATTTGGCGGCTCATAATGGGTGATGTATACCTATTTTTGTGGCATCACAACATTGGTCTATTGTGATAATGTTAGTGCGATATATCTCTCAGGTAATCTTGTTCAACATCAGCGAACTAAACATATTGAAATGGACACTCACTTTGTTCGTGAGAAAGTTTCTCGTGGAGAACTTCGTGTCCTCCATGTTCTATCCCGTTATCAGATTGTCGATATCTTCACTAAAGGACTTCCACGCGTACTTTTTGATGATTTTCAGGATAGTCTAAGCATCCGACAACCTCTCTCTTCGACTTTGGGGGTGTACTAGATTATGTAAAGCAATATTTATATATATATATATAGCAAGGATCAAGTGCATACCCCTTATCTTACTCACCCGTGCTCACCCCCTTTAGCGATTTTACTTTACGATTTTCGCTTTGGCCATACAACCGTCATATATACTTTTAGTGACGGACAACATATAGCATCGCTAAAAGTATAGATGACTATGTATGAATCAACCAATCACCGAGTCCGTCGCTAAAGGGGGGTGAGCACGGGTGAGTAAGATAATGGGTATGCACTTGATCCGGACCGTGTATATATATATATTAGTTTTAGTATTTAGATCATACTCATGTATATATTCCTGTATTATAGCCTAGGATATTGCCTAGGATATTATCTAGAATATTCTAGAATATTGCATATGTATTATATATATCTTTAACCAATGCTAATGAGAAAGACACAGATGACATTCTTACAGAATTATCCATGCACTACGGGCTAAGGATATTCGCTAGTATCACATTATCCATGCACTACGGGCCATGGATATTCATTATTATCACATCCACAAATTATCCATGCACTACGGGCCAAGGATATTCGTTAGTATCACCAATGGTCATGATCATGCTAAACAATAATTCATCTTTGCACTATTGGCCGAAGAGAACCCATGGTCATGATCATACCAAACAACTGTCCATCAATGCACTACGAGCCAATGAGGACTTTGACGACATCGTTTATAACATTACCAATACATAATTCCTAATCATAATCATACCAATCAACAGTCCATCTATGCACTACGTACCAAAGATGACTTTCATCACAATATAAGCATGAGGATGATGACAATGATATAAAAATTTAATTAAATAAGAACAAAGATAAATTTTAATGATTTATAATTCAATTTATTCAGAATTCAATAATGTCCAAATTGTCAACATGATACTGCTTTGTGGAGTAAAATTCAAGAATAATATTGTATCAAAAATAATTTGGACAGAAAAGAAATTAATTTTTTGTTATGAATAGTACCCCGGGTGAATAGTACTTCATGAATAGTACCCCGTGAATAGTACTCTGGCATAAAAAGATTAAACTTTAACAAGAATATTTAGAATAATATTTTCATGAAAAGATACTAGATGAAGCGCAAATTTCAAGGATATTCTACTAATTTCAAGGAGTATAGAAGCAATACTTAATAAAATGAGTGTAGAATTCAGAATCTGAAATGAAATAATATTACTTACATACTATAGAGTATGGAAGAAAATATTATTTCTTACGAATATTGAACAAAAATAATATTCCTTACAACTATTGAACGAAAATATCCTTATGAATATTGAACAAAGATAATAGTCCTTACGAATATTGAACAAAAATAATATTTCTTACGAATATTGAATGAAAATAAAATTTCTTACGAATACGAAAAATAATATTGTAAGCGAATATGAAATAAATAATACCCCTTACCTCAAAAGGAGAATAATTTCGACTAGTATAGCGAAGATATTCTTGAAGAAAACTTGCACTGTTTTCTACACTCAAAGCTTCCTTAAACTCAAAAGAAATACGCTCAATATTATAGAAAAAGAATTCTTTGATTCTGGTGTGATTTTAATTTCTAAACTGAGCATCCTATTTATAGAAGAATGACAGGATACTATTTGGATGCATAGTAGGGAAAAATCAAGTGCGATTCGACTGAATATTTTTGATTTTACTATGCTGCACTATATAAACACTATGCAGTACTATGCAACGCTATGCAATACTATACATAATAAAATATAATATATTCTATTTTATATAAAAAAATAAAATTTATATTTGACACCCCCAAAATAGGTCCAATCCACCCAACCCATTATGAGTCGCCAAATACATGGTATAGAAAACAACTACAACTTCCTTATTACAATTGTCGTGCAAAATACGATAACACACATACTGTGAGTTTTAATACCAACTGTGACTCTCATCCCTTTACTTGGATAGCACCTCACATTGATACCTTACATAAAGGTACAATCAATAACTGTTTTAGAAATTAAAATATTTGGAAAATGCTCAAGAAAACATTCGTACATGGGATGCCATGCATCTAAGTTATAATAGATATCATATGACTCGAGAATTATCCTTGGTTGACCCAATAGACCCCAAAGAAAAATGAGAAGATTGCTATCATGTTCTTTCCAATGACGAGTCTTCTCTTGCCATATAATTATCTCCATTGTCTTCAATTGAGAATTATACTTCAACCAAACTCCAAGATTACATAGGTAGTGCTCATAGATATAATCAACAAGTGGATGTGCACAACCTTGTCTTATGATAACACGAAGTCGTATGTCATTAGACATCTTTTATGATAGTGGCAAAACACCTTTCTAAAGTTGGGTTCATCTCATCCTATTCGGTTCACCAAAATCAACGGTTAAATGATGTATAAAATACGACACGCTTATCTAAAATTCTTAATAAAATTATATCCATACTATTTTAGGGGAAACCTCAATAGCTATAGACCACCGTTCTATTCCCCTGTTACCCCGCTCGACCCAGCTACACTCTTATTACCTGAAAGGAATTGTGAAGCAAAAGGGTGAGCACAACTAGCCCAGTAAAGAATATTATGACTAAGATAAATAATTTATTAATAGCCTTCATCAGTAATGAATCAGAGATTTAGAACATATGGTAGATGATAAAACTTTTCAACCATAGTTGCAGCAGAACGAGCAATCCATTAGAAGAGTCACATAGACCATAAAGTCTATTATCTTCTCCATGTTAAAAATCCACCAACAATGTTTTATCCCTGTAACATCAATCAACAGTTCATGTCCACAATATAATCATAATTGTGGTTCTAAATTCCTCTTCGCACCCAGGACGAAGATAATTTTCATCACCTGTCTTTACCTGAAACATCAAAGATCATGGTTATACCAAATCACGCCTCGCTCCTAATCATACTAATAAATTCATCTTTGCACTACGGGCTAAAGATACTCATCAACAGTTCATCTTTGCACTACGGGCCAAATATATAGAACAACAGATCATCTCTGCACTACAGGCCAAAGATATTCAACAACAGGTCATCTTTGCACTACATGCCAAAGATATTAATATCTTAAAGAAATATATAATCATTTCAGAATTTATATAAATAATAATTATAACCATGTTGATCAACTTACCTTTGCACTTAAGCTAAAGATATTCTATTGTAAATTCAATGGTCATGATCATACCAGTCAACAATTCATCATTTCACTACTGGCCAAAGAGAACCCATAGTCACGACCATACCAATAATCTACCCATCTTTACACTCAAGTGAAAGAGAAATTTCATCATTAGGATTATAAAAATGTTATATATGATAATAAAAATAAAACATGGATTTAATTTCAAGAATAAGATTCATAAATCAATGATAATTTGGTCAGAAAAAGAAACCAATTTTGTCATGAATAGTACCCCGTGAATAGTAACCCGTGCATAGTACTTCGTGAATAGTATCCCGTATTCATAAATAGTATTGTATATGTAAATAGTTCCATATACGTAAATAGTGTCATATACATGAATAATGCCATATTCGTGAATAGTATCGTATATGTGAATAGTGTCGTATACGTGAATAGTATCGTATACGTGAATAGTAACCCCGACATGAAAAAGATAAAGTTTCAGAATAAAATTCATATCAATATTTCAGTATAATGATATTAAAGGAAATAACATCATTTACTTGAAAAAAATAACATCCCTTACCTCAAAAGAATAGTACTTCTGATTAAAATATCGGATATAATGCTGAAGGAAACTTGCACTGTATAGCAACACTGAAAGTATCTAAATACTCACAAAAATACGCTCGATATTATAGAGAGAAAAACTTCAGATTCTGGTGTGATTTTGAATTCTAACATAAGCACCCTATTTATAGGAAAATGCTTAGAACACCACAGCAAAAAATTAAATAAAATAATATTTTATAAAAAAACATTCTCGCACACCTCCTTAAAAATCTGATTTTAGCGCACCAGTGGGGCCCACCAACATAAAAAAAGTGTTTTTAAAAAAAATATTTAAAACTCAAAAAATCAATTATTCTGAAACTTCAATAATTCATAATAAATAGCCCTTTTATTAGAAAAATTCAAATCTTATGTCCATTCCATAGGAAATTTAATTCTCTACAACTTTGTAGAAGAAAGTTTTTCCAAATTCTAAAGGGAAAATGACCGAAATTCACATACGAATGATCTTGCAGGCTATAATCAAATTTCAGTAAAAAATGGGGCCCACCAACATGTTTAACATGTTTTTGTAACAAAAATACTCCGGACCCAATTTGCTCTCTTCATCATTAATTCATATATCGTGCATTCATTGTAAAAATATCACCGTTATTATATTAATATATGATACACTTATAATGTAATATTACAATAATATATTTGAATGAATTATTTTATCGAAGAAGATAAAATATCAATTCTTAATAATTGTCTCTTTAAAAATTTCTCCATTAAATAAATATTTTCTTATCATTTTTATCAATAATTAATTATTTATAAATAGTATTACAGAACTACAATATTAACAACCAGATCATTCTCAGGAAAGAGGTGGCTTTTCGATAAGGATTTCTCCCTACTGGCGCGTAATTAAATTACCTAACCCCTTTCCTCGACAGAATTTTATAGACATTATCAATAATTTTATCTAATAATATTATTCAAATAATATGAATTATTGGTTTGATAATGTAAAATACTTTGTAGTGACAATTATTGAAACAACAATAATATAAAATAATGTGCAATACCATGTGCTACTGTGCAATAAAGCGTATTGCTTTACTATAACCATCGGGTTTTTCAATAGTGTTAACGGTAACAACTACGTCGTTATTTTTAGAAAACTTATTCTTGTCGTTTTCTTCATCTGATAATTTTTCGTTACGGGGCCCATAAATGGCTGCGCCGTCGTATGAATATTCCCCGACAACAAGAATATTCCACGACCAAACGAATATTTCCTGACAACAATGAATATTTTATAACCACTTGCTTATTTTAAAAAATTTACATATATCACATGTAACGACCCCAAAATTCATACAATATAATTCTCAACTTCGTCGTTAATAACACATCTACCTTCTAATTTTACATCATTATTCGATGTTAAGCTGTATAAAATGCGGAATAATTTAAACTTTTATGTCTTTTTACTTTAATTCCCTGAATCAAAACCTTTATCATCTACATGTCTTTGAATCAATCTTATTTTATGATTCACTTTATCACTGTTAATATATAAAATTTTACATTTTAATCTGATAACCTTTACATATCAGATAACTCTAACTTTAGCTTTACATCTCAACATAAAACTATACATCATAAAACATTTAGTACATCTCATGAATTTTAATCATGGTATTAAGAAATAACAACTTTAGCAAAAATATTAATCTTCGTGTATTATTTCTGATCCACGTCATTCAAGCAGCACATAGTGTTACCTTCAATCCTTAACCTGCAAAAATGGTTATTTGCAAGGTTGAGCTCGACAGCCCAACAAATCTAACAGTTTTCATGCATCATGTAGCACATAATAGCATGCTCAACATATATCTCATAAACATTGGACTAACATAACATACATGTTACAGTTCATATAACAAGTATAAAGATGTATAAATATTGAGTTCCTTACTCAATCAACATGCTTTACTCTATCAACGTAGTCATAAGTTGACTTTAACATTTCATACATTCAACATATATATAACACATCATGCTCTTTGCAATAAAGATTTAAAATAATCAAATTCACATAGCAAATAGGAACTGAAAGACTTTCCTTGATCGTTGTTTACAAATAACAGCTTTATGTACTACGATTATCTCGCACTTCACGTGCCCTGCACAATTATATAATCATGCACATCAACTATTAGTCACATAACAATGCATAATAGTTGTAATGTAAACTTTACTCTACCTCCCATAACCCTTCTTATTAACTAATACACAATGTTCAATTTGATTGTGTTAACTTTCAACTTATATCTCACTGTATTTCATATTTGAAGTTCATTCAAGTGTTTAAGTCTGGCTAGGACTACTTATTGGTTTTATATTAACACTATCCAATTTCTTATTATATTCATTTTATTTGATTTAAAACACTTTTTACGTTCATTATCACTTATCACTAAGCTTTAACGCTTATTCGATTCTACGCTTAATTTGTCTATCTTGTGTGTGCTTAGTATGCGTATACAACTTATCTAATATATCATTTATTAATGTTAAGCATCATTGTACTTCATAATATTCATGTTCTATAACTTAGAACAACATCTATTATCGTCGACATCACTATACTTGTGTATGTGCATGTTCAACACCCTCCGATTGCCTCCGAATAAGAATTAGTCACAAATATAACCATTTTGACTACTGTTACTGACCTCAAATTGAAAAAATTAAAGCATAAAGGTTGTAGGTATATTCGTCCTCGTTCTGGATCATCTTTAATCACCTCAATCGGAGTTCGTATGAAAAAGTTATGCCTATTTTACTAAAAGAGGTCAAAATAGTCACACCTGACATAGTTTGGGTGCAGTTGCGCCCAATTAAGCCTTGGGCACAACTTAGCTATTCCCCAAATGACTTAGGGCACAGCGCAGCTACTGTTCTAGCGATTTTTGACCCTTTTTCTCCTACTAATCTTCATAACTTGAGTTATACACATCCATATTAGTCCGTTTTCAATTTTATGGATTCGTAATTCATAGAACTACAACATACTAGAATTCTAACAATTTATAAAAACATTAGCCAACGTAAAATTTGACCCAAAACACATGTTCATACTATATTTTCATGTTTTAACATCTCTAGCGAATTCGATCGCCACGACTTCGTTTCTAAATCAATTGACACGATTTAAACTATGTTGTTTTCGTTTCTTCACATACTAACATAATCCAACATCAATTTACGGATTATAACACATATTAAACATGAAATTTTATACTTTCTAAAGCCATAACATACATGTTTCATTAAGAACACAAGTTGTTCATCTTTAGCATAATTTTATGAGTTCAATTATCTAAAAATTTCTTATAGATGATATATAACATAATATATATACCCATAAACATATACAAATTTTACTTCAACAAAAAACTAATTACAAAGACTTTAGAAAACAAAAACCAAAAACTAGAAACTTAGGAATTTACCTTTGATTCCTCTAAGCTCTAGTTAGATAATTGAAAGTCCTTGTTTAATCCTCTTTTCCTTTTGATTCTCAGAGTGTCTCTTCCCTCTTCTCAATTTCTTTCTAAGCTCCATCTTCCTCTCTGTGTTTTCTCTCTTTTTCTCTATTTTGCTACACCACGTAAACAAAATAACCTGATGCCTTAATGTGGGTGTTACAACTGATGGCTTAATGTGGTTTAATGTGGGTGTTACAAAGGCAAAAGGTCACAAGGCCATGTTTGGCTAGAACCATTAATGTCCTTTTAATTTATTTTAATAATTCTCCTTATCATATGGTATATCTTCTTTTCTCTAAATGTCACACTTTAACTATGTTGCTAAATTATTTAGCTAACTGCACTGAATAATACAATTATAATATGTATAACTATTACTCCATATATTACGAAATTATATTCATAACATCTCAACTTAAAATAAACCTTTTCGTTAAAATAATTAATATTTATTCCATTAATTATTTTAATTAACTCAAATGAATCATACAATCAAAATATATAATTATTTAATTCCTTTCCTCACATAAATTGTCTCAATACAATTTATTTAATCCATACCTCTAATCACTACTTTAATATTAACTCAATTTATTAATCTCTAACCAATAATTATTTATAGGTATATTGGTTTTTCTTCTCTCACCATCAATTTATATTTTATTAACATCATTCAAGATACTAAACCTTTTCATATATTACCATGACATGTAATATATATTAAGAATACCAAATTTAAGTAGCAAAACTCATATATTAACTCACTATTTAATTAATGAATTAACTCTTTTATCCACTTTACTACAACACCACAACCAAGTAAGGTTTTAATATTCAAACAATATTATTCCATAATATAGGTTCAACTTAATTTAAATTACCCAATATTTATAGGGTTAATTTCCCTTATCACCAAATTCCTTGTCGTGACTAATTTCTTTTATTTCCTTTAGTAGTTTAATCAACTATTAAATCTCATAAAAATTTCATTTTTTTTCCACAAAAAGACACATAATTCAAAATATATACATCTCATAATAAGAATTTTAATTATTAAATTCTTACTTTAATAACTTTTAAAAATTTGGATTGTCACATCACCCTTAACTTTAAACTTTTATCAATGTAACTATTTACTAAATAGAAAAATTGAATACTTTTATTTCATAAAATTCAGGGTCTTACATTATAATATATATATATATATATATATATATATATATATATGGTCCTGCTCCTATCCGAACTCCCGTATTTTCTTAAAATGCGGTTTTTTTTATTCTTTTTAAAACAACTAAAAAATAAGTTTAATATTTTATAGAACTGAAATTTTTACATAATACAATGTTTTGGTGTGATTTGGATACATATAACAAAATAGGTCTGCATGCATCGTATATATACATATTTTGTTATATGTATCCAAATCACACCCAAACACTATATTATGAAAAAATTTGATTCCATAAAATATTAATTTTTTAGTAAAAAAAAAAAAAATAGGGTCTCAGATTTTAATCAGTCCTGGAGTTCTGGACTGATCCTAATTATATATATATATATATATATATATATATATATATATATATATATATATATATATATATATATACTAAATAACTTTTTACCGATTATTTTGAAAAGTAAGTAAGTGGGGGTCCATGTAATAAGCAAAATTTACAACAAATGCTTCAAAAAATACCCCTCTGTTTATCTGAATTCACTTGGCTTCACTAAACACATTTTTAATAACATTTATTCATCATTATTATAACTCGCAATATTAACAACCAGATCATTCCTAGAAAAGAGGAGGCTTTCTGATAAGGATTTCTTCTTATTGGCGCGCAATTAGGTAACTAAACCCCTTTCCTCGACAGAACTTTCTAGACATTGTTAATAATGCAAATAATAATATGAATAACTTTGTGGTCTCAATTATTGATTTAATAATATAAAATATTATGACAATAATTGAATCAATAACGTGAGATACTATGCAGCAATTACTGTGACAATAATTGAATAAAACTGAGTGACTTCTTATGTAAGCATCAATAATCAAAGATACTGTACAATACCTTGTGCTACTATGCAACCACGCGTATTATTGTACTTTTATCACCGGGTATTTTAACAGTTAACGGTAAAACTTTTGCCGTTATTTTTATAAAATTTATTACTGTTATTTTCCAACTCCGACATTAATTTCGTAGCGGGGTCCACCAATGATTGTGCCGTTGTACGGATATTCCCTGACAAAAAGAATATTCCCCGACCAAACGAATACTTTATAACAACTTGCTTACTTTGCAAAATTTGTAAATACCACCCACAACTATAACATTATATCAAATTCACACCTTATTAATCAAAATAACATTTAGAGAAAATTAATTATTTATTCATAAAAGTTAGGGTCTTACAACATCCCCTCCTTATGAAATTTTGTCCTCAAAATTAGGGTACGTACCTGGTATGTCGAAGAGGTGAGGATACCATGTTTTTATTTCAGATTCTAACTCTTGAGGTATAACCTTTGAGTGTAGAATATGTTTCTTCTTATCCAAGATTTTAACAGGTATCTCCTCATACGTTAAATCTTCTGCTATCTCATCTAGTTCTAATTCAATAATGTGGTTCTGGTCATCCACATATTTACGTAACATAGATACGTGAAAAACGTTATGAACACGAGACATGTGACAACCGAGATTTTGTAATTTAATTTTTTTAATATTTATTGGATTGAATAAATATTTTCGATGAATTAATTATTAGATTAAATAATTAATTGATGAAGTTGTGGTAGATTAATTTAATTATATGTGTTATATTTATTAAGTTAATGTGGAGAATTTTTATTATTCGAAGTATGTATTTATGTGAGCTTATTGAATTAAAAAAATATATTTAATAAGCCTAATGTTATTTTTAATTAATTAGAGATTTAATAATTTGACATAGTTAATAAATGAGAACTTTAATTATGTGACTATGTGAATTCATGAGAAATTATTATATGTTATTTAAAATAAATTAAATAAGATATTGATTTATTTTATAAAGGAGTGTGACAGGATTTAAACTATATTATAAAAGTTTAATTAAATTAATTGAGTATAAACCTTTTAAGGCTAGCCAAACATGGCCTTAGTGGGAGTTATTAGCAGTTAACCCATGATTGGGTAACTGACCTCTACAACGCGTCAGTTTACTTTATTTATTATACGGCTTCTTCTTTTTCTTATTATCTGCTAAGTCTGGAAAAGTAGAGAGAGAGAGAGAGAGAGAGAGAGAGAGAGAGTTTGAGAATTCAGAGAGAAATTAAAAAATTGTTAAGGGAGATTGTAAGTGGGTGAGTGATTGAAGAAGCACCTGAGGAAGTCCACCTTACTAATCTACTCTACGCTTGGGATAAATTCTTAAACCCAGTTTATTTACGTTGTTAAGTTTTGTAAAATAATTGGCTTTCAAGTTTTCTGTAAAGTCTCTGTAAATTGGAAAGAGTAAGGATTATGTGCATATATGAGTTAAGATGTTGTTTTAATGTGTTTTCCTATGTATTAGATGGTTCCATATCATCAGTTTCATGAAAATTATATAGTATATGATTACAGAGTACAGAATATACCATATGGCCCTTATACGTGAATTTAATATGTCAAACATAAATTGTTTTGTAAAATTCACACACGTATATAATTATGCACGTTAAAACGAAGGAAACAAACCTTGAATGGATGGATTTGGCGTTATAACGAATCCGTAGTGTTAATTTTAGGTTTTATGTTCAAAACCTTCAAGAACATCAAGAACAGCAAAATTTGCATGTTTTAATTCTGTAATTATGTGTTTTAATTGGTTAAAATTACTCTATAAAGGTCGGGTAATGATTATCTACGAATTCTAATATATGGGTATGTTTAATTTGATGAATTTAATGACCATGTAATGATAAATTCGCCTGATTTTGTGTTATTCGCGAACTATAAATTCAGAAACAAGGGTTTCTCGCCGCGGTGCCAACTCCAAGCCTAAGTCTCATGACTGCAGCTGTAAGTCTTCGAAAGGCAAAGAATACCACCTGGCGTCACAGCCGCCAAAGAATGAAGCCTAACAAAGATGGCTATTTGCGGCCACTTAGCATAATGTTCCAGAAATGAGTTTTTAAATGTTCAAGTCTAGCAATGTGTTGGTAACTTAATCTAATGAACATAAAAACATGTTAGCCATATAATGAGGTGTTAAAATAAATTCTTAACGTATCAATAACACATTTATGTGTGAATTGAATGATTAAATGCATAGTTAGCTTATTGTTCATGAAGTGTTAATTGTGACAATGAGTGTAGTCATTTGACTAAGTATAGTCATGAATTCGAGTTAGACAAGAAAAATGAACTTGTGATAATTAGTATGTTATAATTGACTGGTATTGTGAACGTAAATGATATGTAGGATTTAAATCAAGAAACGAGTATAATTAACGTGTAATCTACGCATGAGGTAAGTTTCCTAACCCTACTTGTAATCATTATATAAGTTGATAAATTCACCTCTCAACATCGAGCAAATTCTAATTATTATTGATTAAATCTGTTTTGCTATATTAAAGTTTATTAATCTTTCAAAGCATGCTGCTGTTATACAATACTTATTCTATTGTATACCTCTTGAGATTTTATTCAATTTAAATTATCAGTTACTGTTAAACCTTGTTAGACTAGTGAAGCCTTAATGATTTGACTAGTCCATAGTTGATGAGCGTTCTAAATTTCAGAACCCTTAATGAATTATCCAAACCAAACTTCTTTTGGTGCGGACTCTAATGTCAAACTGAGATGAACAACCTCAGATAGGGGGATTACTTATCGTTAAGCGTTAAGATATTGTGCAATCGTATATGGTACTAAGGGCTGATCCCCATAAGTACGAGAAGAAGAGTCCATAGTCTTATGACTGTTAAAGGTTTCAAGTATAAACACTTGACAACCTAGGACATAGTTCAAGGTCTTATGACCCTCAGAAGTTCTTTTGTTTCTTGTTATTCATTCTTGATTCAAAAGCTGAGTTTCCTATTTCAGAAGTCTTTGAGTTACTCGCATGTTATTATTCATTTGTTATATTGTTATACTTGTGGGCAATCGTGCTCACTCTTGCATAATAATAACATTGCAATTAAGAATGAAAGATCAGACGAGCCTTCCACTAGTAAAGGCAAGGGCAAGATTAACAAGTAATGAAGACTGGTTATTTATGTGGTTATGTAATGATATTTAGACTTGATGTTATTTAAAGACTTGTTATTTGTTTATGATTCCGCACAGATGTTTAAGGTTAGAGTGACCTGGGATTGTATTTATGCAGATGTTGTAACCCCATGAGGGGAGATTTATTTATTTAATTCTATCTATTGCATGGTTTGCTTTTATTTATGGGTAGATAGATAGCTGATATTTGTACAGTGAACACCAAATCCTGCGGAAATGGAAGTACCCGGATTTGGGGGTGTCACAGGTTGGTATCAAAGCTGTAGGTTATAAACCTTAGGTGGGGGAATAACCTTAGGTAGTAGCCTTGTAGGAGATCGAGAACATAGTGGTGGTAAACTCTTATCGAGTTATATGAAATGAATTTCTAAATTCATTGAAGATAATAAAAGACTTTATGTGCTTATGTGTTAAATTATGTGTTCGCTAGCACGTATTAGTAACTAAAACTTAAAAATTTTGTTGTCAGGATGTTAGATGTTAGAGGAGCTAGTCGAACTGGGGAGGAGGAACCCCGAGTACCTAAAGAGGAGGAGCCCCGAGACATTCATGTCGTCAGGGAACAGTTGGTACAGAGAGAGCCATCTTCGTTGATCACTATTGTTGGTCGGGAGCATGAGCCTGAGACTGATCCAGAGGAGGATTCTGATGAAGAAAAGGAGGAAGAGAAGTTCCCACCGAATTCCATCGATGCTGAGATGTATGATGCACTTTATGATCGTAACATAGAGTTGCAAGACACTATTCAGGAGCTGAAGGAGATGACAGTTATGCAGTAGAGTACCATCGAGCAGAAGGATGGGGAAATTGTGACTCTTCACACACGTTTAGGAAACGTGGAGTGGGATTTGGTTCACGAGAAGGGTCAAACTGAGGAGAAGTCCGAGGAAATTGAAAAGTTGAAGAAAGATCTGAAAGAGAGCTCAGAAAGACTGGCCTTAGCAGAGGAGGGCTGGGTAAGAGAGTCACGTCGTGCTGATCTTGTAGAAGAGGATTGTCGTGCAAAGAAGGCTAAGCTTGGGGGGACATACTCTACACTTTACAATGCAATGGATGCGGCCCAGGATCGAGTTATGAAGTATCCAATCCAGTTTGAAGGTCTACCATCATATATGCTGGATCGCAGGATGATGTTCCGCATCATGGAAGAAGAACGTGGCAAGACTATTCAGCGCCTTAATAGGCAGTGATGGGATTAGTTTATTTATGTGAAAACTATCTGGTAGTTAAAGATGTAAATTCCGATGTGTTTATAAACAAAGGAATATTTTAATGTTTTAAATCCTGTAGATTCTTTATCTCGGGATAGTTGATGTAAATAGCAGTGATGTTATCTTATGATGTTAAAACTTTTGAATTTGAATGAAAATGTCAGAGTTTATTTGAATTGATGTGTTAAGTGAATTATGATTAAATGTTTTTGTTAAGCCTTAAATGTTTAGGAGATTGAATAAAGACCTAATAATTGTATATTCTTAACAGAAATATGCCGCCTAGAAGAAGATAGAACCGTCAACAAGCTCACGAAGAACCAATGAATAACAACAACGACGCCAATGCTAACCCTGTTCAGCAATTGGTGAACCTATTAGCCGAAGCAATTAACAATCAACCATAAGCTCCACCAAACACATCGTTCAAGGATTTTAAGGCGGTAGGACCGCCAAAGTTTAAGGGTTCCATAAACCCAATCGAGGCTCAAACCTGGGTTATGGAGATGGAGAAGGTGTTCGATGTCGCTAGAGTAAGGGAAGACCAGAAAACTGCGTATGCAACATTCATGTTGAAGTCTGAAGCCAGTTATTGGTGGCAGGCAAACAAAGTACGGGGATGAGAAGGTGTAATAACCTGGGAGAGATTAAAGGAGATGTTTTTTGAGATTTATTTTCTGACCAGTTCGCAAAACCAATTGGAAGTTCAGTTTTGGAGTTGAAACAAGGGAGTATGTCCATAGCAGATTATGCGGCAAGGTTAAACGAGTTGGCTAGGTTTGCCACATACCAATTGCATACTGATGAGAGGAAGGCAAGATGCTTTTGAGCGGTGGGATCAAGCCTGGTTGTATAAAGAAGGTGTCAATGTTCCAATTGAACACTTTTGCTGGAGTGTTAGAGAAGGCCATACTCGGTGAAGGTGGAGGCGATGCAATAACTAAATATAATTAGGATCAGAAGAAGAAAAAGAGTGAGAATGAAGGAATTAACAAGACTTGTGGAAGTAGCACGAGAGGTAGTTATAATCAGAAGAGGAAGTGGTCTGATAACTCGTCAGCTGAAAGTCAACAAGGAGGGCAGAAGAAGAAGATCGAAGTGTGCCCAACTTATGGAAAAACTCATTTGGGAGTTTACATGAAGGGGAAACGAGTGTGCTACAATTGTGGTCAGGAAGGCCACATAGCACCTAACTGTCCTAACCCAAAGAAGGGTGCCTGCTTCACTTGTGGCTTAAAGGATCATCTTGCAAGGGATTGTCCTAAGAAGGGATCTGGAGGGACGGGATCAGGAGGGAATAGAGGAAACAACTGTGGAAGCACTCTGACTATCGTAGGACCAACTGCAACCAACCGACCGACTGCTGGAACATTCAATATGCAATGCAGGATACAGTGCAGTCTCGCGATGTGGTGTCAGGTATCATTCAGATCAATAAAGTTAATGCTTATGTATTATTTGATTTTGGTGCTACTTGTTCATTTATATCCGATGACTTTGCTAAGAACTTAGAATTGTTTAAGGACTAGTTAATACCCCATAAACATATAAATTGCGAATAGAGAAATAATCCTTGTTAAGTACGTGCATAAGAACTGTAGAGTGGAAATTAAGGGTAATATCATGAACGTAGATCTTATCCCTATTCGACTTGGAGAATTCGACGTTATTTTGGGTATGGACTGGTTATCCAATTATGGGGCAGTAATTAACTGCCAGAAGAAGCGTATTAACCTTATGACTCTGTCAAAGGTTATGTTTTATGGTAGTAAGTCGCCTAGACAAGCGAGTTGTCTGACGATGATGTAGGCCAGGAGGTTGTTAAGGCAAGGTTGTGTAGGATATCTAGCTTACATAGTCGATAGTCGTAAAGAGAATCCGAAAATAGATGAGATACCAGTAGTGAGAGATTTCGCAGACGTATTTTCGGACGATTTGCCAGGACTTTCTCTAGATAGAGCAGTTAAATTTGTGATCGATTTGGCTCCAGGAACGACCCCAATATCGAAGGCAGCGTACCGAATGGCACCGATAGAGATTAAAGAGCTGATGGTTCAACTACAAAAATTACTTGACAAGAAGTATATCCAACCAAGCGTATCACCGTGGGGAGCGCCAATTTTATTCGTAAAGAAGAAGGATGGGACAATGCGGCTCTGCATCAACTATAGAGAATTGAATAAGGTCACGATAAAGAATAGATATCCATTACCGCGAATTGACGACCTGTTCGACCAGTTAAAGGGAGCAAGATACTTTTCAAAGATAGACTTGAGGAGTGGTTATCATCAACTGAAGGTGAGACCAGAAGATGTACCGAAGACAGCGTTTCAAACACGATATGGTAACTATGAATTTTTGGTAATGTCATTTGGTCTAACGAATGCTCCTGCAACATTTATGGGCTTAATGAATGGAGTGTTCAAGCCATTTTTGGACAAATTCGTAGTGGTATTTATAGATGACATTTTGGTATATTCGAAAACTAAGGAAGAACATGAAGAGCATTTGAGAGTGACATTAGAGACATTGAGAAGGGAGAAGTTGTATGCCAAGTTTTCGAAATGTGAATTTTGGATTGAAAGAGTACAATTTCTAGGACATGTGATTGATAGGGATGGAATTTCAGTGGATCCCTCCAAAGTCAAAGTTGTGATTAATCGGGATCACCAAGACGCCTGCCGAAGTAAGTAAAGTTTTCTCGGATTGGCGGGTTATTACGTAAGATTCATTCAGATTTTTCCAAGATCAGAACTCAGTTGTTTAATTTGACTAGAAAATCGATGAAATTTGTTTGGACGAAGAAGTGTGAGGAAAGCTTTTAAGAATTAAAGAAGAAGTTGAGTTCAACACCTGTATTATCTCTTCCGGATGATACAGGAAATTTTATGGTTTATAGTGATGCATCGTATAAAGGACTTGGCTGTATGCTTATGCAGAACGGTAGAGTCATTGCGTATGCATCACGACAATTGAAGAATTATGAGAAGGGGTATCCGACCCATGACTTGGAGTTAGCTATAGTGGTTTTTGCTTTGAAAATCTGGAGGCACTATCTCTATGGGGAGAAGTGTGAAATATATACAGACCACAAGAGTCTGAAATATATTTTTACACAAAAAGACTTGAACATGCGTCAAAGAAGGTGGTTGGAGTTAATTAAGGACTACGATTGTGAGATTTTCTACCATCCGGGTAAGGCAATGTGGTTCTTAGGCGCCTTAAGTAGAAAGGGCCTGGAGAAACCGATGATGTTGACCGCTCGGGAGGAGCTAATTTTAGCAATGGAAAAGCTAGAATTGGAAGTAAAGTATCCTATGGAGATTGATGAGAAGCTGTTTCAGATGCAATCTGGTACAACTCTACTAGATAAGGTTAAGGAGGCTCAACTTTAGAAGGACGAATGTAAAATGGTGAAAAAGAAGATATCCGAAGGAACCGAATCAAGATTCTAGATGGATACGGAAGGAATACTGAGATTTGAGAGTAGAATTTGGGTACCGCCAGTACCAGAGATTAAGGAAGAAATTTTGAACGAGGCTCATAACTCACGATATTCAATTCACCCTGGTAGTAGCAAGATGTACCATGTTCTTCGATAACATTTCCGGTGGCCAAAGTTAAAACGAGAGGTTGCAGAATGTTAGAAAGTGAAAGCAGAAGATCAGAGGCCGAGTGGATTACTACAACCTTTAGAGATTCTAGAATGGAAATGGGAACATATTACGATGGATTTCGTGGTTGGCCTACCGATAACTCAGAAAGGCTACGACGCAATATGGGTTATTGTGGATCGATTGACGAAATCTGCACACTTCCTTCCGATGAAAATAAGATTCAACTTAGATCAGTTGGAAAGGTTATATGTGAAAGAGATTGTTGCAAGGCATAGAGTTCTGGTGTCAATTGTTTCAAATAGAGATATGCGCTTTACGTCGAACTTCTGGAAACGTCCACAGGAATGCATGGGTACACAGTTATGAATGAGCACGTCATATCACCCTCATACAGATGGACTATGAGACCCCAAATTTTATGAATAAAGATTTAAATTTCTCGAAATATTTTTTTAATATTATGGTATGGATTTGATATAATGTTATAGTTGTGGGTAGTATTTATAAATTTTGCAAATTATGCAAGTTGTTATATAATTTTCAATTGGTCGGGGAATATTCGTTTTAACAGGGGAATATTCGTGACGACCAAGACAATCATTGGTGGACCCCATTGAACGAAGTATTGTCGTAGTTAGAAAACGGCATGTAATTATCATTTTATAAAAATAACGGCGAGAGTGTTACCGTTAAAACTATTGAACTACTCGGTAGTAAAAGTACAGTAATACGCGTGGTTGCATAGTAGCACACGGTATTGATTATTGATTCTTATGTAAGAAGTCACTCAATTATACTCAATTATTGCTACAGTAATTGTTGCATCATATCTCTCATATTATTGATTCAATTATTGTCACAGTATCATCTGTATAATATGATATATTATTAAATCAATAATTGAGACGACAAAGTTATTTATATTATTAAATTGCAATATTTACAATGTCTAGAAGTTCTGTCAAGGAGAGGTTTGGTCACCTAATTGCGCGCCAATAGGAAGAAATCCTTATTAGAAAGCCCCCTCTTTCCAGGGAATGACCTGGTTGTTAAATATCGTGAGTTATAATATTAATGATGAATAAGTTCGTGTTGATTAAAGATGAATTTGATAGTTCAATTGTGTTGGGATTATTCGTGGTAGTAAAATCGACATTTATTCCGATGATAATTGATGTCTGGGGGTTATATTGACAAATCGGAGAATTTATCGGATAAATGAGCAATTAATTGCTACTAATTCACATGTTTATATAACTATTTATTCACATGTGTGTACTATTGATTCACATTATTTACTATTAGGGGAGTTGGTGCAAGATTGATAATACTTGCATGACTAAGTTAAAGATGGAGGTATAGATGGAGGTACTATACTGTAATTCATATTTTCACATTATTATAACTATTGAATCACATGATTGAACTATTGATTCACATTATTTACAATTAGGGGAGGTGGTGCAAGTTTAATAATACTTGCAGGACTAAATTAAAAATGAAAGAAAAGTTGGAGGTATTGTACTGTAATATTTCGAGCCCTAAAACGTGCAATTATCGAAACTATATTTTTCTATAAATAGAAGATCATTCTTCCTTCATTTCTCACCAATTCATTAAAGCTTTAGAGCCATTATTATAGAGAGAAATTATAGAGAGAAAGAAGAAGAGAAGTCTGATACCTCACTATTCCAATATCCAGTCTTCTTTTGAGGTAAGGGATATGCACTGTCAAGTCACGCCGCAACGCGAGGTTTACTAAAGGAATCTGGCACCGCAGCACCAGCACTAGGAAAAAGCAAGAGAAGAATGGAAAATAGATGTAATGAATATAAAAGCTAATTGAAGATAAATTATAAATTTAATTAACTTAAAGTAATATCCTTAAGGATGATAATAACCTTAAGAATTACAACTAAAAGTTGACAAAAGGTTACGAGAATGTAAATGCAAATTAATACAATAAACCGTAACGAACGTTAACCAATCTAAAGAATGATTAGATTGAGAAGAAGGGTAAGATACATTAGTGACCATACCTGATTGTTCATGACCTAATGTGGTATATTATGTAATTATGTATTGTAGAATCCTTAAAGACTCAAAAGAAAAGTGTATTAACTATAAAAGACACTGAAGGCAAGTGTTCTAACCCATGTCTGTGTTCATTCTGGACAAGCTATGTGATTTATGTATCTTACGCATGAATTGATGTATAATGAAGTCGAAGCTAATTTTTTCGGCTAGACTTAATGTGTTGGGTAGATTTCTTTATTATCTATCAAAATATTGTCAATGTTGCTATCTTTTGGCAAACTATTTTGGTATGGATTTCAAAGAAAGACTAAGTATGAGTAAACAAATGTTTTGTCGTCAAACGACAGGCACGTGAGGTTGCCAAAACATAAACGTAAATACGTTTAAAGAAGTAGTGTTGTACTATATAGAGTACTATAGGCTGATCACCTAGATATGCTTGTAAGAAATGCTAGACTTACGATCTTGGTGTCGGGTTGTCCTTTTCAAAGAAAGAATGGAATGCTCAAGGTCTTGGACCAAAATCGATGTTTAACTAATGTTGTTCATTGTTAAATATTTTAAAGAAAAGAGAAGTGCTATTTTGAATTATCTATAGAACTTCAAAACTATTGATTCCGTTATAAAAGATATACGATTCATATGATTCAAGTTTGTTGCTTAAATGAAATTGTCATACTTATTGAGCTAGTCATGCTCACTATTGCTTGAACCATATGAATGTAGCTAAGACCGAATGACCTGAAAGATCCAGTAAGGATAAAGGGAAGGATAAGGCAGACAAATAAGCTATCTTTGTAATAGCATAATCGGAATGTTGTAATTATTTGATATTATGGCAAAGAACATATGTAATGGTTATAAAGAACATGGGAAATGGAATATTATTTTGGAATATATAGAAGACATATTCACTCTTTTGAGTTATTTCAATTTAATGTATGTGTGAACTGTAGCACCGTGTAACACCATCTATCGGATTATAAGATACTCGGATTTGGGGGCATAACAGGTTGGTATCAGAGCTTTAGGTTATAAAACTTAAGGGGGGAAAAAGAACCTTAGGCCATAACCTTAAGATGAGTTAAAGAAGTAAAAGATGAAGTTAACCCTAAAAATGCATTAAATGTGATATGTGTTTTTACTATTCTAATGATGTGTACTAATCAAACTAAATTATTTTATTGTAGATGTCAGGAGATAACGTGATGTATATAGATATAAATGTCGTTAGTGAGGAGTCTATGAATCAAGTAGAGATTTTACTGACACCTTTTGTTGAGTTGCCAGAAGTGGTGATGGTTGAGTTAGAAGACTTGGAAAACTTAGATTTCATGTCCTTGTTTGAAGGGATGTCAGAGGAGAAGGTGTATGTGTTATCATTCAATAAAGTAGCACCTGTAAAAGAGATGACTTCGGGGGAGTCAATGAATGTGTTATTCATGACGGTGTTAGATAGAAATATCCAATTAGAGAAGGACGTGAGAGAATTAAAAGAGGAGGTCATTGATATCTTGGAGGATAAGAAAAGCATGAAGACGATGTGGGAAGAAGAGCATGACGTGAAGGTTTTAGCGAAGGAGATGGTCAATGAGCTAAAACATGAGATCTTTGAGCTTAGGCAGGAACTAAAGACCAAGAAGCAAAAGATTAGTAGAATGTCCTATATACATAGGAGTTCTCACTGGTATTTTCAGCTGTAAGTGGCTAAGTATAGTGTGGAGGCAGGGCAGACTCGACATACTATCAGTTGTGATGTGATAGTCGGTCTTACCAATGCAGGTTATGAGAATGCCATAAGGCAGATGTAATCTAGTTACTAACTTGAGTAGAGTTAGATATGTAAATATGTTGTATCTATGTGGTGATGTAAAACCCTCTTTTGTATAATCAAAGGGTAGTCTTTTGTAAATCCCAATTTTTGGAAAGCAATTAAGGGAAAGTAATGTAATCAGCTAAGGTTGTGTAATGACGAATGATGTAGTATTATACTACAAGGAAGAACATATCAATATAAGCCTTTTATTGAATATGTTCTGCAATGAGTTTGAGTTATTATTTAATAATGAATAATAATTAATTAACAAGAAGGAACTAATAATGAAGTGTTATTTTTTTTACAGAAAGATGCCGCCAAGAAGAAGACAACGAAATCAAGAAGCGAACGTGAATCAACTGGAAGGGGGACCAGTTAACCTGATGCAAGAGTTCGTTAATTTATTAACGGTTGCATATAATTAGAATGGGGCAAATTTATCTGTAAATCCTACTGTAGTATGGGCTACTACGTTTAATGATTTTAAGAGTGTAGGTTCATCAGAGTTCAAAGGAACTACGGACCCTATAGAAGTCCAGACTTGGGTAAAAGAGATAGAGAAGGCATTTGTTATTGCAAATGTTGAAGGGGGGAACAAGGTTTCTTTTCCTACCTACATGATGAAGGGGGAGGCCAACTTCTGGTGGGAGTCGAACCAGGCTAGGGCTGAGATAGAAAATTTAACTTGGACACGGTTCAAGGAGATTTTCTTCGAGAACTACTTTCCCATGAGTATGCAAGGGAGAATGGAGATGAGGATTCTAGAGTTGAAACAAGGGAAAATGACTGTTCCCCAATATACTGCAAAGTTCAATGAACTGGCTAGGTTTGCTCCACATCAGGTGGATACAAAGTTGAGGAAGGTGATGAGATTTGAGCAGGGCTTGAAACCCTGACTCTATAGCCAGATATCGGTGTTTAAAGTACTTCCTTTGGAATCAATCTGGAGAATGCAATAATTGCCGAGGGTGGTAATGAGGCTCTAAGCCAATACCACATGGAGAAGAAGAATAAGAATAAGGTAGAAAGGGGAGTGAAAATCAAAGGAGCCAACGGGAGTGGTAACGAGCAGAAGAGGAAGGGTGTTAACTGTGATGCCCCCAAATTCGGGTATCTTCCAACCCAACAGATGGTGCTACACGCTACTACCATTCACGCATACATTCAGTTGAAATTACTCAAAAGAGTGAATATGTCTTCTATATATTCCAAAATAATATTCCATTCCCAGGTTATTTATAACCAATACATAAGTTCTTTGTCATAATATAAAATACATTATAATGTTAAACCTATACTATTATATAGACAGTTCAACGGTCTACCTTATCCTCTTCTTTATCATTATCCGATCCTTCAGGACGTTCATTCTTAGCTGCATTCATATGGTTCAAGTAATAGTGAGCATAATTAGCTCAGCAAGTATGACAGTTTCATTTAAACAATATGCTTGAAACATAGGAATTGTATACCTTCAATAACTGAACAATAGTTATGAAGTACTATCAATAATTCAAAATAGCACTTCTTTTCCTTTAAAACATTTCACAATGAATCACGTTCATTAAACATATAGTTTGGTCCAAGACCTTGAGCATTCATTCTTTCTTTAAAAAGGAGAACCCGACACTATGTACGTAAGTCTGGTATTACTTACGAGTATGCCTAGGTGACCAGCCTATAGTACTCTTTGTTGTACAACACTTCTTCTGTAAACGTATTTACGTTTAATTTTTGGCAACCTCACATGCCTATCGTTTAACGACAAAAAGTTTGTTTATTTATACTCAGTCTTTCTTTGAAATCCATACCAGAACAGTTTGGCAAAAGATAGCAACTTTGATAACATTGTAACAGATTCTAAGAAATCTAGTAAATACATTAAGTCTAGCCGAAAGAACTGGCTTCGACCTCATCATACATTAATTCATGTGCAAGATACATGAATTGCAAAACTTGTCTAGAATGAACATAGACAAGGTTTAGAATACTTGCCTTCAGCGTCTTCTACCTTTTTAAATACTTTTCCTTTTGTGTCTTTAAGGTCTCTACAATACATAATCATGTAACATACCACATTAGTTCAAAGTCAGACATGTATGATATCTAACTTATCTTAACCTTCTTCTCAATCTAATCGTTCATTAGATTTGTGTAACATTGGTTTCGATTTGTCATAATGTTTTACATTTATGTTCGAGTAATCTTTCTTCAACCTTTTGTTATAATTCTTGAGGTTATAATCCTCATTACGGATGTTACTTTAAGTTAATTAAGGAATTTAATTTACCATTAATCAACTTACTTTCTCTTTTCATTCATAAGCTTTCTTTACTATCTCCATTCTAGTCTTTGGTCTTTGCGGACGCTTAGCTTTCCTTCTATGTTCCACGCCGGCACGACGAGTCGTGATGGTTGAGACCCCATTGGCTGTTTGTAGTGCCACTCTCGATGTTATTAGCGTATTGCGCTTAATCTCCAGTAGTATTTTGGCATGCTTGGTGCTGCGGTGCTACCATTTTAGCTTTGTTTGGCGCTACAGCGCCAACCATGTGCACCAGATTGTGTTGACAGTTTGTTAACTTAACTAACTTCCCAGACTCATAATTTGCTCATTTTAAGTTTGAATTGGCTCGTTCAAAAGCCATTAGCTCACAAATCATATGAACTAAGTGTTCATATAAGAATTTTACATTTTCGAATCCATTAACATGGAATTCACCGTTTAAGTCCATTTTTATGAAAATGATAACTGTTCATGAACGTTCATAGCTCGTTTCTTTATTCTATGTCAGAATTTGACCATTTTCGAGTCTGCAACTCTAAAATGCAAACTTAAACTATTCTCCATCGAAAACCAATGTTTCTGAGTTCAATGCTAACTTTTAACTTCCATTCCAAGAATTTCACGATTTTAACGATTATCGTCTAATCTCGTAAATTTCGCCATAACTTCGTTCCTTAAGATTTTTACACCATTCCAAATGGATTCACTCCATTATCATAACATGTATAATCTAAGCCTATAAATGATGGTTTTAAACTTGTCCATTAATAACAACATAATCCAATTCTTCAATAAATTTCAATTATTTGAAGCTTTTTTACTTATGATTTCACTTCACATGGTTTATTAAGATTTCATCCCTTTACAACCATCCTTATCACTCCTTAACAAGCGTGCTCTACCACTACTCACTTCTCTATCCAATGAAGAGAGGGAGAATCATGATTAGGAATCATTACCTTTGAAGTTCTAGCTTTCTTTCTTCTTTCTTCTTGGATTATCAAAGACTAACTCTCACTTTTCTCTCTATATGCCTAACTCTATTATGTTGGTGAATTTGAACATGCAATAAAGAATCTAACAAGCTTCCTATTTATAGGATTTCCAAAGTTAGGGCATAATGGACAATAAACCATCCCACCTCCTTTCTCCACCTCCTTACTATTCATCCTTGGTCACCAAGTAAAACCACTTTAATTGGTCACCAAGATGATGCCATGTGATCCATGGGGCCCACATGGGTTTCCCTATGGGTCTTTCTTACCCATTAGTTCGATCCACGGATTCGGTTCTTAATTTAGGCTTTAAGCTTAATAACTTTAACTTATCCTTTGGGCTTTTTTTATCAAACATTGGGCCTTAACATTTCCTACCCTTGACTTGTACAATTCCTACCAAATCTTACAAGTCCAATACCATTGATTAATACTTATAACGTATTGTCTACACATTATTCTCGTATGCTAACTTGTATACTTATTCATTGTATATGATATACCATTATTCATGCATACTCGTATAATACCTCGTATCATACTAATATTCATTACCTCGTACAATACTTACGCATCATAAGATCATCGTTTACTCATTAACGCTTTATTTTCCCTAACGTTCTCAAATTTAGTGCGTAGGCAAAAAACTGCGTTTGTTATACTTGAATTATTATTACATAATACACCCTTCCTTGATATTCTATCGTTACGTATTTCTCAGAAGTTCAAAAATAATTCCCAAACAGAAATCGATGAATAGTGTTTTTTAAAAAATTTCTTGGAAAACTTTTATTTCCATCTTGGAAATTCAAACACTTTAATTCTACCACATAGCTAAAATACTACGACATTCCAACACTATTAGGTTATAGAATGATATGCATCTAGCTTACTCATTATAAAATAATTTTATTCATTATTTAATCAAATAATAGTATTTTACAAATAATCCGATTTTCTCGGTCGTTACATTAGCTCTGGAAATACCGGAGTAAAGCAAGGAGATCCTAAGAAGAGGATGGAGGCATGCAGGAACTATGGGAAGACTCACATAGGAGTCTGTCTCAATGGAAAGGTGGTGTGTTACAACTATGGACAGGAGGGGCACATTTCGCCTAACTGTCCAAGTCCAAAGAAGAACCACTGATGCTGCGTATGTGGATCCACTGATCACATGGCGTAGAATTTCCTGAAGAAGGGGTTGGATTGGAATAAGGGCACTAATAGTGGAAAGTTAGCTATTAGTGGTCCAGCTCAGATGAGTAGGCCGATGGCCCGCACCTTTAACATAACGGTCCAAGATGCAATTGCATCAGGGGATGTAGTTGCAGGTATTATCCCAATCAACGATATAAATGCTTAAATGTTGTTTGATTCAGGTGCTACTTATTCTTTCATAGCATATGATTTTGCTAGACGATTAGGATTACTTCCTAAAAGATTGCCTATACCTTTGAATATAAAGGTAGCCAATGAAGAAATAATTCCTGTTGAAAATATTCATAGGCGTTGTTGTGTAGAAATACGAGGTTATAATTATCAACAGATTTGATACCGATAAAGTTGGTAGAGTTTGATGTAATTCTCGGGATGGATTGGTTGTTCAACCATGGTGCAATTATAGATTGTCAAAAGAAATGTGTAAACATTAGAACATTGAGACAACCTCATATAGTGTTTTACGGAATTAAATCGTCGGGACGTTCGTGTTGTCTTACTATGACACAAACTAGGAAATTATTGAGGAAGGGATGTGTAGGTTATTTGTGTCATGTTGTTGATACCCAGAGAGTGGGAGCAATGATGGAATAAATATCGATAGTTAAAGAATTCATGGATGTATTTCCAACAGAATTACCAGGTCTTCCACCGGATATGGAAATCTAATTCGTAATAGATATTGTGCCAGGAGCGGCATCAGTTTCAAGGGCATCGTATCGTATGACACCAGTAGAGATGAAGGAGTTGATGGTTCAGTTGCAAGAACTGTTGGATAGAAAGTACATTCAACCGTGTGTTTCGTCGTGGGGAACACCTGTACTGTTTGTGAAAAAGAAGGACAGATCGTTGAGAGTTTGTATCGACTACCGAGAGTTAAACAAGTTAACGATAAAGAATAAATACCCATTACCCATGATCGATGATCTCTTTGATTAGTTAAAAGGGGCAAAGTATTTTTCTAAGATAGATTTGCGAACGGGGTATCATCAGTTGAAGGTTAGAAAGGATGATGTACCTAAGAAAGCATTCCGAACTCGTTACAGCCATTACGAGTTTTTGGTGATGTCATTTGGGTTGACAAATGCCCCAGTTGCATTTATGGATATAATGAACAGAGTGTTCAAACAATATTTGGACAAGTTCGTTGTAGTGTTTATCGATGATATTCTAGTCTATTCTAAGACACCAGAAGATCACGCTGAACACCTAAGATTAGTGTTGGAGACACTAAGGAAAAAGAAGTTATATGTGAAATTCACTAAGTGTGAATTTTGGCCAGAAAGGGTACAGTTTCTAGGACATGTTATCAATCGGGACAAAATTTTAGCAGACCCAACGAAAGTGGAAGCTGTAACGACCGCAAAATTTGGATTTATTATAAAATAATTTTATTTAATTAAATAATAAATAAAATTATATTATATGGTATTATTATGTGTTAGTAATATGAATGTCGTTCTATAATCTATAGATGTCGGAATGTCATAGTATTTTGACTACATGAGGAAATTAAAGTGTTTGAATTTCCAAGACGAAAAATAAAAGTTTTCCGAGAAATTTTCTGAAAAACACTATTCACTGATTTCTGCTCAGGAATTATTTTTTAACTTCTGAGAAATACGTAATGATAGAATATCAAGGGAAGATGGAGTATGTAATAATAGTTCGAGTATGTCAAACACATTTTTTCGCCTGCAGACTTAATTCGAGAATGTTAGGGAAAGTAAAGCGTTAACTAGTTAAAGCGATTATCGTATAATACGTATATATTATACGAGGTAATGAATACGAGTATGATACGAAGTATTATACGAGTATGTATGAATGATGGTATGTCATATATGTGGAATAAGTATACGAGTTAGGATACGAGATTAATACGTAGACGATACGTTCTAAGGCTTTAAGCCATATATAATAGACTTGTAGGATGAAGGAAGAAGTTGTAAAGTCCAATTGGACTTATGCAAGCCCAATGGTAGGAATGGTTAAGTCCAATGTGAATTAATGAACAAGCCAATGTTTGTTTAATGAAAGCCCAAAGTACAAGTTAAGCTAATTGAACTTAATCCCAAAGTAAGAATCAAATGGGTAAGGATGATCTATGGGGCAACCCATGTGGGCCCCATGATCACATGGGTGATCTTAGTGGCCAAGCAAAAGATAAGAGTTGTGATGATCAAGTAAACTTGATAGTTAAGTAATGAATAGTAAGGAGGTTAATTAAGGAGGTGAGATTGGTTTAATGTCTAAACTACCCTAACTTTGGTTTTCCTATAAATAGAAGACTTGCTAGATTATAATTCACTTGTTAGATTTCATCCAACAAACATTTAAGTGCTTATTGGTTAGAGAGAAAAAGCTAGAAAAGCTAGACTTTGATAATTCAATTAGAAAAGAAGAAGAACCAAGTGATCTTTAAGGTTAAGAATCCTATATCATTAATCTTCCATCTCTTCAATTATAGTTTGATAGAGAAGTGTTGATTAGTGGAGTATGTATGCTAAGAAGTAAAGAGAATGATCAATCAAAGGACTTAAGCTTTAATAAGCCATGAATAAGTAATTAAAACTTATTTAAGTTATGAACTTATGAAGAACAAGTAAGAACTTATCATGTATATAAGTTAATGAAATATGTATGTTAAGATGTTAGTATGATTGAATGAATCCATTTGAAACGATGAACAAATCTTAAGTAACGAAGTTATGGCGGAATTCACGAGTTTGGACAATAAACTTCGAAATCGTGAAATTCTCGGAATGGAAGTCAAATTTTGACATTGAGCTCAGAAATGTTAGTTTTCGATGGGGATAAGTCTTATTTTGCATTATAAAGTTGCGGACTCAAAATTGATCGAATTCCGACTTAGAACGAAGAAACGAGCGTTGAACGTTTGCGAATGTTTATCGTTTTCATTAAAATGAACTTAAAGGTGAATTTTGAGTTAACAGATTCGAAAATGAAAAATTCTTACATGAACACATAGGCTATGTGATTTGTGAGCTAATGGCTTTTGAACGAGCCAATTCAGACTTAAAATGATCAAATTTGGAGTTTGGGAAGTTCATTGTGTAATACAAACTATCAAAGAATCTGGTGCACAGAGTTGGCGCCACGGCGCCAACCCAAGGAAAATAGGTGGCACTACAAATACATGTACATGCCCAAGATCTATACATAGTTTAGAGTGCAGATCGTAACTAAACTAAGACTGTGCCGCAAATCTTTGAGTCCCGACCACAGCATCTGAGAGTGGCCATACAATAACATGACTTAAAGAGGAAAAATTTGGTGAAGCGACACAAAGACTAAACAAGACCTAGAAAGGAAGGTTTTTGAGTATGAAAAGAAAGAGATGTTTGATCAATGGAAATTTATATCCTTAATTAACTTAATGTAACATTATTTCGGATGTTATAAACCTTAAGTATTACACTAAAGGTTGAAGGTAAGTCAATTGAATGTGAACATAAGAACTAGGTAAAACATAACAAAAAGCCAGAACCAATAATAATAAACCTAATAAATGTTTAGATTGAGAAGAATGGTAAGATACGTTAGGTACCATACATATCTGATTATGACCTAATGTGTTATGTTATGTGGTTATGTATTGTAGAGACTCTAAAGACATAAAGGGAAAGTATAGTAACCGTAGCAGACGTTAAAGGCAAGTGTTTTAACCCTTGTCTATGTTCAATCTGGACAAGCTTTGTGATTCATGTATTCTTACGTATGAATTGATGTATGATGAAGTCGAAGCCAATTCTTTCGGCTAAACTTACAATATGTTAGATTTTTATAATCTATCAAAGTATTGCCAATGTTTTGCCAAACTATTTTGGTATGTTTTTTAAATGAAAACTGAATATGCTAAACAAATGTTTTGTCGTCAAACGACAGGCACGTGAGGTTGCCACAACTTAAACGTACATACGTTTAAAGAAAGTAATGTTGTACAAAATAGAGTACTATAGGCTGATCACCTTGACATGCTCGTAAGTAATGCCGGACTTACGGCCTTAGTGTCGGGTTGTCCTTTTCAAAGAAAGTATGAAATGCTCAAGGTCTTGGACCGGAATTGATGTTTTACTAAATATTGTTCATGGTAAAATGTTTTAAGAAAAGAGAAGTACTATTTTGAATTATCGATAGTACTTTATAATTATTGTTCAGTTATTGAAGATATATGATTTGTATGATTCAAGCTTATTATTTAAATGGAATTATTGTACTTGTTAAGCTAGTTATGCTCATTCTTGCTTGAACCATATGAATGTAGCTAAGACCGAATAGACCGAAGGATCCGAAAAAGATAAAGGGAAGGTTAAGGCGAACCTGTAGATTACCTATTGTAGACACTCAAAATTTTCTTTTCCTATTACTAACTGTGAAGGAGGGTAAAAGCATCTTTTTCACACTCCAGAGGTAATTCTGGAGGACCACAACATCAATTCCAACCTCAGAGATAACCCTGAGTACATTCAGAGTTAACAACATGACCATCTCAGAGATAACCCTGGGAAAAACTTGCTACAACTGTGCAAAAATTGGAGATAAACCCGGGAGGGGCAAAATGGTCATTTTGTCAACTCAACTTCACTTCAAATCAAATACACTCATGTCAACTCAAATTGATTCAAAATTAGTCCCACAAGACTCATATCTTAACTTCGGAGCGAAAACTACGCGAAACAACTCACCGGATTGCCTGACAAGAACTCCGGAATGCTATTTCGGTCATGGGCCCATCTTCCTGGAATTAAAAAGGGAAAATCCCATGTCATTGCGTAACTCTCAACAAAAGCAGTCCGAAGATGTTCTTGTACACCTCGTTCGGATGCTCGGATTGAAGTTCTACAAGTTCGAGCGGACATTATAGTGCACGAGTGCACATACTTCGAGATGATGGGACCCTCGAGGCCTGGATGCACCACGACCAGCCGTAGGTGTATCAGAGGTTGCCGCAGGTACACTTGCGGCCATCAGTTCTATATATATGGGGCTTGGGCTAGCCATTTTGAGAGAGAGAGAGGCGACGAAGCCCTGTCCAATTTGCTCTGTACACACCCATATTGAGTATTTCCTCATTTTAAACATCTGTTAGCTCACCTATAGTTATATTTTTATCCGGCGAGAGCTGAGTGTTTATGTATATTGAGTCATAGAAGCCTACATTGGCAGCCCACTGTAAGCCTTCTCACATTCTATAAAGTCTTCCTTTTCATCTTTGCGCACACTGTTATACACGTTGAGAGTCGTGTTGTATGCGTATGCCCGGACTTCGGTCCGTGGTTTTCATTTTTGTCTGTATATATATACTTATATATGTATATATTTTATATATGGACTAACATTATCGAGTTATGCCTCGATTGAACCTATACTTATGTCTAGAGCGTTTACTTGCTATATATATATATATATATAATTGTTGTCAAATATATCCGATGAGCTTGGATTTACATATGGTGCATTTACTGCTTATATATATATTTATATATATATATATATATATATATATTTACATTTCTGTCGTTCGGAGTTTACTTAGTGGCCTTTTACAACTTTTATTTACATTTTCGTCCCGCTTGAGTTTACTTCATAGCGGCAAATAAACTTTTACGATTTTATTTACATTTTGTACCACACGAGTTTACTTACGTGGTGGTTGATCATGTCCATATATATATATATATATATATATATATTTACCGCTTTTATATATTTACATTTCCGATCCCCCATGGAGTTGCTTCGTGGTGGTTGATCATGTCTGTATATATATATTTACAGCTTTTATATATATAATTGCTTACTACTTTCCATACAAATTGCAGTATCATGTGAGCCTAGGAATCATGTGATCACAGATTCAGTCTACTGAATTTAGATTCGGTTCCCATGATGGACATTTTTCAGTGGTAAGCAGCTTGTACATTATTTTTACAGTGTCTGAATTTCCTTGGATGGTTGTCATGCCCATGAGGAGTTCGGCACAACTGTATATTATTTTCTCGAGAATGCTTCGCATCTCAAAAATAAAAGCAAACAAGCCGAACATTTAATAATAAAATTGGAAGTATCAAAGGCCTCAATTTATATTGAGCACAGGGTTTGAAAAACCTATTTTACAAAACGACATTTCTATATCTTGTTTAAAAATGAATTTTTCTATAAATTCAAACCCTATGTATATAGGTACGAACGAGGTACTACACTACTTCCAAATAATTGCACATTGATCCACACACACACACACATTCATATAATAGGTTCTTTGAAAAGTGGCGGTCACCGTGCTAACACAGATGTTGGAGGGTGGCTAACACCTTCCCTCCTCATAATCAAGCTCCCGGACCCAAAATGAATCTCGATTTCACAGACCCATCTAGCAGTGTCAAATCACTGGGTCAATGTGCAAACCTTTTTTGGTTGTGTTGGTGCAACGAGTTAAATACACTAACTGGCGACTTTTAAAGTCAAATCGTCAACATTATACATGTTGAACCTTTTTCACTTGTTTTTTCAAACAAATCTCACATTAACATGAGAACACCAAAGAATAAGTAACGAAAAAGGATTCTAAAAATCCCGACGTCGACACCTATGTAATAGTATAGGTAAATGATGTTAATATTTGATATTATGACAAGAACAAATGTAACGGTTATAAAGTACCTAGGGAATGGTAATATTGTTTTGGTATATACATAAGACATATTCGTTCTTTTGAGGTATTTTAATTGAATGTTTGTGTGAACTGTAGCACCGTATACCCAAATTTGGGGACATCACAGGTTGGTATCAAAGCATTAGGTTATAAAATTTAAGGGGGAATTAAAACCTTAAGTCATAACTTTAAGAAGAGTTAAAGAAGTAAAAGATGAAATTAACCTTAAAAATGCATTATACATGATATGTGTTTTATTATTCTACTAACGTTGTAACAACCCGGAGAATCTGGATTGTTCAGAATTTAAGATTTAAAGAATTAGTTATTAATAAAATGAATTTTTATTAATAATATTCTATGCTATGTGTTTATTAATCGTTCTAGAACCTAGGATGATTATAACCCGGGAGGATTCTGGCTACGAGCTGGAATGAACGAGTAAGAAGTTTCAAGATGAAAATAAAATTTTTCCGGGAAAAAAATATTTTCAGGGAAAAAGACGAAATAAGCACTATTCACCCGACGAAACCCTAATGGTTAGGGTTTGAATAACTTAAGCCTTTTTGAGAGTTCGGTGTGTCGAAATGACATTCCGTCGAAAGATTTGACGATAGTATATCGTGAAAAGTTAAATATGCCGATAAAAGTTTTTCTCAAAAAACGTACAAAAATTGGACGAAATAAAAATGATGAAAAGTACTGTTATGTATTTTTCATTCGTTTAACTATGTTAGGGGAAAATGTGAAGGAAAACGCTTGACACCAAAAAGTTTTTTTTTCAGTTTTTCGGAGATCCGAAGAATGCGTAAAAGTTAATCGGTAAAGGAAAGACGAAATATCCAAAAATATTTGGATTTCGAGAATCATTATTTTTAAAACTGTCGGACGAAACCCGAAAGACGGAACGACAAAACTTTCAAGGGAAGTTTCATGAATAGTAAAGAGGTGGAATAGTAAGGAAGTGTGAATAGTAACCGAAGGGGCAAAATGACTATTTTGCCCCTAGCTTGGAAAATATATAAATAGGAAGCTTAATTTTATTTGTTTAGGATTTAAAAAATCCTACAACATTTGAGAGAGAGAGAGAGAGAGAGAGTTTTCAGATGAGGAAGATGAGGAAAAGGAGGAGGAAAAGTTGCTCATGAGCAAACTTTGTCTGATGGAAGGAGATTAAAGAAGGAAGGTAACCTGAAACCTAACTTTTATATAGTTTTCTTTAAGTTTTATATGTTTAAAACATAGCTTAATGAGAATAGGAAGTAAAAGATGTAAGAATGATTTTCATATGGTTGAAATCATGAGCAAAAATGAAGAAATAAGAATTAAAAGTTTATTTTATAAATTTCTTAAGGAAGTGTAAGATTCATAATGAATTTGAGCGATCCGAATGTATCATATGAACAATTCGGTGAAATAAGTAAGGAATGATATTTTATAACATTGAATTCCAATAAAAAGTGAAATCATAATCAAAATATCGATTAAAAATGAAGAACACGCGAAGAACATTGTTGATGGACAAATTTAAAACCATCGTAGGGTAATTGTTATTGATGGACAAGTTTAAAACCATTGCGTATAAGTTAGATGCTTATTTCTTGGTTAGGAACGGTAGAAATGTTCATGAAGAACAGATTAAAACTGAGCTATAACGAAGTTAGGGCGAAAATTTCATAAAAGATGAATGAGAATTAGAAAGTGTGTAAATGAACCCGAAGGTGTAGAGTTTCATAAGAATGTAAGAGAACGTAGAAAATATGAGTCGTGGACTCAATAACGAATGCGTTTTGAGTTCGGATGATCGAATTACGGACGAACGAATGAAGAACGTTAAAAACATAAAATGAACGAAGGACGAAGATAAAGCCAATAGAATGGCACGTTAACGGATTCAGAATAAAGTTTTATCTGAGGGTGATTGAAGTACGTAAGAAAAGGAAGAGAATGTCTTTGGAATGACCTCGTTCTGAGTTATAACAAAGACGTTATGAGATCGTGAAGGTTCCGTCTCAAACCAAGTTAACACTTAGAAAAAAATTTTGGCTCCGCAACGCCAGTCATGCCTTGTAAGCTGGCGCCGTAGCGCCTGACCAAAGTGGCAGACATTGGAAACTCGCACCGTAGCGTGAGTTATAGTACAAAAGAGTGGTCTTTGCGGTAGGAAAGAAAGAAGGAAATGGCAGCCTGACGGTAAAGGCAAAGCCGATGAATGAGCTTTTATTTACTCAAAACCTGGGGGAATTATAACGAAAGCTAATGAACGTGTAGCTCATCGAATGTAACATTTAAACAAGTAATTTAAACCATTAGTACAGGTTGAACAAAATGATTGAAAGAGATTAAAAGACCAAGAAAGTAATGAACGTAAATGTAACGTAGTGGCAATGAACGATCGGTCTTAGCATACAACGAACGGTATGGCTTCGACATTAAGAAAGAATAATGAACATGGGCTTCATGGGATGGATAATGATTAAAAGTGATTAAAACCTTGAGAAAAGGTTGAACGAGAGATTAAGAGATGAACAACATAAACGTTGAATACGTAAACGATTATCGCGAATCGTATTCGCGTTGGACGAACGTTCTAGGTATACAATGGTTGTATGAAATAGACATTGATGAAGGTAGTAAGTAAGATATGAATTATCAAGAAAGCTGTATAGAACGGTAATGAAGACTAATAACTAAACCTGGGAACGGTGAAGTACTGAATTAAAAACAAGTGTGCATAACATAAAGAAGTCGAGTTAATGTGTATAACTTGGATAACGTTCCGAGTTGAATGAACCGGACGTTGTAAGATAAGAATAAGGTAACGTAAAATGTTCCGTATGTTATGAAGCTGTAAACCGGTAATGAAAATTTGTCACATAAACTTAGATTGCAGGAACGCGAACCCTAAAAAGTAAAGATAAGTTAAAACCAATGCCTAAGTTAAATAGGTGGCTAATTGGTACATGTTATTTTCCTTATATGTTATATAGGAATTTAAAGGAGCAGTTTATCGTAAACTTTAAGCTATAGATGTACGTAAGGAAAGTTTCCTAACTCCATTTATATTCTAAATGAATGCTAGTTTCTTAAACTTCTCAGATGTTGAACTTGAGAAGTTCTGTCTATATGCGAATGTGCGATATTTGTACAAGGTGGTAGAACGTATGAGGCCTTGTTCCACAATATGAACACTTCGATGTTTCTATGAGATGAACTGTTTTGTGATTGAACTGATTCAATATGAGTATGTTCTGTTCATATATGAACCGCTATTGTTAAGTGTGTGCTAATAATCCTACCCAGACAGGATACGTATGAAAAATGTAGAAGAAGGAAAGTATTTCAAAGTGAATGTGACTAATGTTTTAAAATGATAGAAATCGAGATTAATTCTATTATTCAAGTTGCTTCATAAACTTTGTTCGGTTATCAAAGTTATAAAGGAATGTTTGAATTCTTAAAGTTATTTGTTCATTTGTTATGACTTGCTGGGCAATTGAATGCTCACACTTGCTTTAAATGAAAAAAAATTATTTTACGAGTAGAAGAACTTAAGGATCCCATAAAGATCAAGCTGACCGGTATCCAGAAGAAGTGACATTCAGTGTATGAGTGTACATGAAGATCAAGCGAAGACTTGTAATATAGAATGATAAGATTTAACTACAGACTAGTTTAATGAATTGTTATGTATCCTTGGTGGTAGATAAAAGTCACTCGTGTAATATGTAAAGGATAATGTAATTAACATTATTTGTATTGAACAAGGTTATAAGGTACTAGAAATTTGGATTTGAGAATGTATGTTGTTATATTTTAGTATATAATGATGTATGTTGGGATGACTGATGTACTCATGATGTACGGAATCTAGGTGTGAAGATAGACCGAATTTTGGGGCATTACAAGTTGGTATCAGAGCTGATAGGTTATAAACCTTAGGTATGAGTACATATGACTATAATCGTAGAGAAAAGAATAAGAAGATCACCACGTGATCATAGTGAATCGTAGTTATAGACACTCGAAATTTTCTGCACACCTGTTACTAACATTATAAGAGGGCAAATTCGTCTTTTGGAGATAACCCTGGAAGATAGCTCACATCCATTCTAGATACCACCGAAAGTTCAGTCTCAACTCCGGAACACACACCGGGAGTATCAATTTCAACCTCGGAGATAACCCCGAGTTTCATCCTTGGAGATAACCCCAAGGAATGCCATTGTAGTTCCAGCGATAACATCGAGAAAACATGCACACTTAAAGATGACCCTGCAGAATTTAAACACTTGCAGCAGTCCAATCTCAGATGTAACCATGAGCAACGTCTGCTATCAGCCCAAATCGGAGATAACCCTGGTGAGGGGCAAAATCGTCATCTTGCCACCTCAACCTCCGGTGCGCCGTCTTAACATTTTATACATACATTTCTACACAGCAATATCCCACAAGAGCTAAGGAGTTCCAATCCCGAGTCACTATTACGCGTGGCAGCACACCGGATAGAATTTAAAGCTTGAAGATAATGGGCATGGTCCCCTCCTCCTGACTTCGTACAACCTCTAATCCCATGTCATTGTGTAACTCTTGACAAAAGCGGCTTGAAGAAGGTCTTGTACACCTCGTTCTGATGCTCAGATTGATGTTCTGTAAGTTCAAGCGGACATCATAGTGCACGAGTGTACGTACTTTGAGATGACGGGACTCGCGGAGCCCGGGGCACCCTGTGCAACCGTGACGCATGTGCATCTCTGATCGCCGCAGTACACTGCATGCTCCCAAATCTATAAATATAGAGCTTGGGGTGGCCATTTGTATGAGAAAAAGAGACGAGGAAGCCCTGTCCAATTTTATATGTTCACACCCCATATTGAGTGCTTTCTCATTTTAAACACCTGTTAGCTCACATATAGCTATATTTTACGGATGGGAGCTGAGTGTTTATCTAACTAGAGTTATAGAAGCCTGCTTTGGCACCCCACTGTAAGCCTTCTCAAACTCTATAAAGCCTTTCTCTTCACCTTTGAACACACTATTCTTCACATTGAGAGTCGTGTTGTGTGTGTATGCAGGACTTGATTTCAATCCGTGGTTTTCATTTCATGCGTATATATACTTATATATGTATATATTTTTATATATGGACTAACATTATCGAGTTATGCCTCGATTAAGCCTAGACTTATGTTTGGAGCATTTACTTGCTTATATATATATACACACACACACACACACACTTATATATACGAATTATTGTTGAATTATATCCGATGAGCCTAGATTTTATATCCAGAGCGTTTACTGCTTATATATATATACACTTATATATTTGAACTATTGTCAAACTCTGTGCGATGAGCCTGGATTATATATCTGCATTTATCGCTTATATATATATATATATATATATATATATATATATATAATAAATCATTTGAAATGATAAACCAATTTTGGATTGAGAAACATCACATGCGTTTTATATATATATATATATATATATATATATATATATATATATATATATATATATATATATATTTACATTTATCGACACAAGTTTACTTTGTGGCCTTTTCTTTGCTTTATTTACATTTCGTTCCCCTGAGAGTTTACTTAAGTGGTGGTTGATCGCCTCTTATTTGCTTTCTTTACATTTAGTCCCACTTTGAGTTTACTTACGTGGCGGTTGATCGATTTCTTGCTTTATTTATATTTATGATCCCCATGAGGTGCTTCGTGGTGGTTGATCATGTCTCTATATATATTTACCACTTTTATATATTTACATTTTCGATCACCCATGGAGGTGCTTCGTGGTGGTTGATCATATACGTATATATATATATATATATATATATATATATATATATATATATATATATATATATAAATTATTTACTACTTTTCATATAAAGTGCGGCATCATGTGAGCCTAGGAACCATGTGATCGCAGATTCAGTCAACTGAATCTAGATTCGATTCCCGTGATGGACATTTTCAGCTGTAAGCAGCTTGTATATTATTCACGGTGTTTGAATTTCCTTAGATGGCTATCATGCCCATGAGGAGTTCGACACTGCTATATATTATTTTCTCGAAGATACCTCGCATCTTGAAAATAAAAGCAAACAAGCCAAACATTTAATAATAAAATGGAAGTATTAAAGGCCTCAATTACTATTGAGCATAGGGTTTAAAAAATCTCTTTTACAAAATCTCATTGCTATATCTTGTTTAAAACTGAATTTTTATATAAATAAAAACCCTTTGTATATAGGTGCGAACGAGGCATAACACTACTTCCAAATAGACAAAACATTGATCCACACACACACACACATATATTCATATAACAGTTTCTTGAAAAGAGGCAGTCACGGTGGTAACACGGATGTCGGGGGTGCCTAACATCATCCCTCCCCATAATCAAACCCCTGAACCCAAAATGAATCTAGGTTTCACAGACCCGTTTAGCAGTGTCACATCACTGGGTAAATGTGGAAACCTTTTCTTGGTTGCATTGGTGTAACCAGTTAAAAACACCAACTGAAGACTCTTACAGTCAAATCGTCGACATGATACATGTCGAACCTTTATCACTTGTTTTTTCAAACAAATCTCACCTAACATGAGAACACCAAAGAACAAGAACAGAAAAAGGGACTAATAAAAATCCCAACATTGATAGGTGGCGACTCTGGTGGGGACACCAGTAAGAGGGTTTAAGACGCTACTATAAGCTTTTCAAAACTTTTATATACTTGTGTGTGAATGTTGCATTTACATTTATGATGAATGTATATTAATGAATTTATGTACTGTACTACAATATATCCATCTGTGATATTAGTGCTTCGCACATGTCATCATTTTCATAAACGGTGAGACACATTGTATGTGAATGTATGTTGTGTGGTTCCTCCACCAGGAGGCTATCCTGTCGGTGTTTGATTACTGGACTCGTAGGGAGACTAATTCCAACGAGGCTCAGGAAAGGCACTACCCAGATTCTCTCCAGTTAAAAGACCGGATCAACTTCCCATCAAGTAGATTGTGATGATCTAGGAACCTTCATGCCAAAAAGCCACGAGATTAAACCTAAGATAGGTTAGCCTCTGATAAACCAAACGCGGAGGAAATTCTCTTCAAGCTTTCCATTTTCTATTACTTATAAAAGCATTTACTTGTAATTTTATTCCATGTTCATCTTTATGTAATGGAAAATATGAAGAATATTTGCACATGCATGACATGCTATCAAATGACACCCGTTTTTTTAGGATAACATTCCTAAAATGGACACATTACGATAACATGTAAACATTTACATTCCCTGAAACTAAACTATATAAGTTTTGTGTAGGGAAACAATTGGGCCTGTTACCCGCTCAAAATCCAAAAAGGCCACGAGCCTACAACCAATCATGTCTGCTTCTGACCAGTCTAATCCCATTTCTCGAGAAGAATTTAACAGAATAAGTAAACAAATTACAGATTTTGCTGTCCTGCTTAAAGAATTGCATTAGTCTACTCAGGGCTCAAAGATACCTACACATACAGAATCCTCCACAAAAAGAGGAACACAAGGTTTGGTTAAAACAAATCCAGAACCTCAGTTGGATACGACAAACAAAGACCCTGAAAACACCCATCTCAAGGGAGATCCAGACACCGGTGACATCAGGAAGAAGGTCCTTTAAATGGAAGAAACCATTCATTCTATCAAGGGCATTTGAGCACATGGGAGTGTTTCATATGCTGACCTTTGCATATTTCCTAGTGTTCATTATCCAGAGAAATTTAAAACCCCTAACTTTGAAAAGTATGATGGATTAGGGGATCCTTACACACATTTAAAGGTATTCATTGGAGAACTTGGATGTTATGCAGATAACGAAAAGCTCAGAATGCATCTGTTCCAAAAGAGTCTAACTGGAGAAGCCCGTTCATGGTATAACAGATTAGACAACTCAAAGATCCATAGTTGGGAAGAGCTAGCTCACGCCTTCCTCACTCAGTATAGTTTTCAATCTCAGATGGCTCCTGACCGATATCAAATTACCAAGGTCAAGAAACAGTCTAATGAGTCTTTCAAAGAGTATGCTCAAAGGTGGAGGTGCCTTGCTGCTCAAGTTATTCCTTCTATGACAGAGTCAGAAATGGTCATGACTTTCATAGACATACAAGAAGCTCCTTGCTATGAGAGAGTCTTAGCTAGTATTGGCAAACCATTTTCTGAAATGATCAAACACAGAGAGATGGCTGAGATGGGATTGAAGTCAGGAAAAATTCAAGACCTAGCCGCTCTTAAAGCAGTTGCTGAGTACATCCAGTCTGGAACTTATGGAAACAACCCCCGGAGGTTCCATAAAAAGAAAGAGAAGGATGTTTCCTTGATTGATACTACAAGGTCAAAAAGGCAATCAGAATATGCCTATACAGAGGAGAAATTACTCCCCTTTCCAAGCACAGTCTTCAAACCCTCCATTGCCTAAAGGTTGAGATGCAAAGAGCCCTCGAACGTTCACACCATTAGGGGACTCGCTTGACAATATTCTTGCTCTTCTGACTACTCCGAAGAAAATCACACATCTTCTTCCACCAGCCAACCCTAATTGGAAGTGTGCTTATCATTCCGGGGCACCTGGACATGATACTCAAGATTGTTGGGTCTTGAAACACAATATCTAAGATTTGATAGACAACGGTGAGATCGTGGTTACCAAACCAGATCAACCTCATGTGCAAGACAATCCTCTTCCTCAACATAAAGAAGAAGAGGTCAATATGATTAATTGGAGCAGTGGACAGAGTTCCAATTTTAATGGTGAATCATCCCAGACCATCAAAGACGGTGTTGAGAGATGGGATTACGTAAAGTTCTAATTTGCTATTGAACAAAAGATTCAAGCTCTTTGTAAGCAAGTTGAACAATTGGCAGAACTGATGATCCATCAGCATTAAGTCACACGCCAGTTAGTCAGCCAGGAGCATGCATGTCTCCTTCCTTTTGTTATGAATGCTCCATCATCCCCTTCAGAAAGTGAAGCACTGGAGGATAAGGTTGCGAAGAGAGCAAGTGCCAAAGCCCGTCCGGTTTTTGCTAAGAAAAGGGAATTTACATACCTGGGCCAACCTATGGAGGAAATATTTTAGATGCTAATAAATGAAGGAAGAATCACCTCCCTTCTACCTCCAATTAATCCCCGTTCAAGATGGTTCAACTTCGATGGAGTATGTCAATATCATTCACATTCTCGCGGTCACAATACAGAAGAATGCTGGACACCCCGCCACCTTATTCAAAATCTAATTAACAGCGGTGTCCTGCAATTGGCAGATAATGACAATGTGCTACTCGAGAATGGGAATACCTGTCCTACCAAATAGAAGGGATTAATAGCAGTAATATCCCTCGAGGCTGATGAGACTGTCAAATCATTTCCAATACAAGCAATTCAACTCAAAGGAGCTGACAATCTTTTGAAAGTGGCTGCACCAGAGCCAATTTCTTTACCCTTCAGACCACAGTATCCTATTATCAGCTTACACAAAGTCCCATGGAATTATGAAGAAGCTGAAGGATCCATGTCTCATACTACTGCTATAGTGTCGAAGGAAAATCCATTGTATCTTCCTCAAAGGGTGATGAAGCCCGTCATAAAATCAAATGGGAAAATTCCCATGGAGAAAATTGAAAAATTCATCCACACTATGGGCCATACTGAAGCCAAGGTGGTTCTAAGATTAAAAGAAGCTCCATATCAGATCTCAATACTGGACTTGGTTTTCTCTTCTGAAGATCACAGGAAGATCTTATTAAATGTTTTGGAAGAAGCCTACTTGCCAAAATCAGTGGATGTGGAAAAATTTCAACATCTGGTTGATCACATTTTTAACAACAATGTGATATCTTTTACTGATGACGATATACCTTCCGAAGGGACCGGTCATTGCAAGCCATTATACATTGCAGTTTTGTCCTCTGGGTATATGTTAGCTGGAGTTTTGATAGGCGGAGGTTCATCTCTGAATATCTGTCCTTATGCCACCTTGGTGAAGATGAATGTCAATCTCAAACGGATTCTAAGTAGCCATATGGTTATCAAAGCTTTTGATGGATCCCGATGAAATTCTGTCGGAGAGATTGATCTGCCAATTGATATTGGTCCAAATACATTCAATGTATCCTTTCACGTCCTCAAGATAGATTAAGGATACAACCTGCTATTGGGGAGACCATGGATCCACATGGTTGGAGCCGTCCCTCCTACACTTCATCAACAACTTAAATACATTGTCAACAATAGCATAGTCATTATCAGTGCTGAGCCAGAATGTCCTGAACAAGGAAACCTACCAATCATCAGCTTCAATTTAGAAATGATGTCATTAGGTCATTAGCCTGGACAAGAAATGATGTCATTAGGTCATTAGCCTACACACAATACCATCCTATTGGAGCGCCACTTCTCGTATCTAAGATTTCTGCCGAGGTTATGTCGGCCACTCAAGAAATGATGTCATTAGGTCATTAGCCTGGACAAGAGCTTGGTAAAAATCAGCATGGTATTAAGCACCCAATTCGAATGTCCAGTCAAATCGGGATAGCCAGACTAAGCTATTCTGCCAGTTCCAATCATAAGAATCCTCATAAGTATAAGCAGGTTCCTCAAACTTCCGCCACACGGCAATTTTCTTCAACTGCACCTCATGAGCTGATACAGTCTCCGGTAAAGGTGAACGCCTATGTTATGGCTATGCTATTTCCCAAACCAGTACCATTTAAAGCAAAAGAGGTCTTGATTCCTGATCCTGAAGTGGAAGAGAGGGAACTGAAATGTAAACATGACATCGCCTTGATGATGTCAGGCATACGCATTATTGTCCATGATGAACATACAAATAGATACACCCCAGACGATAATTGCCCAGATGTTATGGTCATTGTGTCGACCCCAAAATAGGTATACTTCACCCATCTTGAGTCGCCAGATACATGGTACAGAACTCAACTACAAACTTAATTATACAACTGTCATGCAAAATACGACAAAACATAGCTGAGAGTTTAAATAAGAATATTGCCTTCTAGACAATATCCACACTCAATGGAGTCCTCATTACAATTATTATCACACTATTTTATAAAAATAGTGAGGACTACTATAACCACCATCTCGGACCATCACTCCATTCCTCGACTCATCCCAACTATATTCTCATTTCCTGAAGAGAACAGTGAAAGAAAGGGTGAGCTCAACTAGCCCAGTAATAAATATTATGACTAAGATAATGAAGAATAAATTATCCTTAGCCTTCAACAGTATAACAACTAATAGAATATAATAGACAATAAGTTTTAGATCAACAACTGCAGTGGAATAAGCAATCCATTAGAAGAGTCAAGTAGAGCATGATATCAACTATCTTCTATGATTTAAAAGTTTATCATCAATTTTATCCCTATAATACTCATCAATAATTCTTTATTATACCCAAGACAAATAGAACTTTCATCACTTGTCTTCACCTGAACCACCAAAGTTGTTAGTTAAATTCACAATTCATGTTCATAATAATGTGAATCAACAATTTCTCCTTGCCACAAAGGCTTAATAGAACATTTACTCAATATCATTACCCCAAAGGCTAAAGATATTCAAATGTAATAACAATGATCATACCAATCAGTTGTCTATCTTTGCACTACTGGCCAAAGATATTCAACTATAAAACCAATGGTCATGATCATACCAATCAATTTCCTGTCAGTGCACTACGACCAAAGACATTCAACTGTTAACTAATGGTCATGATCCTGCCAATCACATCATCAAATTATCCCTGCACTACGACCAAGGATATGAAAGTAGTATACACACAAGCCAATCATATTTGATGATAAAGCATATACTTTGTAACAATCTTATTCATTTATTAATAAAAAGTATTAATTTATTAAAGGCTTTTAATTATCTACATGATGCTATTTTATAATATGTGATAAACCCATAGTTTTAAGCAATGCTTTTAGAATAATGATGATGATCATTCTAATGAGATCTAAATTCTTAGAAAGCTTAAAACTAAAATAGTTCCCAATCGTTGGATTACTAAATTGGGGATTAGTGAATCCGGATAGATTGGTACATACGTTGCTTGCTCATTGGATGAGGATGATTGATCTCATGATCATTTGTGTGGAGACACTAAAGCAAGTATGTAGGTGCTTATTAGAGAATAAGTTCATTTGAACGTGGCTCGCTAAGGAATACCTAATGGAGTTTTATTTGCTGTCAATAGGAATTCTGTAGTGATAGTAAGTCAAGTAATCCTTGGACTTGAGATCATCATAGTATCTTGTGTATGATGAGTTATACTTTGACTTATTCCTTAAGACCCTTAGGGTATATCAAAGGTATGCTTGGGTATAATAAGTTGTACATGGAGATAATGTATGATCAATAAAGAATCTACCACTTCTAATAAAAGAAGAGAAATGTCCTATGTGATTCGATAAATGACAACCCAAAGAGTCCTTGGCGAATGCGAATGAAATTAGAAAGGAGTTTCTAATTTGCATTATTTGGAGTTGTGCATTTAAGGATCGAAATACATATAATTAAATAAAATAAGACTTGTGATGAAGAATTCCATATGCTTATATTTAATTGGGACATTGTATGGTGGAAGGATTGAATTGTACGGTAACTATTTACTCAAAGGTTCTTTTATGATTAATGTTGAAATCTATATTATCCGGAAAGTCGTTTGATCGCAGTGAGGGAGGCTTATCCTATTGTAGAATAAATATTATTTATTTAAATAAATTAATTGTTTAATTTATTTATTTAAATAAGATTAAATTGTTCTAATTGATTTATTCACAACCGGGGTTTAATATGGAGAACCTAAAGGGTCACACCATAAAAGGAAGAATAATTATTTAAGAAGTTAATGGCATAATCGTAATAATATATTTAAGTATATTTAATTTAATCTATGGTGATAGAATAAATTAAATAGCTTAATATTATTATTTAATATTTTAGAAATATTAAATATAAATTAATAAGAGGAGTCTTATTAATATTATTACAATTATTATTATTTTAATTTCTAAAGAGTTTAGGAATTAATTTAATATAAGTACTCTTATTTATTCCTAATTGGATTAGGAAGGAAAATTAGTTAAAGGAGTTTAATTAATTATCCCTAATAAGATTAGGGAGCTTAATTAATTAAAAGAATTTAATTAATTAAATAAAACTCAATTCCTTAATTATTAAGATGGGTTGCCCACATTTATAAATAAGAGGAGTCTTATTATGGATGGTATGAGTTGTTGATTTTTTCAACATACGACATAATTCCAATTGTTGGGAGAGTACACCCTTTCTATAGAGATAGAAAAACTAGGGTTTAGCCAACCACCCCTTCTTCTTGAATTTTCTTCTTCCTTGGTGGATCACCTCTAGAGGCCAAACATTTGGGTGGCTAACGTTGATCGAAAGGAAGGAACCAAACCCGGTGGATTCAAGATTGAACGCGAAAGGATTTGGAGGTGAACTTGTACCGAGGAAGCTCGATCTTCAAGGGTATGATTTATTCTTTATCTTTTCGCTTAATTAATAATTATGCATAAAGGGTGATCCGGTATATGGTTTGTAAAATTTTTAAACTCGATTTTTACATCGCTTAGCATTATTTTGCAATTTGATTGCATACATGAATATTACAAACCTATCGGTGGTATCGAGCCCAAACCTTTATGCGAATTATTAATTGTTTTAATTTGATATGTATATTGATATGTGTTTAGAACAATTTAATTGGGCATAATTTAATTGTATAAAATTTATTTAAAAAAAAAAAAAAAAAAAAAGGGATGCACCGTTGAAAACATGAAACGTATCCTGATCTAGTATTTTTCCTAAGGTCATTCTCATCTTTGAGAGATTGTAGTGCAATATAACAGGATGCTTAATAATCACGTGCTTGGTCATTTAATTGGAAACATGTGCACGGAAATAAAAAAAAAAAAAAAAGAGCTCAAGTGCACGGTTTATTTTTTTTTTGAAAAGGAACGCATGGCAGGATGAAAAATCTTTAATCAGGTTAACCGTATATATATATTATAATTATATACGAGATATTATATATATATATATATATATTATACGGTTAATATAATATATATATATATATATATAATTATTTTATAATTAAAATAAAAGTTTATTTTAATTTTAAAATAAAAGTTTATTTTAATATTAAAATAAAAGGTTTATTTTAATTTTAAAATTAAATTTCATGCTAACTAATTAGAGTTGGAATTGGATTCCATGATAACTAATTGGAGTTGAAATTGATCTTTCCTTAAATAAAGGAGTTTATTTAGATATGAAATAGATTTCATATTATTCAAAATAAAAGAGTTTATTTGTGAATAGGAAAGAAATCCTAATTTCCTTAAATAAAGGAGTTTATTTAAATATGAAATAAGATTTCATATTATTCAAAATAAAGGAGTTTATTTGTGAATAGGAAAAGAATATCCGTGTTTCCTTTAATATTTTTTACATAGAATTGGATTCTATAATTAATTAAAATAAAAGAGTTTATTTTAATTAAAGATTTTTTTTTTACATGGAATTGATTCCATAATTAATTAAAATAAAAGAGTTTATTTTAATTAAATTTTTTATATATATATATATGGAATTGGATTCCATAATTAATTAAAATAAAGGAGTTTATTTTGATTAAAATTTTGATTAAAATAAAATAGTTTATTTTATTCAAAATTAGATAAATTAAAATAAAATAGTTTTATTTTGATTTAAATTTGGATTAAAATAAAGGAGTTTATTTTGATTCAAAAATAGATTTTATACTAAATAAATTTGCCCATTAAATGATATCAATATATATATTAAATGTTTATTATTCATAAGATGAATGTTATTTATTGATGCATATGATGATGTGTATGATAATAAATGGGATTGATTATGAACAATTGACCAATGTGATTGGATTTTATTTTAGTTGGATGCATGAATGTATGGGTTTTATTAAATGGGGTCTCACAGATTGCCTTTCTCTAAATTTTTCTTAATGTAAATTGATCTCCTCTTATGTACTTCCCTTGATCACGATCAAGGTTTCTATTTATTTTAAATAGTTTTGTAATAGGAATAGTTAGAATTAAATTTTGAAAAATTAGAGATAAAGGAGCAAGGAGCGCTTGAAGACCCGTTTGTAATGGAGCCCGGTTTAAATGTAATAGTTATATTTAAATATTAATTCTTGCACCCCTGGGGTTTTTGACCTTTTTGGTTTCACTTGGTGGCTCTAGTGAACCAAACTAGAATAAAAGTCCATAATCAATTCGGTAGAATATAGTATTCTATATGTGCATGCTTATACTATATATATTATATATTATGCAAACATGCTTCGCATGTTCATTAATATAACGCGTATTTTATATATATATGTGCATACGCGCTAAACAAGATGAGACAAATTAATAACAAACCCCTCAATTTTTTTTATATTAAGTCCTAAGCGTTCAAAGATATTTGGAATATCGAGCGTCAGCTTTCTAGCATGATAAAATTAATAGAGTATTAAATATTTAATATGAGTTTGTTGTGTCACCACAAGACAAGTATTAAGTATTTAAGATGTTAATTTATCACATTTGATGCTTATAAAGAAAATTGAACAATATTGTTTTGTTGTGTCACCACAAGGATGATATTTTTCTTTTTGAATATATAGAGTGCTAGGTCGGACTTAACTTGGATAATTTTGATTCTATGTGCCACCACTGATCAAAATAATCTAAGAGGCAAAAGAAAAGGAGTTGCATTGTGGCGCCCCAAAATAGGTATACACAACACCCATTCTCGAGTCGCCAAATACATGGTACAAGAAGCAAACTACAACTTCAATAATACAAATGTCGTGTGAAATACGACAATATATACTCGTGAGTTTAAATACAAATATTATCTTCTAGACAATATCTATACTCAAATAAATCCTCATCACATTTATTGATACATTATTTTACAAAATGGTGAGGACTACTAAACAACTCTCTCTAGAACCTTCATTCCATACCCGACTAGTACTCGCTACATTCTCGCCTCCCGAGAAGAAAATGGAACAACAAGGAAAAGGGTGAGCTCAACTAGCCCGATAAAGAATATTATGACTAAGATAATATACAACAAATTATCGTTAGTCTCCAACAGGAAAAATCGATAGAATACAATAGACAACAAGTTTCGGATCAATATTCGCGCGTGAAATAATAATTCATAGAAGAGTTACGTAGAGAATGAAATCTACTATAATCTATGAATTTAACGATCCATCATTAATATTTTATCCTCAGTAACATCAATCAATATTCATCTCAAATCAAATATTCATCTTTGCACTACAGGCCAAAGATATTCATCAATCGGTCATGTTCATCTCAACACTGCTTCATCTTTTGCACTACAAAGCAAAGATATTCATCACGGTCATGTTCATTTAAACACCGCCATCTTTGCACTTTTCTGAGCCAAAGATATTCTTCAAATCATTCATCTTTTCACTACAGGCCAAAGATATTCAATAATATCATCATTTAAGACTGAGGATGATGAAAAATATTTTTAAAGAACGAATCCAGTGAAACAAAATGACAAGGATTAAGGATTAATGATTCGTACTTTGTTTTATCCATGTCCAACAATACCTCAAAAATAATCATAGTGGTGTAAAATTCAAGAATGATCAAAACATGGATACAATCAAAGCAAGTATCCAAAATAGATATTTTGGACAAAAAGAAGAAATTTTATTTTTCGATGAATAGTGCCAGATATCGTGAATAGTGTCAGATATCGTGAATAAAGGCCAGATATCGTGAATAGTAACTCACACACAAAAGATAGAAATTCCACAAAAAACATTTTCACGCCTCATGAATAGTACTACTGTGAATAGTAACTCGTGAATAGTAACTCATGAATAGTAACTCGTGAATAGTAACTCATGAATAGTAACCCCACATGAAAAAGTTCCAAATTTGATAAAAAGTTCCAACCAATATTTCAAAGATAATGATATTGAAGAAATAATATCATCCGAGAAGAAAATAACATCCCTTACCTCAAAGAATCAAGATTTCTTGGAAGGAAGGTCTCAAGTGATCTTTGAATGAAACTTGTCTTGAACAAAGAACTCTCAAAGTATCTAAATACTCACAAAATATGCTCAATAATATAGAGAGAAAGGAGAAAACTTTGTTTACGTGTGATTTTCAATTCTAACTTAGCCCTCTATTTATAGGAAAATGTTAGCCTACCAAGCGCATTTGACCTGCTACACGATGGCTTTACACGCTACTATTGCCACCCACCACATTTGAAATAAAATTCAGCACATTTTTTCACCAACCACAAGTGGGGCCCACTCAATTCTAGAATTTTCCACCAAAATTAATTATAACCCTACTTTCCTAATCAAACACCTCTTAAAATTTATAACAAATCATTCGTTCATTTTAACGGTTCAAAATTTGTGGACATATACTCAACTTATATATGTATAACATATCCAAAAATTACAACGATCCAACGGTTGGATTAAATATTATAACTCACACAATAAAGCTGTAATAACACCGATTTGATCTTTTAATACCTCCAATCCGACAAAATACAAATAAAACATCTCAGCATTAATTCCTTCATTAATAACCACATAAATAAATCCATCATTTATATTCATATAAAATAAATATTTCCTTATCATATGAATCAATAATTAATTATTCACAAATAATATTACGTAATCACAATTATACAACCAGCAGGTTCCTCAGAGAAGAGGGGCTTTCCAATAAGGATCTCTCCTTCTTGGCGCATGATTAGGTGACCAAACCTCTCCTTAGATGAACTTTCTAGACATTGCCAATAATGTTATCTAATAATATTATTCAAATAATATGAATTATTGATCTGATAATGGGAAATACTGTGTAGTGACAATTATTGAACAACAATAATATAAAATATCAACGCAGCAATTATTGAATCAATAAAATAAAATATTGAACAGTAACTACTGTGAAAATTATTGAGTAGTGCCTTCTTACGTAAGGATCAATAATTCAACAATTACATGCAATACAGGTATTACTCTTTAACGACCCAGCGTATTCTCGTATTTTAACCACCGAGTATTCCAACAAGATTAATGGTAACAACTACGCCAAGTTATTTTTAACCAACTTATATTTGTCGTTTTCTTCATCCAATCGCTTTCCATTATGGGGCCCACACATGGTCATGCAGGTACATAATACGAATATTCTCGACGATAAAGACGAATATTCCACGACCAAACGAATATTCCCAGCAAAAATGAATATTTTATAACCACTTGCTTATTTTGAAATATTTGCGTATTTAACCCTTAACTATCCACATTAATCAAATCAACCCTTACTATTTCAAAATAATAAATAAAGGAAATTCCTTTTATTTAAAAAAATTTCGGGTCTTACAACCTCCCTCCTTATGAAATTTAGGTCCTCGAAATTGGCGTGACGTACTGGTGTGTTTCAAAAGGTGAGGATACCTCGCTTTCATTTCCGCTTTCCAATTCCCGTGTCATTTCCTCTATAGCATGATTCCTCCACAAAACTTTAACTTGTGGTATGACCTTTCTTGCAGAGGGACATGCTCCTTCCTATCCAAGATCTTGACAGGTACCTCTCATACGTTAAGTCTTTGGCTATCTCGTCCGGTTCTAACTCAATAACGTGGTTCGGGTCTTTCACATATTTACGGAAGTACAGATATGTGAAACACATTATGAACACGAGACATACTCGGAGGTAACGCAAGTCTATAGGCTACATTTTCTACTCGGTCAAGAATTTGAAATGGACCAATAAATCGTGGATTGAGCTTTCCTCTCTTCCCAAATCTTGTAACTCCCTTCCATGGAGCAACTCGTAACAATACATGATCCCCACATTAAATTCCACGCCTTTCGATGAAGATCCGCATAAACTCTTTTGTCGATCTTGTCTTGGTTGTAGCGCCCCCCAAAATAGGTATACACCACACCCATTCCGAGTCGCCAAATACATGGTATGCGAAACAACTACAACTTTATTATTACAACAAGAAATCTGTGAGAGTTTAAATATAAATATTATCTTTTAGACAATATCTATACTCAAATAAATCCCCATCACATTTATTGATACATTATTTTACAAAAAATGGTGAGGACTACTAAACAACTCTCTCTAGAACCTTCATTCCATACCCACTAGTACTCGCTACATTCTCGCCTCCCGAGAAGAAAAATGGAACAACAAGGAAAAGGGTGAGCTCAACTAGCCCAAGAAAGAATACTATGACTAAGATAATATACAACAAATTATCGTTAGTCTCCAACAGAGGAAAAATCGATAGAATACAATAGACAACAAGTTTCGGATCAATATTACATGAAATAATAATTCATAGAAGAGTTACGTGAGAGAATGAAATCTACTATAATCTATGAATTTAACGATCCATCATCAATATTTTATCCTCAGTAACATCAATCAATATTCATCTCAAATCAAATATTCATCTTTGCACTACTGTGCCAAAGATATTCATCAATCGATCATGTTCATCTCAACACTGCTCATCTTTGCACTAAAGGCCAAAGATATTCATCAATCGGTCATGTTCATTTAAACACCTGTTCATCTTTGCACTAAAGGCCAAAGATATTCATCAATCGATCATGTTCATTTAAACACATGTTCATCTTTGCACAACAGGCCAAAGATATTCTTCAGAAATCATTCATCTTTGCACTACAGGCCAAAGATATTCAATAATATCATCATTTAAGACTGAGGATGATGAAAAATATTTTTAAAGAACGAATCCAAAGGAAACAAAATGACAAGGATTAAGGATTAAGGATTAGGTACTTTGTTTTATCCATGTCCAACAATACCTCAAAAATAATCATAGTGGTGTAAAATTCAAGAATGATCAAAACATGGATACAATCAAAGCTAGTATCCAAAATAGATATTTTGGACGAAAAGAAGAAATTTTATTTTTCGATGAATAGTGCCATATCGTGAATAGTGCCAGTATCGTGAATAGTGCCGTATCGTGAATAGTAACTCAGACACCAAAAGATAGAAATTCCACAAAAAACATCTTCACGCTTCATGAATAGTACTCGTGAATAGTAACTCGTGAATAGTAACTCATGAATAGTAACTTCGTGAATAGTAACTCATGAATAAGTAACCCCGACATGAAAAAGTTCCAAATTTGATAAAACTTGGATCAACATTTCAAAGATAATGATATTGAAGAAATAATATCATTACGAAAAAAATAATATCCCTTACCTCAAAGAATCGATTATTTGGAAGGAAAGGCTCTGAAGTGATCTTTGAATGAAACTTATCTTTGAATAAAGAACTCTCAAAGTATCTAAATACTCACAAAATACGCTCAATAATATAGAGAGAAAGAGAAAACTTTGTTTTTGTGGTGTGATTTTCAATTCTAACTTAGCCTCTATTTATAGGAAAATGTTAGCCCACCAAAAGCGAGACTTGACCACACCGATGGCTTTACTCTGCTACTATTGCCACCCACCACATTTGAAATAAAATTCAAAGACATTTTTTTTCACCAACCACAAGTGGGGTCCACCAATTCTAGAATTTTCCACCAAAATCATTTATAACCTAATTTACTCGATCACCACCTCTTAAAATTCATAATAAATTATACGATCATTTTAACGGTTCAAAATTTGTGACATATACTCAACTTATGTATGTATAACATACCCAAAAATTACCACAATCCAAATCCAGTCGGATTAAAAATTATAGCCCCATATATATCTCAAAACCCCTGATTTAATTTTTAATACCTCTAATCCGATAAAATACTGATAAAACACCTCAACATTAATTTCTTCATTTATAACCACATAAATAAATCCATCATTTATATCCACATAAAATAAATATTTCCTTATCATATGAATCAATAATTAATTATTCACAAATAATATTACAGAATCACATTTATGACAACCAGGCTGTTCCCAGGAAAGAGGGGGCTTTCCAATAAGGATCTCTCTCATCTTGGCGCGCAATTAGGTGACCAAACCTCTCCTTAGACGTAACTTTCTAGACATTGCCAATAATGTTATCTAATAATATTATTCAAATAATATGAATTATTGATCCGATAATGGGAAATATCAGCGATGACAATTATTGAACAACAATAATATAAAATATCAACGCAAAGAATTATCAATCAATAAAATAAAATATTGAGCGAGAATTCATCGTGAAAATTATTGAGTAAATACCATCTTACGTGCGAATCAATAATTCAACAATACTGCAATACCGGTGTGCTTCTTCACAACCACGCGTAGACATCAGATTTTAACCACCGGGTATTCCAACAGTCTTAATTCAGAATAACTACGCCATATTTATAACCACCCAAACTTTGTCGTTTTCCTCATCCAATCGCTTTCCGTTATGGGGCCTATACATTTCGCTACCAATGTCATTTAAATATTCTCAACGATGATTTAATATTCCACGACCAAACGAATATTCCCCGACAAAAATGAATATTTTATAACCACTTGCTTATTTTGAAATATTTATGTATTTAACCCTTAACTATCCACATTAATCAAATCAACCTTACTATTTCAAAATAATAAATAAAGGAAATTCCTTTTATTTAAAAAATTTCGGTCTTACACCGCTTTGTATACATCGCTAATCGAATCATTTGGATCTTTTCAAGAGTCATACGTACTTAACTTCGGGTCCCAACAATGTTGCTTCACCCACCTCATCCCAACATATTGGAGAACGATATTTTCGTCCATATAATGCTTGAATGGAGCCACACCTATACTTGTCGATAACTGTTGTTGTAGGAGAATTCCACCAATGGTAAATACTTATCCCAACTACCCTTGAAGTCTAGGACACAGAGTCTTAATAAATCTTCAAGAGTTTGAATAGTCCTCTCTGATTGTCCGTCCGTTTTGGGATGGTATGCCGAACTAAATCGCAAATCCGTGCCCATAGCTTTTTGCAAGCTAACCCAAAATCTTGAAGTGAATCTTGGGTCACGATCCGAAACTATGGATACAGGCATGCCATGCAACCTCACAATCTCATTTACGTACATACTAGCAAGACGTTCAAGGAATAAGTCTCCCGTATCGGCAAGAAATGAGCAGACTTGGTTAATCTATCAACAATAACCCAAATAGCATTGATGCCTTGAGAAACCGTAGGAAGACCCGTAACGAAATCCATGGTAATGTGTTCCCACTTCCATTCCGGAATCTCAAGTGGTTGCAACGGACCCTTAGGTACTAGATGCTCCGCCTTTACACGTTGACAAGTTAAACACATTGAGATAAACTTTGCAATCTCTCTCTTCATATTGTTCCACCAAAATGTATGTCAAGATCACGATACATTTTAGTACTTCCGAGATGGATTGCAAATGGTGTATTGTGTGCCTCCATCATAATCTTGTTCTTCAAATCGTAGTCGTTAGGAACACAAAGTCTAGAGTGGACTCAAGTATTCCTTCTTCATCAATTCTCGCTTAGGAATAGCTCCTTCTTGTACTTTCTTCTTCATACGTATCGATTTCCGGCCTGGGTGGCTTGAGCAACCTTAACTTTTTCTATTAAAGTTGACTCTGTCGTATACTTGACATCATCGCACTCGTTCCTCATATGATCTTTCTACTCAATCGCGCCGCCTACCACGCTTAAACTTTACCGGGATGGTATTGAATAGTGTGGTCGTAGTCTTTCAATAGCTCGAGCCAACGTCATTGCCGCGTGTTGAGTTCTTTTTGAGTGAAGAAATATTTAAGGCTTTTATGGTGCGAATATATCTCCACTTTCTCCCCATATAGATAGTGCCTCCATATTTTTAAGCGTGAAAAATTTCGCTTCTAACTCTAGATCATGAGTAGGATAATTCCTCTCATACTCTTTAAGTTGTCGCGAGGCATAGGCTATGACTTTCCCACGTTGCATGAGAACACATCCTAACCCTTTGCACCGAAGCATCATTGTAGATAACAAATCCATCCGAACCGGATGGTATTGTTAGAACAAAGTCTTAAATAAGTCTCCTCTTAAGCTCTTGAAAACTTTTCTCGCATTCTTCGCTCCAAACGAATTTTGTATCCTTCCGAAGTTAGGTGAGTTAATGGAGTAGCGATTCGAGAAAACCCTTCCACGAATCTCCGATAATAACCATTAAGCCCAAAAAGCTACGTACTTGATCATCCCGACTTGGTTGCTCTAACTTTGTATTGCTTCAATCTTGGCGGATCAACAGATACTCCATGTTTTGACACCACATGCCCAAGAAAGGCTACTTCCTCAAGCCGAACTCGCATTTCTTCAATTTGGCATATAGTTGGTTTTCACGAAGCCTTTGGAGTACCAACTTCAAATGGTGCTCATGATCTTCACGCTTTTGGAATATATAAGGATGTCATCAATAAAGACAACAACGAATCGATCCAAATATTCCTTGAATACTCGGTTCATCATATCCATGAAAGCCGCAGGGAGTATTAGTTAGTCCGAAAGACATGACTAAGAATTCATAATTCCCATACCGAAGTTCTCAAGGCGCTTTGGAATATCCTCGATTCTAATCTTCACCGATGATATCCGAATCGAAGATCGATTTTTGAAAAGAATTGTGCCCTTACAGTGCTCGGTCAAACAAGTCATCAATACGAGGTAGAGGATACCTATTCTTGATGGTGACATGGTTTAATTCCCGATAGTCAATACAAAGTCGCATACTCCCGTCTTTCTTTTTTACAAATAAAACAGGAGCACCCCAAGGAGATGTACTAGGACGAATGAAACCGATGTCCAACAATTCCTGTAGTTGGACCTTTAACTCCTGAAGTTCAATAGGAGCCATTCGATATGGGGTTTTAGAAATGGGCTTTGTACCAGGTTCAAGATCAATAAAGAATTCAACTTCACGTTCGAGGCGCGAATCGGAAGTTCTTCGAAATCGTCGGAAAAGTCAATAACAACAGAATATTATTCAAATTTGACGTGTCTTTATTCAAATCCATAACATGGGCTAAGAAAGCTTGACATCCGTTTTTCAATAAACGAATAGCTTTATGATTAGATATGACGATGATTGATTTTAATGGTTTAGTTGCTTGAATTAATAAATAAAGGTTAGGAATATGAAAACTAACAACCTTACGAAAACAATCAATTTTGGCATGATGAGTAGTTAACCAATCAATCCCTAAAATCACATCAAAAGCAAGTATCTTTAAAGAGATAAGGTCAACAGGTAAGGTGATGGTGCCAACTTGAATCAAACAAGATTTATAAACAAAGGATGTGATGAAAGTTTCTCCTAACGGAGTTTCCACAGATAGGTCAAAGTCTAATTTCTCCTGAGTCAAGTTTAAACGTTGAGCACATGCGGGAGAGATAAATGAATGGGTAGCACCGATGATCGAGTAAAGGTATAAACTTCGCAAGAATTTATAAATAGCTTACCCGTGATCACCTCGTTTGGGTTCCTCACATTATGACCATCACAACAAACGCTTCTTCCTAATCGTTGACTTTGACTTTTACGACGATCTTTTGAGTCACCGTCCCATTGAACTAGGTTTCGCTCTGCAGTACAATCTCGGCGATATGTCCTTCCTTTCCACAACTATAGCATACCTTGAACTGTTGTGGGCGGTTTGGTGATATGTCCCTCTTTTCCGCATTTGTAGCATATAACCGGTGGTCGTTCTCCTCCCTTAGAACCGATTCTTTAGCAGACCGCTGTCTTCACATAGTCGTTGTTAAATCTCTCTTTTAAAATCTCTCCTCGACTCGCTTCTTACATTTTCATGACCATGATTACCACCGAGTGGTTACCATTTCATCATCTGCTTCTTTCTCCGCAGTTATCATTATTACATTGCTGACTCTATCTGCGTACGATCCTGGTTATGGTCCCTCGATTGGACGTACTCGTTATCTCGCTCTAATAATTGAGCCCTGCTTACAACATCTGAATAAAGAGAAAGTTTATGAGAAATGAGATACGACGTATCTTGGGTTTCAAACCTCTAAGAAACATCCGCGTCATACGTTCCTCATTCTCCACCAAATGAGGTGCAAACACGATAACTCGCAAACTTTGCCTCGTCTTTGAGACACCGTCATGTTGTTTTGCTCTAATCGATGAACTCCACTTCCTTCATATAGCGAACACTTTCGGAAAAGTATTTGTCATTAAATAGTCTCTGAAACGTCTCCCAAGACATCTTTGAAGTGCTAGTTGGATGGATACGCTTCACGCACTCCACCGATGAAATGCCTCGCCACGGAACATAAAGGTGGCGAATGGAACCTTCTGTTCTCCGTGCATCCCAAGACATCGAATATCTTGGTAATTTGCTTGACCCATGTTTCCGCCGTGATCGGATCTCGCTTTCCTTAAATTTCAAGCGGTCCCAACTCTTTGAATCTGCTTGGTGTGACAACCCGTGAATTGCTATCATTTCCTCCTGTATTTTGAACACGAAGTCTCCTCGTTGCGATTTTGCATGAATCGCAAAAACTTCTAAACATCCCTCGTTCATCATCTCGCTCCATGGTGTTGTTCACAGGAGGAACATTGCCAACTGTTATGCGTTTCTCCTCGTTGATGAGTCTGAGCATCTCCACGCTCTCATTTCCATTGTTAATATTCTCGATCGACATTCTCAAATCATCGTAAAAAAAACAAGGGTTAATTAAGGAAATCAATATATCACATAATATCCCTTATATAATTGACCAACAAACAAATAAGCTTAGGTAGGACACACTAGCGAAGGATTTACTCGTCTCTCCCTCCTAGTTCTATTCCATGATCTCCGCCAGAGATCATATCCCTAAGCTCGATACCAACCGTGGCCCCCCAAATAGGTATACACAACACCCCATTCCGAGTCGCCAAATACATGGTACAAGAAGCAAACTACAACTTCAATAATACAAATGTCGTGTGAAATACGATAATATATATACTGTGAGTTTAAATACAAATATTATCTTCTAGACAATATCTATACTCAAATAAATCCTCATCACATTTATTGATACATTATTTTACAAAATGGTGAGGACTACTAAACAACTCTCTCTAGAACCTTCATTCCATACCCCTACTAGTACTTTCGCTACATTCTCGCCTCCCGAGAAGAAAAATGGAACAACAAGGAAAAGGGTGAGCTCAACTAGCCCAAGAAAGAATATTATGACTAAGATAATATACAATAAATTATCGTTAGTCTCCAACGAGGAAAATCGATAGAATACAATAGACAACAAGTTTCGGATCAATATTCATTACTTGTGAAATAATAATTCATAGAAGAGTTACGTAGAGAATGAAATCTACTATAATCTATGAATTTAATACGGTCCATCATTAATATTTTATCCTCGTAACATCAATCAATATTCATCTCAAATCAAATATTCATCTTTGCACTACTGAGCCAAAGATATTCATCAATCGGTCATGTTCATCTCAACACTGCTCATCTTTTTGCACTCAGAGCCCAAGATATTCATCGATCGATCGTGTTCATTTAAACACCGCATCTTTTTTTGAGGCCCAAAGATATTCTTGAAATCATTCATCTTTGCACTACTGGGCCAAAGATATTCAATAATATCATCATTTAAGACCGAGGATGATGAAAAATATTTTTAAAGAACAAATCCATTGAAACAAAATGACAAGGATTAAGGATTAATGATTTGTACTTTGTTTTATCCATGTCCAACAATACCTCAAAAATAATCATAGTGGTGTAAAATTCAAGAATGATCAAAACATGGATACAATCAAAGCAAGTATCCAAAATAGATATTTTGGACGAAAAGAAGAAATTTTATTTTTCGATGAATAGTCTTGAGTATCGTGAATAGTGTCAGATATCGTGAATAGTCAAGATATCGTGAATAAGAACTCAGACACCAAAAGATAGAAATTCCACAAAAACATTTTCACGCCTCATGAATAATAGTACTCGTGAATAGTAACTCGTGAATAGTAACTCATGAATAGTAACTCGTGAATAGTAACTCATGAATAGTAACCCCCCATGAAAAAGTTCCAAATTTGATAAAAGTTCCAACCAATATTTCAAAGATAATGATATTGAAGAAATAATATCATCGAGAAGAAAATAACATCCCTTACCTCAAAGAATCGATTGCTTCTAAGGAAAGGTCGGAAGTGATCTTTGAATGAAACTTATCTTTGAATAAAGAACTCTCAAAGTATCTAAATACTCACAAAATACGCCTCGCTAATATAGAGAGAAAGGGAGAAAACTTTGTTTACGTGTGATTTTCAATTCTAACTTAGCCCTCTATTTATAGGAAAATGTTAGCCCAGTAGAAGCAGACTTGACTGCTACCGATGGCTTTACACTCTACTATATTGCCACCCACCACATTTGAAATAAAATTCAGCACATTTTTTCACCAACCACAAGTGGGGCCCACTCAATTCTAGAATTTTCCACCAAAATTAATTATAACCCTACTTTCCTAATCAAACACCTCTTAAAATTTATAACAAATCATTCGCTCATTTTAACGGTTCAAAATTTGTGGACATATACTCAACTTATATATGTATAACATATCCAAAAATTACAACGATCCAACTATTTGATTAAATATTATAACTCACACAATAAAGCTATAATAACACCAATTTGATCTTTTAATACCTCCAATCCGGCAAAATACAAATAAAACATCTCAATTAATTCCTTCATTAATAACCACATAAATAAATCCATCATTTATATTCATATAAAATAAATATTTCCTTATCATATGAATCAATAATTAATTATTCACAAATAATATTACGAGAATCACAATTATAATGACAACCAGCGGGTTCCTGAAAAGAGGGGGCTTTCGAATAAGGATCTCTCCTCATCTTGGCGCATGATTAGGTGACCAAACCTCTCCTTAGATGTAACTTTCTAGACATTGCCAATAATGTTATCTAATAATATTATTCAAATAATATGAATTATTGATCCGATAATGGGAAATCAGGCGTTGGACAATTATTGAACAACAATAATATAAAATATCAACGCAAACAATTATTGAATCAATAAAATAAAATATTGAACGATAACTCATGTGAAAATTATTGAGTAGTGCCTTCTTACGTAAGGATCAATAATTCAACAATTACATGCAATACTGGTATTGCTATCTTTATGCAACCACGCCAGACATCAGTATTTTAACCACCGGGTATTCCAACAAGATTAATCTTGGTAATAACTACGCCGTTATTTTAACCAACTTATATTTGTCGCTTTCTTCATCCAATCGCTTTTCCGTTATGGGCCCACACATGGTCATTTACTGCGCGTACGAATATTCCCCGACAAGATCACGAATATTCCACGACCAAACGAATATTCCCAGCAAAAATGAATATTTTATAACCACTTGCTTATTTTGAAATATTTGCGTATTTAACCCTTAACTATCCACATTAATCAAATCAACCCTTACTATTTCAAAATAATAAATAAAGGAAATTCCTTTTTATTTAAAAAAAATTCGGGGTCTTACATGCATAGTTGATGTAATTGACAAAAGTTGTCTACCTATTTATTTATATATAGTTTGTTGTGTCACCACAAGGCTATATACATTTGAAATGGGATCCTTATTCTCACTAGCAAATCTTTAATTAGATTTTGCCGAACTATATAAGTGAGGGTAATATAGTTTGAAGAAAATAGTGGGAGCTACCAATTTAAAACAAGACCTAAATTATTTTGGTAATTAATAAAAGAATATATGTTAAAATGTTGTTAATTACAAATTCATTTACAGAATTTTACAATGTCTAAAATTTCTATCACTGCGAAGCATATTAGATGCTAAATTAACCGCAAGATCAAACGGATTGGTTAAAGAATTTGAGAATAGTTCTCATAGTGAAAAGCTATCTTATGTCCTTAATACGCCTATCCTGCAATGGTTGCGCATAATGCCTCGAGGAAGAGATTGCTACTTTTAGAAAGTGGCAAGATGATGCCTGATTGGCTCGATGCATCATGCTCGCATCTATGAAAGTAACGAGCTTCAAAAATCGAATGAAACTATGGATGCTTCTACTATATTCCCGCACATCAAGTAGTTGATGGTGAGGAAAGTGGGGCCGATAGATATCGAGATATCTAAGGAGCTCTTCCGATCTAGAATGGCCAATGGCACTATAAGATGCAGATAAAAGTCCTTAACATTATCAATTTGATTGATCAATTAGGACAACGAGTTTTTGTCATGGATGGAGAGTTGAGCCAAGATTTGATCTTGCACTCACTCCGGACTCCTTTCACAATTGTTGTGAATTTTTCATATGAACAAGCTAGATATCGGTCCTCATTGATTTGCTTAACATGTTGAAAATGTTGAGAGTGACTTTCCAACCAAGAAAAACAAAGTCTTCTTGGTAGGGGCCAAAGGATCTTTTGAAAAGAAGAACGATTTAAAGAAGGTAAATAGAAAGGCATAAACAAAGGATAATAAGAACAAAAGCGATCTGAGATAGCAAGGAGTTTGCTTCCACCGCAATAAGCCCGGACAACTTTGGAAAGAAATCTGCGAAGCATCTTGCAGAGGCTAACCAAAGAAGCTTAGTGAAGTTTGATTCATAATACGCTTTTGTTCATGATTGAAATAAATTTTTTCTTTAAGTCAAGGTTCTACTTGGGTATTGGATACCGACTTTGGTTATCATAAATATAGATTTATGAAGGGACCAAACAGAAGTAGAAAGCTAAACAAGTATAAGTAATCCTATGTGTGGGAAATGAAGCAAATGTTGCAACATTAGCCATAGAAACTTATAGTTTAGCACTGCCTACTGGCAAATCTATTAAGTCAATAAGTTGTTATTGTATTTTAGTTCTCGTTGAAAACATTATTTCCATTTTATTGTTGGACAATGAAATCTTTGGTATTATAATTAAGAACAATTGTTGTTCTATTTATAATAATAATGTTTTGTATAGAACTGGAATATTACTTAATAAATTTTGTATACTTGACTTACATGAAAATAATTTTGCATATTGAACAAATTAGTATAAGAAAAGGAGATGATCATTCAAAGAGTTGAATGTGTGTATTTGCTGAAATACAAGTGTGAATTATTTGAAAGGTTCAAAGAATTCAAAAAATGAAACAAATTGGCAAAGTATTAGGATTCTTTGATTAGATCAAGGAATAAATACTTGTGCAATAAGTTTCTAGATCATCTCAAATGGTTTTCTCGTAATGGACGTCTCCTAATACGCAATAATTGATTGATGTATCTGAAAGGAAAAATCATACCTTGTTGGATATGGTACGGTCCATAATGATTTTACCGACATTCCAGTATCCTTCTAGGATCATGTCCTAGAAATGGTCATATCTCTACTGAAATGGTAACCTCAAAATCCTACCAAGACTCCATAAAAGTTATGGACAGGGAGGATTCCTAATCTTAAGTATGTTAAGATAAGGGGTTGTCCAACTTATGTGAAATGGTTTCAAAGGATAAGCTTGGGACAAAATTTGACATGTACAGATTTGTGGGACATCCTAAAGTAAGTTTAGGGCATATGTTCTATAATCCTACATAGCAAAAGGTGTTTATTGCGAAACACCCTGCCTTCTAAGATAAAGGTGTTTATCATTAAAAGGGGCCAGTGGGAGGATAATAGATCTTGAAGAGTTCAAGAACCACAAAACACTATAAGTCAAATAAGAGGAACCTACAGATAGACCTATTGTACCACAACCGAATCGTAAATTTGGAATAGTACCAAAGATACCTAGGAGGTATGGATTCATCATGAATGATGATGATGAGGTACACATCATAGAAGATGATGATCCAGAGTTACATTCGATGAGGTAAGACTTCTAATGTGTACAAAAGGGTCAGTCGGAGCGTCGTGACATTCCTAATATTATATGTTGATATACTACGGATAAGGAATGACATATCAATGCTACAATCAGAAAAGATAAAGTTGTCTAAATATTCCTCCATGAATGATTTGGAAGAGTATCTTAATTGGGGATATAAATCTATATAGATAGATTTAAGAGGATGCTCGACTTAACCCAAGGAACGTATATTCATTTGATGCTAAAGTCGTTTAGCATGGCAAACTCCAAGAGATGTCTCATGTATGATGAGCTATGGAATGTATCTCTCTTTATAGTCCCCACAGACTCCAAAAGAGAGATCACATGAGTAACTATCATGTATGCAATGAAATATACGAGACCTGATGTTGATCAGTCATATTCTGGAGAAGTTCACTATGAGTCAATGAAAAATATCTTAAAGTGCTTAACCGGTACTAAGGATGTGATCATATTTATGGTGGGTCTAAATTAAAACTAGAGGGCTTAACAGACTCAAGTTTTTCGAGACATGCACCAAGATGACGAAAAATCCACTTTAAGGTAAAGCGTTATCTTGAACAATTGGTGCAATTGAATTGAAAGGTTCCAAACAAAGAAAGAGTTCTTTGGTTTAGTGATAAAGACAAAGTATATAGCTATAAATGAAGTCGCAAGTTGATTGTTTGGATTAAAAGTTCATTACGAACTAGGAATAGTTCCTAAGTCTCATCTTGGATCTAAACATGTGTTGTGGCACTTTCATTTGATTATTAGAATCATTGAAAGATGGGAAATCACTATAAAGATAGTGGACTCTCATAAACAACATTACATATCCATTAACTAAAGTTTATCCAACAATGGGGATAATCGTCACTTAGAGAAGAAGAGTATGAGTTACCACGACGATTGACTTTAGTGCAAGTGGGAGATTGAAAGTAGTATGCACACAAGCCAATCGTGTTTTGATGATAAAGCATATACTTTGTAACAATCTTATTCATTTATTAATAAAAAGTATTAATTTATTAAAGGCTTTTAATTATCTATATGATGTTTGTTTTTATAATATGTGATAAACCCATAGTTTTAAGCAATGCTTTTAGAATAATGATGATGATCATTCTAATGAGATCTAAATTCTTAGAAAGCTTAAAACTAAAATAGTTCCCAATCGTTGGATTACTAAATTGGGGATTAGTGAATCCGGATAGATTGGTACATCGTTCTTGCTTCATTGGATGAGGATGATTGATCTCATGATCATTTGTGTGGAGACACTAAAGCAAGTATGTAGGTGCTTATTAGAGAATAAGTTCACCGAACGTGGCTCGCTAAGGAATACCTAATGGAGTTTTATTTGCTGTCAATAGGAATTCTGTAGTGATAGTAGTACAAGTAATCCTTGGACTTGAGATCATCATAGTATCTTGTGTATGATGAGTTATACTTTGACTTATTCCTTAAGACCCTTAGGGTATATCAAAGGGTATGCTTGGGTATAATAAGTTGTACATGGAGATAATGTATGATCAATAAAGAATCTACCACTTCTAATAAAAGAAGAGAAATGTCCTATGTGATTCGATAAATGACAACCCAAAGAGTCCTTGGCGTTAAGGCGTAATGAAATTAGAAAGGAGTTTCTAATTTGCATTATTTGGAGTTGTGCATTTAAGGATCGAAATACATATAATTAAATAAAATAAGACTTGACAAGAATTCCATGTCTTATATTTAATTGGGACATTGTATGGTGGAAGGATTGAATTGTCATAAATTATTTACTCAAAGTTTCTTTTATGATTAATGTTGAAATCTATATTATCCGGAAAGTCGTTGATGATCGCTAGGAGGGCTTATCCTATTGTAGAATAAATATTATTTATTTAAATAAATTAATTATTTAATTTATTTATTTAAATAAGATTAGAATTGTTCTAATTGATTTATTCACAACCGGTTTAATATGGAGAACCTAAAGGGTCACACCATAAAAGGAAGAATAATTATTTAAGAAGTTAATGGCATAATCGTAATAATATATTAAGTATATTTAATTTAATCTATGGTGATAGAATAAATTAAATAGCTTAATATTTATTATTTAATATTTTAGAAATATTAAATATAAATTAATAAGAGGAGTCTTATTAATATTATTACAATTATTATTATTTTAATTTCTAAAAGAGTTTAGGAATTAATTTAATATAAGTACTCTCATTTATTCCTAATTGGATTAGGAAGGAAAATTAGTTAAAGGAGTTTAATTAATTATCCCTAATAAGATTAGGGAGCTTAATTAATTAAAAGAATTTAATTAATTAAATAAAACTCAATTCCTTAATTGTTAAGATGGGTTGCCCACATTTATAAATAAGAGGAGTCTTATTATGGATGGTATGGGTTGTTGATTTTTTCAACATACGACATAATTCCAATTGTTGGGAGAGTACACCCTTTCTATAGAGATAGAAAAACTAGGGTTTAGCCAACCACCCCTTCTTCTTGAATTTTCTTCTTCCTTGGTGGATCACCTCTAGAGGCCAAACATTTGGGTGGCTAACGTTGATCAAAGGAAGGAACCAAACCCGGTGGATTCAAGATTGAACGCGAAAGGATTTGGAGGTGAACTTGTACCTGAGGAAGTTCGATCTTCAAGGGTATGATTTATTCTTTATCTTTTCGTTTAATTAATAATTATGCATAAAGGGTGATCCGGGTATATGGTTTGTAAAATTTTTAAACTCTGATTTTTACACGCTTCCGCATTATTTTGTAATTTGATTGCGCACATGAATATTACAAACCTATCAGGATATTCATTAGTATTGCAAGTGGTCATGATCATGTCATACACCTATCCATCTTTGCACTACGGGCCAAAGCTATCAATTAATAGTTCATCTTTGCTCGTAAGCCGAAGATATACTACTATAAAACCAATAATCAACAGTCCATCTTTGCACGTAAGCCAAAGATATACGACTATAAAACCAATAATCAACAATCCATCTTTGCACGTAAGCCAATGATATACAACTATAAAACCAATAATCAACAATTTGTCTTTGCACTAAGCCAAAGATATACAACTATAAAACTAATAATCAGCAGTCAATCTATGTGCGTAAGCCAAAGATATACAACTATAAAAACAATAATCAACAGTCCATCTATGCACGTAAGCCAAAGATGACTTTCATCACAATATAAGCATGAGGATGATGACAATGATATAAGCATTAATCAAACGAAATCAAGGATAAATATTAAAGACTTTAAATTTATCCAGAGGTTAAAAATATCCAAAATGTCAACACGATCTTCGCTTTGTGGAGTAAAATTCAAGAATAATATTCATGTACCAAAAATAATTTGGACAGAAAAGAAATATATTTTTTGGGTAAATCGTACCCCGCAATAGTACCCTATGAATAATACTTCGGGAATAATACCTTGTGAATAGTACCCCGACATGAAAAGTACCCCAAATACCCGAGTGAATAATATTCGGGTGAATAGTAGTTTGGGTGAATAGTAACTCGTGAATAGTACTCCGACACGAAAAGTGCCCCGAATACCCGAGTGAATAATACTAGAGTGAATAGTAACCAGGTAAATAGTAATTCGTGAATAGTAACTCGTAAAAAAAATACCAAAGAAAATGATATTCCATGACGAGTACAAAAGAAATGATATCTCATAAGAGTATAATAGAATATGCGAAACTGCAAATTGATTTTCACCCGCCATGCGGTAATCCACATAGAGATATCATTTCCACAATTTAATAAAGAATGAATGCGAAGGATCATTCACCATGCATGTGGTAATCCAAATAGATATGTTATTCCAACAGAATAATAAAGAATGGAATAATAGAAGAATTCACCAAGCATGTGATAGATCGCACAGACAGGTTATTCCCAATAGAATAATAAAGAATGGAACCAGGTCATGCATAATCCACACAGATAAGATATTCCAACAGAATAATAAAGAACGGAACCAGGTCATGCGTAATCCGCACAGACAGGATATTCCAACAAAATAATAAAAAATGAAACCAGGTCATGCGTAATCCATATAGACAGGATATTCCAATAGAATAATAAAGAATGGAATAACAACAACATTCATCAGGCATGCGATAGACCGCACAGACAGGTTATTCCAATAAAATAATAAAGAATGGAATAATAGAATAATTTAACCATGTATGTGGTACTTTGTATAGACAGGTTATTTCAACATAATAATAAAGAATGGAATAACAACATAATTCACCAAGCATGCGATAAACCACACAGACAGGTTATTCCAATAGAATAATAAAGAATGGAATAATAGAAGAATTTCACCATATATGCGGTATTTCGCATAGACAGGTTATTCCAACATAATAATAAAGAATGGAATAACAACCCTTATGAGTATTGAAAGAAAATAAATCTCTTCATGAATACGAAAGAATAATACCCCTTACCTCAGAAGAAGACTAGATACTGGAATAGTGAGGTAGCAGACTTCTCTTCTTCTTTCTCTCTATAATTTCTCTCTATAATAATTGCTCTATAACTTTAGTGAATTGGTGAGAAATGAAGGAAGACTGAGCTTCTATTTATAGGAAAATATAGTTTCTATAATTGCACATTTTGGGGTTCGAAATATTACAGTATAATACCTTTCTCTTTTCCTTCATTTTTAATTTAGTCCTATAAGTATTATCAAACTTGCACCATCTCTCCTAATAGTAAATCATGTGAATCAATAGTAAATCATGTGAATCAATAGTTCTAAACATGTGAAAATATAAATTACAGTATAGTACCTCCATCTATACCTCCATTTTTAACTTAGTCATGCAAGTATTATCAATCTTGCACCAACTCCCCTAATAGTAAATGAATGTGAATCAATAGTACACACATGTGAACAAATAGTTATAATCATGTGAATCAATAGCAATTAATTGCTCATTTATTTGGTTAATTACCCGATTGGTCAATATAACTTCCAGACATCAATTATCATCGAAATAAATGTCGATTTTCACTAACACCAATAATCCCAACACAATGGAACTATCAATTTCATCTTTAATCAACACGAACTTATTCATCATTAATATTATAACTCATAATATTTAACAACTTGGTCGTTCCCAAGAAAGAGGGGGCTTTCCGATAAAGATTTCTCCCTATTGACACGCAATTAGATGACCTAACCTCTCCTTGACAGAACTTCTAGACATTGTCAATATTGCAAATAATAATATGAATAACTATGTTATCTCAATTATTGATTAATATTATAAAATATTATGACAATAATTGAATAAAACTGAGTGACTTCTCACGTAAGCATCAATAATCAAAGATACTGTACAATACCGTGTGCTACTATGCAACCACTCATATTACTATACTTTTATCACCGATTATTTTATGACAACTTGTTTACTTTGAAAAATTTTCACATATCACCCTTAACTTTAACCTTTTATCAATTTAATCATTTACTAAATAGAATAATTATAAGAAAATTGAATACCTTTATTTCATAAAATTTGGGGTCTCACAGTCATCATTCGGGAAAAGGAAGACGATGACACCCCCTCCATCATTGAAGTCCATCAGGACTTTACCCTCGACAATTGGAGCAGCACTCCATGCATTGGCCAACGAGGGTAAAATGGGCAAAAATCCCTCTGCATTGTAGATAACTTTAATTGCTTACTTTTCTGTACAGTATTAGCAGTTATTTTATCAGTACATGATAACACTTTTGTATGATTTAATAGTTTTATATATTAAGTGTAAGCATATTTTGTTTCCGGACTCTGAATTTAGATGTGCCTGTACTTGCTAAGGAGGTGCCTTTTCTCCATAAGGACTGTAACTTTGATGAAAAGTTGGGCTCAAACTTGATGGAAATCAAAGAGGACAATGAGATACCTCAAGAGATTAAGGAATGGGTTGAAGACAAACCTAAACCTAATCTTAATCAAACCATTCCTTTCAATCTTGGAACCTTAGAAAGCCCTAAGCTAATCTAGATTTGTTCAGACCTAACCCCAAACAAACAGAATGACATGGTTGCGCTACTAACCCAATTCCAGGATGTGTTTGCATGGTCTCACAAAGACATGGTGGGTTTGTCCACTGACATTGTCCTTCATCGCCTTCCCATTAAGGAGGGATTTAAGCCAGTCAGGCAGAAGCTCAGGCAATTCAAACTTGAGTGGAGTTTAAAGGTGAAAGAAGAAATTATGAAACAATTTCAAGCTGGCATTATCATGGTATCCATATATCCGGAATGGATATCCAGCATTGTTCCCATGCCTAAACAAGGAGGAAAGGTGCGAGTTTGCATGGATTACCGGGATCTGAACAAAGCTTGCCTTAAAGATAGCTTTCCCGTGCCCTTTAACCACATTCTCATTGACAACACTGCTCCATATGGCATGTACTCCTTTGCGAATTGCTTCACGGGGTATCCTCAGATTATGGTCGCTGAGGAGGATCATGAGAAAACTATTTTCATCACACCTTGGGGAACCTTCTACTACAGACGGTTTTCATTCGGCCTCATCAATGCTGGGGAAACCTATCAGCGAGCTATGATGACTCTTTTCCATAACTTAATGCATAAGGAGATAGATATCTACATGGATGACATCATTGTCAAATACCAAAGGGAGGAAGACCACTTAGACCATCTCAAAAAGCTTTTCAACAGGTTGCGTAAGTACAACTTGAAGTTAAATCCAGCCAGGTACGCCTTTGGTGTTAAATCAGGCAAGTTGCTAGGTTTCATAGTCAGCCACAAATGGATTGAGCTGGATCCCACCAAATCCAGGCCATCAAGGAAATGCCCATTCCTCAGACAAACAAGGAAATACGAGGATTTTTGGGAAGAATCAACTTCATTAGCAGGTTTATCTCTCAACTCACAGCAATCTATGAGCCCATTTTCAAATTATTAAGGAAGAACTCCTCCATGAATTGGAACGATGAGTGTCAGAAAGCCTTCCTTATAATCAAAGAGCATCTGGTTAATGCTCCTGTTTTGGTACCTCCCAGGAATGATGCTCCCCTATTCATGTACTTATCCATTAATGACAATGTGTTGGATAAAATCTATATATGCACAACACGCAAGTGTACGCGGTCAACAAGTAATAAAGTGATAAGTAGAGTATCGTTCCCACAGAGACTAACTAGCAATAATCTTAACTTATAATTACCAATTTCCTATTAACCCTAATTTTATTAAACAAATCAACTCAATGATTATAACTAATGATTCTAAATTAAATAGTAATTAAACTATCACAAAACAATCACAAATATCAAAATCTAGAATTTCAACAATTAATGGAGAATTAGACTTATAATTTCACCCTAAACTTCACTCTGATTTTAACACCTTTATTCCAATTCAATGCGCCATCCCAATTTATTAATCAAGAACACGAAAGTAGTATTAACCACCTCTCGATGCACTAATACTGTATTAACGTCAATCCACAATTAAGATAGAAATCTGTTAAACACCTTAATCAACTAACCCACTATATCTCTATGTGAATTATAATTAAAGAAGGTTTAAGAATAAGTTCTCTATCCGATTACATGCGATGTCAAGCATATCTCTACCTTAACATTCATCAAGATTAAGCTATTCACAAAATTCATGAACACATGCTATATCAACTAGGTCTAGATTTGAATATCATCTCTCGATTCCATACAAATCCACAAAGAATTATTGATCAGGCAATTCGTATATTCAAACTCAAATCAATATAGATAAATTGGAAATAGACTATTTAAATTGAAAATCAAAGTTTATAAAATCTATGATTCACTTAAGGATCCACCATAAGCCTAAAAAGTGAATTAGTTCATACTAAACGAAATAAACACTGAATACTTCATAGAAAACATTCTTAGATTACAAATAATAGCCTAAGACAAAGAATATTGAAAAACACCCTTCACGTAGCCTAGAATTACAATCGTCTCGAAAATCTCCTCAAAATACTCCTCCAAAGCTTGTTATCAAAAACTGGAATTCAATCTTCGTTATATGTCTTGTGTATTGTTTTAGTTATTGTTGATTGAATATATGTTATCCAAGCAGAAATTCCCTCCAATTAGAGTTCCATTGTCATGCAATTGCTAGAAACCATGCCCAAGAAGAAGTTTAATCAAAACAGACACATATCCGCAATTTCACCCCCGCTCAAGCGAAACTCCCTTTTCTGCTCTAGCTTGAATGAAGACCCCCCGCCCTGGTGGGGGTATAAAGTAAAATGATGCCCACCCCAGCGAGCTATACTACTGCTAACTAGAGATTAAGACCCCACCAATGGGTGTATAAAGCATAATGATGCATTTCTACGGCATTGCTTGTCTTCTGCCAAATGACTTTGCTGATTTTCTAACTTTCTTCCAATTATGCTCCAATTGACTTCAAATCACACCGAATAGTTCCAAATGTACGTTGAATGCTACAACCACCATCCTACACATGAATTAACATAAAATAAGTAAAACTGAACATAATCACAAGAATTTAGCAACAAATAAGCATGAAATGAATATTGAATTGCGTATATAAAATCCACTTATCACAATGCCATGGGTTGCATGTTGGGACAGAAAGACGATAGAGGCTAAGAATTAGCTATCTATTACCTCAGTAAAAGATTAAGTAGCAGTGAACATAAGTACACTCTGATTGAGAAGACTTGTTGTGCTTTAGCATGGGATTCCATGAGGTTACAACATTACCTCCATAGTCACACAACCCATCTCATATCCCGTGTGGATCCTCTCAAATACGTGTTCAGTAAGCCCATAATAAATTATCGGTAGTCCAGATGACAGTTGATTCTACAACAGTTTGACATCGTCTATGTGACGCAAAAATCTATCACAGGTCAAGGAATTGCGGATCAACTGGCTGCCGCACCTGCAGGGGACTTTAAACCCTTGGAAACATACTTTCTTGATGAAGGGGTAATGGCAGTTCAGTAACACCATCAGTACGATGCATGCCATACATGGAAAATGTATTTCGATTGAGCTGTTAACAAAGAAGGTGCTGGAGCTGGAGCAGTTCTAGTATCCGGTATGGGGGAGCAGTATCCCGTTGTCGTCAAATTGTAATTTGTCAGCACCAATAACACATCTGAGTATGAAGGCTGTATTATGGGGATAAAACTTTCTCGTTCAATGGGCATCAGGCGGTTAACTGCCTTTGGGGATTCAGAGTTGGTAATCAAACAATCCACAGGAATCTATCAAACTAAAGAATTACATTTGCTGCCTTACCATCGACAAGTTTTACAAATGGCTTTGGAGTTCAAAGAAATCTCCTTTCTACACATTCCTCGTAATAGGAATGATTTTAAGGTTGCACTAGCAATGTTGGCCTCCTTGATTCACATACCTGACAAGGAAAACATGCCAAACACCATATTTGCCCTGCAAAAGGCCCCAGTCTATGGGAACTATATTGGAGAAGTATCGGATGAGCTACCTCCCATCCACAACCCTTGGTATCAACACATCAAGGAGTACTTGCGAGATGGATCTACACCCGCTGATGCGAGCCCGACTGAAAGAAGGCGGTTCCATCGACTTGCTACAAAATTCTACCTGAGCAGAGATACACTCTACAAAAGAGATGCATGATTAGGTCTCCTCAGATGTCTGGACAAAGACCAAGCTCAGAGGCTCATGGATGAGATCCATGGTGGAGTATGTGGCCCACACATGAGCGGACCCCTACTTGTCAAGAAAATCCTCATAACAAGGCATTATTGGCTTACGCTCAAAGCTGATTGTGATTATCACGTCAAGAGGTTCTATCAATGCCAAATTCATGGGAATGCTATCCACGCCCCTCCAAGGGAACTCCACAATATGAGTTCGCCATGGCCCTTCTCAATCTGGGGAATGGACGTGATTGGGCCCATCGAGCCCAAAGCCAGTAATGGACATCGATTCATATTCACCATGATCGACTACTTCACCAAATGGGTAGAAGCAACCTCCTTCCCCAGGGTTACCAAAGAAGTCATCATTGTTTTCATCAAAAATAATATCGTCTATCAATATGAACAACCAGAGGTCATTATGTCAGACATTGCTAAAAACCTCAACAACAAAATGATGGAGGAGTTATTCAATAAATTCCACATCAAACACCTTAACTCTGTCATCTACCATCCAAAGATGAATGGTGCTGTTGAAGTGGCTAATAAAAACAACAAGAAGATCGTGCAAAAAATGTCCGCCAATCACAAAGGATTGCCTGACCTCTTGCCTCTGACTTTATTAGCCTACAGAACTTCAATGCGTACTTCCATTGGGGCAACCCCCTACTCATTAGCCTATGGGATGGAAGCAGTGCTCCCCATAGAGGTGGAAATCGAATCCCTCATAGTGTTGATGGACACTCAACTGGATGAAGACCAATGGGTACAAGACAGGTATCACCAATTGTCTCTAATAGACGAAAGGCTAACCGCGACTATCTTTCATTGTCAGTTATATCAACAAAGGATCGCAAGATCCTACAACAGGAAAGTCTGACTACGAAAGTTTAAACAACATGACTTGGTTTTAAAGAAGATCATTGACAACCAAGATCAATCTAAGGGAAAATTTGCTCCTAACTGGGAAGGCCCATTTGTTATCAAGGAGGTATTGACAGGAGGCGCTCTCAGACTACAGGAAATGGATGGCGATGAATTTCTACAACTCATCAACTCAGACACCGTGAAACGTTATTATGTCTGAAGTTATCATCAAGCAAACATCCTGGTTTTGGATCATCAGATCACCAGTCATTTCGGTTTTCTAACCCTTTTTACATATTCTTCTGCCCCTCAGGGAAACATACACTTCATACCAGTAGCATGGTTTCACCTCATTTCAAACCATTCACACAATTTTGATTATCCCTCCAGGGATTGAACCTTTCACACCTGCAATTTATCCGAACTTTTCCACGCTTGCAGTTTGTCGTGAAGACAAGATCAAACTTTTTCACAACTGCAGTTTGTCCGAATCATGGGATCAAACTTTCTTCTCCCCACAATATAGCCTGCACATGGGATTCATACTTCTCTTCAGCTGCAATTCGTCTTGAGGGGCGAAGTACGTCGACATGATCTCCTTGATACCTGGGAGTACGTAGGCAACCATATGCTATATGGTCCGGTTGCAATAAAAAAAATAACCAAAATATTTCTGCCCCTCTTCTACAAAAACAAAAACCATAAAAACACTTCTACACCCTTCTTCATCAATAAAGCTTCTACACCCATTTACACCTATTTCACATTCAGCGTTGAACCTCTTACACTAGGTTCGAACTACGTAGACCTGATCTCCTCTTCAATAGGAGTGTTCGGTCTAATCCCCTACCAAAACAAAAATACTTGTCACACAGTACTGGGATCAAACTTCAATCCACCACATTTCATCGGCTTCAGACCAAAGGGATGGAACTACATAACCTCTCCTCACAAATAATAGATTCGGCGACCATCTAAGCTGCGATTGTGCCTCAAAGAGCAACACCAATGCATAAGAGATGAAATTAACTAGGCTTCTCACAAATAGGAGTACTGGTGACCATCTGTGGTGCGGTTAATCTCAGAGAGGAAAAGCCATACTCCTCTCCACATTTCCATACAGAAACCAGTCCCAAGACACCAAAGATGGTAGGGATATACATAGATTAATGATCCATTCTGAAAGATCCTGCGACGTCTCAATGTCCACACATCAAGGATGATTTTAGAATGAATCAAGATCACAAGCCCTAAAGAAACAGGAAAATATCAAGCAAGTATCAAGGCACAACTAAAAGGGAAGTGAATCAAAATATATTTCCCTGCCATATATAATACTGTTTGATATATACATATGTGTTGTACATGACAAAATGGCTAAGCTAGTCTGTGCAGGAAAATACAAGGCTATCTACGGATCTGTGTGTATGCGTACTATTAGATCTAACATAGCATCCCTCTCTAAAGAAGGAGGTAACGCTGCAAGCTCCTGCCCAATGGTATCTACACGAGCTAGCAGATCCGAGGCTAACTGTTGTCGACTTTAGGATTTTTATTTGTTTCTTTTCGTCACTTGTTCTTTGGTGTTCTCATGTTATGTGAGATTTGTTTGAAAAAATAAGTGAAAAAGGTCTGCCATGTGTAATGTTGATGATTTGACTTTAAGAGTCGCCAGTTGGTGTTTTTAACTAGTTGCACCAACACAACCGAGAAAAGGTTTGCACATTGACCCAGTGATGTAACACTGCTAAATGGGTCTGTGAAACCAAGATTCATTTGGGTTTAGGAGCTTAATTATGCGGAGGGAAGGTGTTAGGAACCCCTCGACATCCGTGTTTCCATGCTGACCGCCACTTTTCAAGAAACTATTATATAAACGTGTGTGTGTGTGTGTGTGGATCAATGTGCAATTTATTTGGAAGTAGTGTGAGGCCTCGTTCGTACCTATACACAAAGGGTTTGAATTTGTGTAAAATTCAGTTTTAGCAAGATATAGCAATGAGGTTTTGTAAAAAGAGGTTTTTCAAACCCTGAGACCTTTTCATACTTCCATTTTATTATTAAATGTTCGGCTTGTTTGCTTTTATTTTTGAGATGCGAGGTATCTTCGAGAAAATAATATACAAACAATGCCAACTCCTCATCATCATGACAAATGACCATCCAAGTAAATTCGGACATCAGTAAATAATGTACATCTTTAACTTACAAATTGAAAATGTCCATCACGGAATCAGAATCTAGATTCATGAGATCAATCTATGATCACATGATTCCTAGGCTCACATGATACCGCAGTTTATATGAAAAGCAGTAAGTAGTTATATATTTAAAAGCTGTAAATATATATATACAGACATGATCAACCACCACGAAGTAACTCCATGGGGGATCAGAAATGTAAATATATAAAAGCAGTAAATATATATATAAAGACACGATCAACCACCACGAAGCACCTCCATGGGGTATCAGGAATGTAAATAAAGCAATAAATGCGATCAACCACCATGAGGTAAACTTCAGGCGAGATTGAATGGAAATAAAGCAGTAAAGACGATCAATCACCACGAAGTAAACTCCAGGTGGGACGAAATGTAAATAAAGCAGTAAAAGGCCACGAAGTAAACTCCAGGCCTGACAGAAATGTAAATATATATATATATATAAGTAAGTAACGCTCCAGATGTAAAATCCAGGCTCATTAGACAGAGTCTGAAAATAATTTATATATATATATAAGCAAGTAAATGCTCCAGGCATAAGTCTAGGCTCAATCGAGGCATAACTCGATAATGTTAGTCCATATATAAATATATACATATATAAGTATATATATATATATATATATATATACACAGATAGAAATTAAAACCACGGACCAAAGTTCGGGCATACACACACAACACGACTTTTAATGTGAAGAATAATGTGTGCAAAGATGAAGAGAAAGGCTTTATAGAGTGTGAGAAGGCTTAAAATGGGCTGCCAAGGCAGGCTTCTATGATTCTAGATGGATAAACACTCAGCTCCCGCCGGTAAAATACAGCCACAGATGCACCTGCGGTTGCCCGGGGTGCCCCGGGCTCCATGGGTCCCACCATCTCGAAGTACGTGCACTCGTGCACTGTGATGTCTGTTCGAACTTGTAGAACATCAATCCGAGCATCCAAACGAGGTGTACAAGACCTTTTTCTGACCGTTTTTGTCGATAGTTACACAATGACATGGGATTAGAGGTTCTACGAAGTCAGAAAGAGGGGACCATGCTCATGGTCTTCAAGCTTTAAATTCTATCCGGTGTGCTGCCATGCGTAATAGTCACTCGGGATTGGAACTCCTTGGCTCTTGTGTGATATTGTTGTGTAGAAATATATGTATGAAATGTTGAGATGGCGCGCTGGGGTTGAGGTGGCAAGATGACGATTTGACTCCTCACTAGGGTTATCTCCGGTTTGGGCTGATAGCAGACGTTGCTCAGGGTTACATCTGAGATTGGACTGCTGCAAGTGTTTGAAATCCGCAAGGTCATCTGTAAGTGTGCCTGTCTTCCCGGTGTTATCTCTGGGTCTTTGGAATGAGTGCCTCGGTAGGAGGTCTGAGATTGAAGCTAATCACATGCATTTGAAACAATCATTTCTGGAGTTATCGCCAGAACTACAACAGCATTCCTTTGGGTTATCTCCAAGGATGAAACTCGGGGTTATCTCTAACGTTGGAATTGTTACTCCCAGTGTGTGTTCCGGGGTTGAGACTGAACTTCCGGTAGTATCCGGAATGGATGTGAGCTATCTTCCAGGGTTATCTCTGAAATACGAATCTGCCCTCCTACAATGTTAGTAACAAGTGTGCAAAAAATTTTGAGTGCCTACAGATGCCCCTCTTTATCATATTCATGCAATGCAAGGCATGGATAAGATAAAGAATCCTAGACACTTGAAATGCAACAAGATAAACATGATGCTATGTGCAGCAGCATGATACAAATGTTTAATGTATGAATGAATGATTGTCAGTTCCTTGTTAATCCTATCAGGGATGACAACCAGTGATGTCTTGGATATGTTATCCAAGTCTTCAAGGATGCTGACGTTGGGGCTATCGCCAAAGTCCTGGATCCTTGATATAGACTTCTACTCCGTAGAGGTGCCTCCTGTATGCAAGAGATCTGTGGGGATAAAGCTTTGTCTGTTTGAGGATGTGTATAACATATTCCATCATCGGTCATCTCCGATGAGGATGCTCTTCTCTGGTTTGTGTCACCAGTATATACCATGATCCTGTTAGAGTTACTGCCAACAATGTGTATTGTCAGGGCTTCCTGACCTTCGCTGATGTGTGTATCACCGGACTGTCAAAGCTGGTTGACGTTCATTGATGTGTGTATCAATGATTGCATTACGTTGTGACCCTTGCTGGGGAGTATGTCAAGGTTGCTTGACCTTCATTGACGTGTATATCAACGGTTGAATCGTATTGTGACCCCCACCGAGGATACTTTATCAATGTCTGACTTCGCTGTTGTTACCCCTGCCGGAGATACGTAGACATGGATACGTTGCTTTGATAGGTTTACTTGCCACCAGCTGAGATAACGTCAAGGTTGCTTGACCTTCATTGATGTGTGTATCAATGGTTGAGAATGCGTTGTAACCTCCGTCGGGGATACTTAGATACTTAAAAGTCTACGTTGTGACCCCCGCCGGGGATACGTGAATGTTTGAAAGTTTATGTTGTGACCCCCATCGGGGATACGTGGATTTGGGGTTACGTCCCTGTGTTTGGCGGCATCGGAGCTATGTGAGGTATTGCCGAGCATGATTTGCAAAAGTTGAGCTCATCGGTATAGTGTACCTTATATTCAGGCAAATACTAATGAGTGATATGCAAAGCTAGAGTTTGGCCCGTGAAAACCAGGATTTCAGGCTATTCTGCTCAATCGCGTAGCATTTTTATTCCTGATTTACAAGCCTATGTGCATGTGGATAGTCCCATTTACAAAGGGGGCAATGGCAAAAATTTTCCAAAACATAGGCATTGGGTAGTCATACATTTTTAACTCTACTGTAGACGTATGTTAAAATAATGCATGCATGCATGTAGTCATTAAAATGCATTTTGAATAAGCTCCAGGTTAAACATTACCACAGCCTTTTTGAGGTGATTTGGAGACTTGTTGTCCAGATATTATGGATCTGGATCAGCCGAGTAGTTTTTGGAGGACCACTTCTGGTGTACGGAGGAGGGCTTCTGAAGTGCCTCGACCATGTTTTGTTAGACAACCTCATCGTTTGGTGGAGGCGGTGATATGTCTTATCCGGGTTGAAGTGCCGGACGTAGAGGACAATGAGAAGGATGTACCGGTTGAGGTTCCTGCTCCTGCTGCACATATTCCCCGTAGGGATTTGCCAGGTATTCAAGTGGAGAACCCAGAGCTTCTGGGTGACTTGAGTCAACATCCTTCAGTCTACCTGCACACAAACGAGGTATAAAGTTAGATCTTAATCTTCCTTGTTTCCTAGTGATGAGGAGTAAAGGGTTCTGGTGTTGATATGCATTTGATGCAGGTTCTCGGCTTTACACAGCCTCGAGGGAATTGGTTCAGCATCGACTCTATGTATCAGGCTTTGCGTGATGACTATAGAGCGATTGTACATGGCTGGGGATTCGGGATGTTCTTTTCCATTCTTCCCCGTCGTTGTCCCTGGGGTTATCTCAGGGCATTGTCTGAGTGCTAGTTTCACCAGACTTAGTCACTCCATTTGCTGGACAGTGAGGTGATGATGATGCTGATGGATTGGCGATTTATCATAGGAATGGAGTTTGGAGGGGATCCAGTGCCTTGTACGGTGGATATCACCCCTACTGCCATCTGATCCTTACTAGGAGTTCCGACGAAGGCGCTCAAGGGCAGGACTATACGTACATGTCCTTGGAGTGTAGATGCTATGAGCGGGCTATTGAGTGAGCCCATACCTAATGATGTGAGAGTCAGGGATTGCATTCTTCGGTGATTATTCCTAATTATCATTAGGGGCTTCTTCATAGTAGATAACTATTCTACGGTGTCCTTCGCTTTGATCAGCGCCACTCGACACGTGGACCATATAGGAGATTATGATTGGGGTTCCTACACCTTCGCCTACTTCCTCAGGGGAATGTGCATGCGATCACAGGGCTTGACCGAGGCTTGGTTAGGATTCTACCCGTTTCTGCTGGTGAGTATTTCTCTTATCTTTTCCAATGTATAGGTTAAGAGCATTGACTGACAGTAGATGTTTGCCTTTGTGTTGACAGTTTTGGGCCTATGAGAGGCTTCCATGTTTACGTTCTATGAGTGTGTTAGGTTTAGACACCTATCCATGAGGATGGAGATGGCATCATTCCATACTGGCAAAGGTCCCTATTGTTGAGGGTTTCACTCATTGCCGCCTACAACTGGAGTTCTTGACAGCGGATGTCATTACATGGGTTCCCTACTTTGGGGAGCATTTGAGCATTGGATTTGAGGATGGATACCCTACTTGTGTCGAGCCCATGATTTCCAACCGTAGGATTCCTCTCTTCACAGATGGAGGATGGGAGCTCTACTTAGGAAAATGTTCTATCAGGAGCACTACAGCAGAGATTCGCATGCTAATCTTGCCTCCTGCCAGGCGTTATTGGCCTGTTTCACAGTCACCCGTCATTGATATCCCATTGTTGGGAATTAATTGTTTCACTTTATCAGAGGGTCACTACACTCAGGAGATGTTCCAGCATTGGTGGTTCCCTCATACCATTGGAGCCCAAACCCGCGCCACTCAGTTCATGGGGGATATGGTTCCAGGATCTGTGATGATGAAGAATTGGCTAGCCTGTGTCAGAGATCCAACTCATGTGACACAGATTGATAGTTTAACCCGGCAGTTGGACCGGGCACATTTCTTTATCCGGCACTTCGGCAGAGATCCTTCAGAGGCAGACACTTTTGATCCTTCCAGCTCTGGCGCTGGCCCTTTAGGTGACCCATATGGCTTTGACAGTGTAGATCCTCCCTTGTATAGGCCTGACATCCCTGTAGATAGAGATCTAGTGACTCAGGAGGAGTTACATCAGGTGGACAGGATTGACGATGTAGACATTGATACCATTGACTTCTTCTGATGTATATTCTCGTTATCTCTTTCGATAGGCCTCTGTCAAATATTGGGTAGCTTTGCCCCATTCTCGCTATATCTTTTGATAGGCCTCTGTTAGATGTAGGGCAGTTTTGCCCCATTTCCCTATATTTTAGCTATACAGAGATGTATTAGATGATGATATACTTAGGAATGTATGTACAATTTTCCATTCCCTATATCATATTGCCATCTATGGTATCATGCATGTTATTATGTTATGCATATGTATGTATGTCCAGAGATATTTAGCATTGACCCCTAGATGGTCTTATGACACGGCCCGTACAGATGTCTTTTTCGACAGTTAGCTGTATTGATCATACCCCACCATTTTTGGTGGCATCTAGTATGCGATCATGGTATGATAGTATGTCACCATCAGACAGGGTGACTGTAGATCATTTGTTGCAGCATACTATGACCCTGTTGATGTTTCAGGTTCCCACAGGATTCGTTGAGGGCATACTGGAGCACTAGGTATCAGAGAGGCAGGTTTTTCGATTTGGGACCTAGGAGTTGACACCTACTTTGGAGGAGTACACACGTTTGATGATGTTGCCATTTGACACACCTTGAGTGCATATGGCGATTGGAGACATCAGTAGACAGTTCATGACCCTCACTGGCTTGAGGCGTAGAGTGGTGCAAGATGAGATCACATCTGGCCACGTTATATCCCAGCTTTTTCTGTTTGACAGATTTGGCTCAGAGGATAGTTATGCACGGCATTCCGGGGATTTCACCACACCGGGGGATCATTGGTGTTTGGCTAGATTAGATGTACTGCTATTGTGCATACTATCATATGTCTACATGCCATGATACATGGATGAGTTGGACATTGGCGTCATTATGGTAGTGAGAGCTCTCAGGGAGGGTCACACCATCATACCGATGATCATTGTAGAGACTCTGAGGTCAGCTACATACTGCTGCACTTATCCAACGGGAGTGTTTACAGTGCGCCATGATCATGTCATATTGTGGTTTATGTCACACTTGCATCGCTTGGCACTTTCGATAAAGATAGGTATTGTTTCACCCATGATATAGCCATGTCATACTCCTTTCATCCTGCGGAGTGTACAGATGATGCATCTTTGTCAGCTTTCCTGGCAGAGAAATATATTTTGATTTACTTCCCTTTCAGTTGTGCCTTGATACTTGCTTGATATTTACCTATTTCTTCAGGGCTTGTGATCTTGATGCATTCTGAACTCATCCTTGATGTGTGGACATTGAGACGTCGCAGGATCTCTCAGAACAGATAATTGATCTATGTGTATCCCTACCATCTTTGGTGTCTTGGGACTGGTTTCTGTATGGAAATGTGGAGAGGTGTCTGGCTTTTCATCTCTGAGATTGATCGCACCACAGATGGTCACCAATACTTCTATTTGTGAGAAGCCTAGTTAATTCCATCTCTTTTGGATTGGTGTTTCTCTTTGAGGAACAACCGTAGCTTAGATGGTCACCGAATCTCCTATTGGTGAGGAAAGGTTGGGTAATTCCATCCCTTTGGTCTGAAGCTGATGAAATGTGGTGGATTGAAATTTGATCCCAATACCGTGTGATAAGTATTTTTGTTCTGGTAGGGGGTGAGACCGAACCACAAATGGCTGCCTACGTACTCCTATTAAAGAGGAGATCAGGTTTGCATAGTTCGAACATGGTGTAAGAGGTTCAACGCTGAATATGAAAGGCAGATGGGTGTAGAAGTTGTATTGATGAAAAAGGATGTAGAAGTGTTTTTTTGATTTTTGTTTTTGTAGAGAAAGGGCAAAAATGTTTTTGTTATTTTTTTTATTGTGACCGTGCCATATAGAATACGGTTGCCTACGTACTCCCGTGTATCAGGGAGATCAGGTCAATGTAGTTCGCCCCTCAGGACGAATTGTAGTCGAAGAGAAGTATGAATCCCATCTGCAAGCTATACTACGGGAGAGAAGAAAGTTTGATCCCATGATTGGGACAAATTACAGGTGTGGAAACAATTTGATCCCATCTTCAGGACAAACTACAAGCATATAAAATTTTAATCCCGTCTTTAGGATAAACTGCAGGTCTGAAAGGTTTAATCCCGTCATCAGGATAACCGAAATTGTATGGAAGGTTTGAAATGAGGTGAAACCAGGCTGCTAGTTTGAAGTGTATGTTTCCCTGAGGGGTAGAAAAGTATGTATAAAGGGTTAGATAACCGGAATAACTGGTGATCTGATGATTCAAAACCAGGATGTTTTCTTGATGGTAACCTTAGACATAATACCGTTTCACGGTGTCTGAGTTGATAAGCTATGGAAATTCATCGTCGTCCATTTCCTGTAGCCTGAGAGCGCCTCCTGTCAATACCTCCTTGACAACAAATGGGCCTTCCTAGTTAGGAGCGAATTTTCCCTTAGATTGATCTTGGTTGGAAACAAATATAGTTCCTTAGTTTGATAGATTCCTGTGGATTGTTTTATTACTAATTCAGAATCCCCAAAGACAGTTAACAGCCTGATGCACATTGAACGAGCAAGTTTTAGCCCCATTATACAGTCTTCATACTCATATGTGTTGTTGGTGCTAACAAACTACAATTTGACGGTGATGGAATATTACTTCCCCATACCAGATACTAGAACTGCTCCAGCTCCAGAACCTTTTGAGTTAATAGCTCCATCAAAATATATTTTCCATATGTGGCATACATCGTACTGATGGTGTTACGGAACTGCCATTACCCCTTCATCGGGGAAATATGTTTCCAAGGGTTTGTAATCCCCTGCAGGTGCGACGGCCAGTTAATTCACAATTCCTTGACCTTTGATAGACTTTTGTGTCACGTAGAAGATGTCAAATTGATGTAGGATCAACTGCTATCTGGACAGTCGACAATTCAGTATGGGCTTACTGAACACATACTTGAGAGGATCCACGCGGGATATAAGATGGGTTGTGTGACCATGGAGGCAATGTTGTACTCTCATGGAAGCCCATGCTAAAGCACAACAAGTCTTCTCAATCAGAGTGTACTTGTGTTCACTACTGCTGAATCTTTTGATGAGGTAATAGATAGCTCGTTTTTGGCCTCTATCGTCTTTTTTCCCCAGCATACAACCCATGGCATTGTCATTAATGGACATGTACATAAATAGGGGAACATCATCCCTAGGAGGTACCAAAATAGGAGCATTAACCAGCTACTCTTTGATTGTAAGGAAGGCTTTCTGACACTCATCGTTCCATTTCATGGAGGAGTTCTTCCTTAACAATTTGAAGATGGGCTCGTAGGTTGCTGTGAGTTGAGAAATAAACCTGCTAATGAAGTTTATTCTTCCCAAAAATCCCCCTATTTCCTTTTCTGTCTAAGGAATGGGCATTTCCTTGATGGCCTGGATTTTGGTAGGATCCAACTCAATCCCTTTGTGGCTGACTAGGAAAGCTAGCAACTTTCCTGATTTAACGCCAAAGGTGCACTTGGATAGATTTAACTTCAAGTTGTACTAACGCAACCTATTGAAGAGCTTTTTGAGATGGTCCAAATGGTCTTCTTCCCTTCGGGACTTGACAATAATGTCTTACACGTAGATCTCTATCTCTTTGTGCATTAAATCGTGGAAGAGAGCCATCATAGCTCATTGGTAGGTTGCCCCGGCATTGATGAGGCCGAATGACAATCGTCTGTAGCATAATGTTCCCCAAGGCATGATGAAAGCAGTTTTCTCACAGTCTTCCTCAACGACAATAATTTGATGATACCCCGCAAAGTAATCAGCAAAGGAGTAAATGTCGTATTGAGCAGTATTGTCAATAAGAATGTGGATAAAGGGTACGAGAAAGGTATCTTTAAGGCAAGCTTTGTTCAGATCCCAGTAATCCACGCAAACTCGCACCTTTCCTCCTGGTTTAGGCACGGGAACAATGTTGGATATTCACTCTAGATATGTAGACACCATGATAATGCCAGCTTGAAATTATTTCACAATTTCTTCTTTTACTTTTAAACTCCACTCAGGTTTCAATCACCTGAGCTTCTACCTGACTGGCTTAAATCCCTCCTTAATGGGAAGGCGATGAAGGGTAATGTAAGTGGACAAACCCACCATGTCTTCGTGAGACCATGCAAACACATTCTGGAATTGGGTTAATAGCGCAACCATGTCATTTCGTTGGTGTGGGGTGAGGTCTGAAGCAATCTAGATTAGCTTAGGGCTTTCTAAGGTTCCAAGATTGAAAGAAGTGGTTTGGTCAAGGTTGGGTTTAGGTTTGTCTGTGACCCATTCCTTAATCTCTTGAGGTGTCTCAATGTCCTCTTGGATTTCTATCAAGTCTGAGTCTAACTTTGCATCAAAGTTACAGTCCTTGTGGAGAAAAGGCACCTCATCAGCAAGTATAGGCACATTTAAATTCAGAGTCCTGAAACAAAATATGCTTTCACTTAATATATGAAACTATTTAATCATACAAAAGTGTTAGCATGTACTAATAAAATAACTGCTAATACTGTATAGAAAAGTAAGCAATTAAAGTTATCTACAGGGCAGAGGGATTTCAGCCCGTTTTACCCTCATCGACCAATGTATGGAGTGCTGCTCCAATTGTCAAGTGTAAAGTCCTGATGGATTGCAATGATGGAGGGGCTGTCATCGTCCTCCTTTCCCCGAATGATGAATATAACATCTGGGAAATCATCGTCTGGGTATATCTGTTTGTATGTTCATCATGGACAATGATACGTATGCCTGAAATCATCAGGGCGATGTTATGTTTACGTTTCTACTCCCTTTCTTCCACTTCAGGATCAGGAATCAGGACCTTTTTTGCTTTGAATGGTACTGGTTTGGGAAAACAAAGATAGCCATAACATGGATCGGCACCTTTATCGAGATCAGATTACCACGAGGTACAGATGGAGAAAATCATCGTGTGGCGGAAGTTTGAGGAACCTGCTTGTGCTTATGAAAGATTCCTATGACTGGAACCGGCAGAATAGCCTAGTCCGGATGTACCAGTTTGATGGACACTTGAATAGGGTGCTTAACACCCTACTGATTTTTACCAATCCCTTGTCCAGGATGATGACCCAATGACATCATTTCTTGAGTGGCCGACATAACCTCGACAAAAATCTTGGGTACGGGAAGTGGCGCTCCAATAAGATGGTATTACATGTTACTCACTTCCAATGTATGAAAACTGGCCGGCTCAACTTCTGAATTGAAGCTGATGATTGGTAGATCTCCTTGTTTAAGACATTCCGGCTCAGCGTTGACAGTGACTAGGCTATTGTTGACAATGTATTTGAGTTGTTGATGTAGTGTAGAAAGAATGACTCCAGCCATGTGGACCCATGGTCTCCCCAAAAATAGGTTGTTTCCTGAATCTATCTTGAGGACATGGAAGGATACATTGAATGTATTTGGACCAATCTCAATTGGCAGCTCAATCTCTCGGATAGAATTTTGTCTGGATCCATCAAAAGCTTGGATAACCGTATGGCTGCTTCAGATCCGTTTGAGATTGATGTTCATCTTCATCAAGGTGGCATAAGGACATATATTCAAAGACGAACCTCCATCTATCAAAATTCCAGCTAATATATATTCGGAGGATAAAACTATGATGTGCAATGGCTTGCAATGACTGGTGCCTTCAGGAGGTATGTCGTCATCAGTGAAGGATATCACATTGTTGTTGAAAATGTGATCAACCATATGTTGAAATTTTTTCACATCCACTGATTTCGGCAAGTAGGCTTCTTCCAAAACCTTCAATAAAATCTTCCTATGATCCTCCGAAGAGAAAACCAAGTCCAGTATTGAGATCTGATGTGGAGCTTCTCTTAAGCTTAAAACCACCTTAGCTTCATTATGGTCCATAGTGCGGGGGAAATTTTCAATCTTCTTCATGGGAATCTTCCCCTTTGCTTTGAAGGTGGGCTTCATAACCACCGAGGAAGATATAAATGGATTTTTCTTCACACCTCAGCAAGATAGTATGAGATGTGGATCCTTCAGCTTCTCCATAATTCCATGGGACTTTGTGTAAGCTGACAACAGGATATTGTGGTCTAAAGAGGAAAGAAATTGGCTCTGGTGCAGCCACTTTCAAAGGATTGTCAGCTCCTTTGAGTTGAATTGCTTGTATGAAAAATGGTTTAACAGTCTCATCAGCCTCAGCGGATATAACTGCTACTTATCCCTTCCATTTGGTAGGACATATATTCCCACTCTCAAGTAGCATAATGTCATCGTCTGCCAGTTGTAGGACACCACTATCAATTAGATTCTGAATAAGATGGCGGAGTGCCCAACATTCTTTTGTGCTGTGACCGCGAGAATGTGAATGATATTGACAAACTCCATCAGAGTTGAACCGTCCTGAATGGGGATTGATGTAAGACCCCAACTTATTATTAAATGAAATTGAATTTTTTTCTATTTATTATTTTGAAATAGTAAGGGTAGATTTAATTAATATGGTTAGTTATGGGTAAAATGCGCAAATATCTTAAATAAGCAAGTGGTTATAAAATATTCATTGTTGTCGGGGAATATTCGTTTGGTCGTGGAATATTCTTACTTTTCGGAATATATCGTATAACGACCACGACTTTGTGGGCCCCATAACTGAAAGCGATTAGATGAAGAAAACGCAGCGAGTATAAGTTGTTTATGAATAACGACGTAGTTATTACTGATTATCTTGTTGGAATACCCTATGGTTAAAACACGTGAGCACACCAGTATTGCACCAATTATTGATTCTTACGTAAGAAGGCACTACTCAATAATTGTTACGAAATTCTTGCTCAATATTTTATTTTATTGATTCAATAATTGCTACGTTGATATTTTATATTATTGTTGTTTCAATAATTGTCACCGCTCAAAGATTTTCCATTATCACCAATAATTTATATTATTTGAATAATATTATTAGATAACATTATTAGCAATGTCTAGAAAGTTCTATCTAAGGAGAGGTTTGGTCACCTAATTGTGCGCCAGTAAGGAGAAATCCTTATTGGAAAGCCCCCTCTTTCCTAGGAACGGCCTGGTTGCCAGTATTGTGATTTTGTAATATTATTTGTGAATAATTAATTATTGATATATATGATAAGGAAAATATTCATTTTATGTGGATATAGATGGAGAAAATTTTTAATGTGACAATTGTTGAAAATTGATATTTTATCTTTTCTGATAAAATAATTTATTTAAATATATTATTATATTTTAATAATATAATAATGGTGATATTTTTACAATGAATGTGGGATATATGAGTATATGAGGAGGAAGAGTATTATTTTGTTACTAAAATATTTTCGAATTCCCCATTTCTTATCGAAATTTGATTATAAAATTTATAAAATCGCCTCAGATATGTATTTCTACCAACTTCATTGAATTTGGAAAAACTTTCTTCTGTGAAGTTGTAGATAATTAAATTTCCTATGGAATAGACATAAGATTCTAATTTTTCCGATAAAAGGGCTATTTATTGTGAATTATTGAAGTTCCAAAATATTTGATTTTTAAAGTTTTAAATATTTTTTTAATAAAAACATTTTTTTTTTCATTTTGTGGGCTACACTAACATGTGCAAAGTGCTGAAATCAGTTGGTAAAAGTGGGCGTAGGAAATTTATATATATATATATATATATATATATATATATTATTTTACTAAATTTTCTGCTTTGGTGTTCTAAACATTTTTCTATAAATAGGGTGCTTAGGTTAAATTGAAAATCACACCAAAAACTGAAGTTTTCTCTCTTTATATTATCGAGCGTATTCTTGTGTGTATTTTTATACTTTGAGTGTTTCTATATGGTGCAAGTTCCTTCAGCGTTATATATGATATTCCTGCCAGAAGTACTATTCTTTTCGAGGTAAGGGATATTATTTTTTTTATAAATGATATTATTTCCTTCAATATCATTATGATGGAATATTGGAAAGATTTTTCTTGTGAAATTCTTGTCTTTCAGTGTCGGGGTTACTATTCACGTATACGACACTATTCACTTATCCGACACTATTCACAAATACGGCACTATTAACAGAAAAATTAAATTTTTGTTTTTGTCCAAGATATCTATTATGGATACTAGCTTTGATTGTATCCATGTTTTGATCATTCCTGAATTTTACTTTACTATGATTATTTATGAAGTATTTTTGAACTCGGATTGTTTAAAGTACGAATCCTTAATATTTGTTCTTTTGTTTCACTTGATTCATTTTCTTTAAAATATTTTTCATAATCCTCAGTCCTCAATGATGATATTACTGAATATCTTTGGCCTGTAGTGCAAAGATGAATGAATTTCCGATGAATATCTTTGGCCCATAGTGCAAAGATGAACATGTGTTGAGATGAACATGACCAACTGATGAATATATTTGGCCTATAGTGCAAAGATGAATATTTGATTCAAGATGTATATTGATTGATGTTACAGGGATAAAATATTGATGATGGACTTTTAAATTCATAGATAATAGTAGATTTCATTCTCTACGTAACTCTTCTATGAATTATTGTTTCCGCTGCGAATATTGATCTGAAACTTGTTGTCTATTGTATTTTATCAAATTTTTCCCTGTTGAAGACTAACGATAATTTATTCTATATTATCTTAGTCATAATATTCTTTATTGGGCTAGTTGAGCTCACCCTTTTCCTTTTTGTTCCATTTTTCTTCTCAGGAGGCGAGAATGTAGCGAGTTCTAGTCGAGGTATGGAATGATGGTTCTAGAGAGTTGTTTTAGTAGTCCTCACCATTTTTTATAAAATAATGTATCAATAATTGTAATGAGGACTTATTTGAGTGTGGATATTGTCTAGATGACAATATTTGTATTTAAACTCACAGTTTATGTGTTGTCATATCTTGCACGATAATTATACTAATAAAGTTGTAGTTGTTTCTGTACCATGTATTTGGCAACTAAGAATGGGTGTTGTATACCTATTTTGGGGGTGTCACAGTTGGTATCAGAGCTTAGGGATATGATCTCTGGCGAGGATCGGGGAATAGAACTAGGAGGGGAGAGAAGAGTAAATCTTTCGCTAGTGTGTCCTACCTAAGCTTATTTGTTGGTTGGTCAGTATATAGGGATATTATGTGATATGTTAATTTCTTTAATTAACCCTTGTTTTATGGCAGTATTTGAGAATGACGACTGAGAATGTTAACAGTGGAGTAAATGAGACCGTGGAGACATATTTACTCACCAATGAGGAGAACGTGCAACAGACCGGCAATGTTCCTCTTGTAAACAACACCACTGATCAGACGATGAATGACAAAATGTTTAGAAACTTTTTGCAGTTCATGCAAAATAAGACGAGGGAGACTCGTGCACAAAATACAGGTGAAAATGATAGCAACGCACGGTTTGTTACAGCCAAACAGTTTAAAGAGTTGGGACCACCAGAATTCTAGGGAAAGCTGGATCTGATTAAGGCAGAGATGTGGGTTAAGCAAATTTCCAAGATATTCGATTTCTTGGGATACACGGAGGAACAGAAGGTTCCATTCATCACTTTTATGTTCCATAATGAGGCGACTTAGTGGGAATCATGTGAGCGCACTCCATCCAAACCGCACTCAAAGATATCTCTTGGAAATATTTTAGAAACTGTTCAATGACAAGTACTTTCCTGAAAGTATTCGTCATATGAAGGAAGTAGAGTTTATTAGACTAGAGCAAAACAAAATGGCGGTGTCCCAGTACAAGGCGAATTTCGTGGAGTTATCCAGGTTTGCACCTCATTTGGTGTAGAATGAGGAACGTATGACGCGGATGTTTCTAAGAAGTTTGAAACCCGGCATACGTCAATATCTCATTTCTTATAAATTTTCTCTCTATTCAGATGTTGTCAACAGGGCTCAATTATTAGAGCGAGATAACGAGTACGTTCAACCGAGGGACCACAACTAGGATCATACCGGTGACAGCAGTCATCAGAACAACGATAACCAACAGAGAAAGAAAAATACGGACAAAAGCGATAACCACTCTGGTGGTAATCATGGCCATGAAAATAGAAGAAGCGATTCGGGGGGAGATTATAAAAATAGGAGATTAAACAATGGCAATGCGAAGACGTCAGCACCAGCAGCAACTGGTTCTAAGAGAGGAGAATAACCACCGGTCGTATGCTATAAATGCGGGAAAGAGGGACATATCACTCTAAACTGTCCACAACAGTTCATGGTATATTATAATTATGGAAAGGAAGGACATATCGCTCGAGATTATACGGTAATGAAACCAAGTCCAGCGGGGATGGTGACTCAAAAGGCTGTCCCAGAAAAGTAAAAGTCAACGGTTCCTGGAAGAGCGTTTATCGTGACTGGTCAAAATACGAGGAACCCAAACGAGGTGATCACGGGTAAGCTAATCATAAATTCTTGTGAAGTTTATACCTTACTAGATATCGGTGCTACCCATTCATTTATCTCTCCTGCTTGTGCTGAACGTTTAAACTTGACTCCAGAGAAATTAGACTTTGATTTATTTGTGGAGACTCCGTTAGGAGAAACTTTCATCACATCCACTGTTTATAAATCTTGTTTGATCCAAGTTGGCACCATCACATTACCCGTTGACCTTATCTCTTTAAAGATACTTGCTTTTGATGTGATTTTAGGAATTGAAAGGTTAACTACTCATCATGCCCAAATTGATTGTTTTCGTAAGGTTGTTAGTTTTCATATTCCTCACTAACCTGTTGTACGAATTGAAGCAACTAAACCACTAAAATTAATCACTGTCATATCAAGTCATAAAGCTATTCGTTTATTGAAAAATGGATGTCAAGCTTTCTTAGCCCATGTTATGGATTTGAATAAAGACATGTCGGATTTGAATAATATTCTTGTTGTTAGTAAATTTCCTGACGTATTTCCTGAAGAACTTCCCGGTCAACCCCCGGAATGTGAAGTTGAATTCTTTATTTATCTTGAACCTAGTACAAAGCCCATTTCTAAAACCCCATATCGAATGGCTCCTATTGAACTTCAGGAGATACAGGTCCAACTATTGGAGTTATTAGACATCGGTTTCATTTGTTCTAGTACATCTCCTTGGGGTGCTCCTGTTTTATTTGTGAAGAAGAAAGACGGAAGTATACGACTTTGTATTGACTATCGAGAATTGAACCATGTCACCATTAAGAATAGCTATCCGCTACCTTGCATTGATGACTTGTTTGACCAGTTGCAAGGAGCACAATTCTTTTAAAAGATCGATCTTCATTCTGGATATCATCAGCTGAAGAATAGAACTGAGGTTATTCCAAAGACTGCCTTCAAAACTCGGTACGGGCATTATGAATTTTTAGTCATGTCTTTTGGATTGACTAATGCCCCTGCGGCTTTCATGGATATGATGAACCGAATATTCAAGGAATATTTGGATCAGTTCGTTGTTGTCTTTATTGATGACATCCTCATATATTCTAAAAGCCGTGAAGATCATGAGCACCATTTGAAGCTGGTACTCCAAAGGCTTCGTGAAAACAAGCTTTATTCTAAGTTAAAGAAATGCGAGTTCTGGCTTGAGGAAGTAGCATTCCTTGGGCACGTGGTGTCAAAACATGGAGTATATGTTGACCCAGCGAAGATTGAAGCAATACAAAGTTGGGAACAACCGAAGTCGGTGACCAAAGTACGTAGCTTTCTGGGTTTAGCTGGTTATTATCAGAGATTTGTGGAAGGATTTTCTTGAATTGCTACTCCGTTAACTCAGCTGACTCGGAAAGATACAAAATTCGTATTGAGCGAGGAATGCGAGAATAGTTTTCAAGAGCTTAAGAGGAGACTCATTTCGGCATCTGTTCTGACAATACCTTCTGGTTCGGATGAATTTATTATCAACAGCGATGCTTCGGGCAAAGGGTTAGGGTGTGTTCTCATGCAACATGGGAAAGTCATAGCATATGCCTCGCGACAACTTAAAGAATATGAGAGGAATTATCCTACTCATGATTTAGAGTTGGCAACAGTTATTTTCACGCTAAAGATCTGGAGGCACTATCTATATTGGGAGAAAGTGGAGATATATTCAGACCATAAAAGCCTCAAATATTTCTTCACCCAAAAGGAACTCAACATGCCGTAACGACGTTGGCTCGAGCTGTTGAAAGATTATGACCACACTATTCAATACCATCCTAGAAAAGTAAACGTGGTAGCTGACGTGTTGAGTAGAAGATCATATGCAGGAACGAGTGTGATGATGTCAAGTATGCGTATAGAACCAACTTTAATTGATAGAGTTAAAGTTTCTCAAGCCACAGACCCGGAGCTGATGCGTATGAAGAAAAAAGTATAAGAAGGTGCTATTCCAAAGCAAGAATCGATGAAGAAGGAATACTTCGAGTCCACTCTAGACTTTGTGTTCCTAACGACTCTAATTTAAAGTACAAGATCATGATGGAGGCACACAATACACCATTTGCGATCCATCTTGGAAGTAACAAAATGTATCGTGATCTTCGACATACATTTTGGTGGAACAATATAAAGAGAGAGTTTGCAAAGTTTATCTTGAGGTGTTTAACTTGTCAACGTGTAAAGGCGGAGCATCAAGTGCCTAAGGGTCCATTTCAACCACTTCAGATTCTGAAATGGAAGTGGGAACACATTATCATGGATTTTGTTATGGGTCTTCCCATAGTTTCTCAAGGCATAGATGCGATTTGGGTTATTGTTGATAGATTAACTAAGTCTACTCATTTCTTTCCGATACGGGAGACTTATTCCCTTGAATGACTTGTTCGTATGTATGTAAATGAGATTATGAGATTTCATGGCATGCCAGTATCCATAGTTTCAGATCGTGACCAAAGATTTACTTCACGATTTTGGGTTAGCTTGCAAAAAGATATGGGTACGGATTTACGATTTAGTTCGGCATATCATCCTCAAACGGACGGACAATCAGAGAGGACTATTCAAACTCTTAAAGATCTATTAAGACTCTGTGTCCTAGACTTCAAAGGGAGTTGGGATAAGTATTTACCATTAATGGAATTCTCCTACAACAACAGTTATCAGGCAAGTATAGGTGTGGCTCCATTCGAAGCATTGTATGGACGAAAGTGTCGCTCTCTAGTATGTTGGGATGAGGTGGGTGAAGCAACATTGTTGGGACCAGAGTTGGTACGTATGACTACAGAAAAGATCCAAATGATTCGATAACGTATACAAACGGCACAAGATCGACAAAAGAGTTATGTGAATCTTCATCGAAAGGACGTGGAATTTAGTATTGGGGATCATGTATTGTTGCGTGTTGCTCCATGGAAGGGATTTACAAGATTTGGGAAAAGAGGAAAGCTCAATCCATGATTTATTGGTCCATTTCAGATTCTTGACCGAGTAGGAAATGTAGCCTATAGACTCGTGTTACCTCCAAGTATGTCTCGTGTTTATAATGTTTTTCACATATCTATGCTTCGTAAATATGTGAAAGACCTGAACCACGTTATTGAGTTAGAATCGGATGAGATAGCTGAAGACATAACGTATGAAGAGGTACCTGTCAAGATCATGGACAGGAAGGAACATGTCATACGCACAAAGGTCATACCACAAGTCAAAGTTTTGTGGAGGAACCATGCTATTGAGGAAATGACATGGGAGTTGGAAATGGAAATGAAAACGGGGAATCCTCACCTTTTCCAAACATCAGGTATGTACGTCAATTTCGAGGACTAAATTTCATAAGGAGGGGGGGTTGTAAGACCCTAACTTATTATTAAATGAAAATGAATTTTCTCTATTTATTATTTTGAAATAGTAAGGGTTTATTTGATTAATGTGGTTAGTTATGGGTAAAATGCGCAAATATCTTAAATAAGCAAGTGGTTATAAAATATTCATTGTTGTCAGGGAATATTCGTTTAGTCGTGGAATATTCTTACCGTTTGTGAATATTCGTATTAAATGACTGCCCAAGCGAATTTGTGTGGGCCCCATAATGGAAAGCGATTGGATGAAGAAAACGGCGTAGTTTTTACCGTTAATACTGTTGGAATACCTGGTGGTTAAAACACAATAGCACACGATATTGCACCAATTATTGATTCTTACGTAAGAAGGCACTACTCAATAATTGTTATAGTAATTATTGTTCAATATTTTATTTTATTGATTCAATAATTGCTACGTTGATATTTTATATTATTGTTGTTTCAATAATTATCACTACTCAGTATTTTCCATTATCAGATCAAAAATTTATATTATTTAAATAATATTATTAGATAACATTATTGGCAATGTCTAGAAAGTTCTATCTAAGGAGAGGTTTGGTCACCTAATTACACCCCAGTAAGGAGAAATCCTTATTGGAAAGCCCCCTCTTTCATGGGAACGGCCTGGTTGCCAGTATTGTGATTCTGTAATATTATTTGTGAATAATTAATTATTGATTTATATGATAGGGAAAATATTCATTTTGTGCGGAAATAGATGGAGAATTTTTTTTTAATGGGACAATTGTTAAAAATTGATATTTTATATTTTTTGATAAAATAATTCATTTAAATATATTATTATATTTTAATAATATAATAATGGTGATATTTTTACAATGAATGTGGGATATATGAGTATATGAGGAGGAAGAGTATTTTTGTTACTAAAAATATTTAAAACATGTTTTTCATGTTCGTGGACCCCATTTCTTGACTGAAATTTGATTATAGCCTGTAAAATCGTCTGTATGTGGATTTCGGTCAACTTCGGCTTGGAATTTGGAAAAACTTTCTTTTACGGAGTTGTATATAATTAAATTTCCTATGGAATGGACATAAGATTCAAATTTTTTCTGATAAAAAGGCTATTTATTGTGAATTATTGAAGTTCCGAAATAATTGATTTTTAAAGTTTTAAATATTTTTTTAATAAAAACATTTTTTTTTCATTTTGTAGGCTACACTAACATGTGCAAAGTGCTCAAATTAGTTGGGAAAAGTGGGTGTAGGAAATTATATATATATATATATATATATATATATATATATATATATATATATATATATTTAATATTTTATTAAATTTTTTGCTTTGGTATTCTAAGCATTTTCCTATAAATAGGGTGCTTAGGTTAAATTAAAAATCACACCAGAAAATGAAGTTTTCTCTCTCTATATTATCGAGTGTATTCTTGTGAGTATTTTGATACTTTGAGTGTTGCTATACGGTGAAAGTTCCTTCAGCGTTATATCTGATATTCCAGCTAGAAGTACTATTCTTTTCGAGGTAAGGGATATTTTTTTTATAAATGATATTATTTCCTTCAATATCATTATGATGGAATATTGGAAAGATTTTTCTTGTGAAATTCTTGTCGTTTAATGTCGAGGTTACTATTCACGTATACGACACTATTCACGAATACGACACTATTCATAGAAAAATTAAATTTTCATTTTTGTCCAAGATATCTATTATGGATACTAGCTTTAATTTTATCCATGTTTTGATCATTCTTGAATTTTACTTCACTATGATTATTTATGAAGTATTTTTGAACTCGGATTGTTTAAAGTATGATTCCTTAATATATTTCTTTTGTTTCACTTGATTCGTTTTCTTTAAAATATTTTTCATCATCCTCAGTCCTGAATTATGATATTACTGAATATCTTTGGCCTGTAGTACAAAGATGAATGAATTTCTGATGAATATCTTTGGCTCAGAGAGTGCAAGATGAACAGTGTTGAGATTAACACGACTAATCGATGAATATCTTTGGCTCAGAGTGCAAAGATGAATATTTGATTCAAGATGTATATTGATTGATGTTACAGGGATAAAATATTGATGATGGACTTTTAAATTCATAGATAATAGTAGATTTCATTCTCTACATAACTCTTCTATGAATTATTGTTTTCGCTGCGAATATTGATCTGAAACTTTTTATGTTTATTGTATTTTATCGATTTTTCCCTATCAAGACTAACAATAATTTGTTCTATATTATCTTAGTCATAATATTCTTTCTTCCCTCACTAGTTGAGCTCACCCTTTTTCTTTTTGTTCCATTTTTCTTCTCAGGAGGTGAGAATGTAGCGAGTTGTAGTCGGGGTATGGAATGATGGTTCTAGAGAGTTATTTTAGTAGTCCTCACCATTTTTTGTAAAATAATGTATCAATAATTGTAATGAGGACTTATTTGAGTGTGGATATTGTCTAGATGACAATATTTGTATTTAAACACACAGTTTATGTGTTGTCGTATCTTGCACGACAATTGTATTAATAAAATTGTAGTTGTTTCTGTACCATGTATTTGGCGACTCAAAATGGGTGTTGTATACCTATTTTGGGGGCGTCACAATTGATTAGAGGTAGAAGGGATGTAATTCTTCCTTTGTTGATTAACATCTGAAATATCTCCTCCATAGGTTGGCCCAGGTATATAAATTTCCTTTGATTGGCAAAATCCCGACAGGTTTTAGCATTTGCTCTCTTTGCAACCTTATCCTCCATAGCTTCTCTTTCTGAAGGTGATGGTGGAGCATTCATAACAAAAGGAAGGAGATAGGCATGCTCCTGGTTGATTAACTGGCGTGTGACTTGATGTTGATGAGTCACCAGTTCTGCCAATTGCTCAATTTGCTTGCAAAGAGCTTTCATTTTTCGTTCCATAGCAAATTGGAACTTTGTGTAATCCCATCTGTCAACCCTATCTTTGATGGTCTGGGATGATTCACCATTAAAATTGGAACTCTGTCCACTGCTCCAACTAATCATGTTGACCTCTTCTTCTTTGTGTTGAGGAAGAGTGTTGTCTTACACATGAGGTTGATCTGGTTTGGTAACCACGATCTCACCGTTGTCTATTAAATCTTGGATCTTGTGTTTTAAGGCCCAACAATCTTGAGTATCATGTCTAGGTGCTCCGGCATGATAAGCACACTTTTGAGTAGCATTAAAACCCCTCCCATTATGGTTGACTGGTGGAAGAAGATGTGTGATTTTCTTCTGAGTAGTCAGAAGAGCAAGAATATTCTTGAGCGAATCCCCTAAGGGTGTGAACGTTTGAGGGCGCTTTGCGTCTCCACCTTTAGGCAATGGAGGGTTTGAAGACTGTGCTTGGAAAGGGGAGTAGTTTCTCCTCTATATAGGCATGTTCTTACTACCTTTTTGACCTTGTAGTATCTTGGAAACATCCCCCTCTTTCTTTTTATGGACCCTCCGGGGGATGTTTCCATAAGATCCGGACTAGATGTGCTCAGCAACTGCTTTAAGAGCGTCTAGGTCTTGAATCTTACCAGACTTCAATCCCAGCTCAACCATCTCTCTATGTTTGATTATTTCGGAGAATGGTTTGCCAATACCAGCTAAGACTCTCGCATAGAAACGATCTTCCTGTATGTCTATGAAAGTCACGACCATTTCGACTCATGCGTGGAAGGAATAACTTGAGCAAAGCAAGCGCCCCACCTTTGAGCATACTCTTTGAAAGACTCATTAGATCAAGCTTGACCTTGGTAATGCACCTGGTTAGAGCCATCTGAGATTGAAAACTGTATTGACTAAGGAAGGCGTGAGCTAGTTCTTCCCAGCTATGGATCTTTGAGTTGTCTAATCTGGTATACCATGAACGAGCTTCTCCAGTTAGACTTTTCTTGTGATTCCCCTAAATCCGGGTATCTTCCAACCTGATAGATGGTGCTAAACGGTACTACCATTCACACATACATTCAATTAAAAAGCCTTAATAGAACGAATATGTCTTCTATATATATTCAAAATAATATTAACATTTTCCCAAGTTCTTTATAACCATTACATTATTCTTTTCATAATATCAAATATATTACAACTATTCACCCTATACTATTACATAAGTATTTTACGGGTTCGTCTTCGCTTTTCCTTTATCCTTGCCAGAGCCTTCGGTCCGTTCGATCTTAGCTGACTTCATATGGTTCAAGCAAGAGTGAGCATGACTAGCTTAACAAGTATAACAATTCAAATAAACAACATGCTCAAAACATAGGAATCATATATCTTCAATAACTGAACAACAGTTACGAAGTACTATCGATAATTCAAATAACACTTCTTTTCAATAAAAACATTTTACAACCACAATATTCAGTAAAACATCTATTTCGGTCCAAGACCTTGAGAATTTCATAAGTTTTTTAAAAAGGACATCCCAACACTAAGTCCGTAAGTCCGACATTACTTACGAGCACGTCTAGGTGATCAGCCTATAGTACTCTATGTTGATCAACACTGCATTCATTAAACGTATGTAAGTTTAAGTTGTGGCAACCTCACATGCCTGTCGTTTGACGACAAAACATTTTTAGCATACTCAGTCTTCGTTTGAAAACTACACCAATATAACTTGGTAAACATTGACCATGCTTTGATAGAAACATAATATCAGTCTAGCCGAAAGAGTTGGCTTTGACTTCATCATACAATACTTCATATGTAAGAATACATGAATTACAAAGCTTGTCCAGATTGAACTGAAACAAAGGTTAGAATACTTGCCTTTTGCATCTGCTACAGTTATAACACGTACACTTTAAGTCTATAAGTCTCTACAATACATGATAACATCACATAACACATTAGGACATGAATGAACATACACAGTTCCTAATGAATCTTACCCTTCTTCTCAATCTAATTACGACTTAGATTTGTTATTATTAGTTTCGGCTTTTCGTTACGTTGTTCTTACATTCTCATACAATTAACTTACTTCAATCTTAATTGATAATATTTAAGGTTTAAACATGTCTTAACAATATTATAATCAAGCCTTAGTTCATTACTAATGAGTTACCATTCCTTTCATACTTGTAAACCTTCTTTACTATGTAAATCCTAAGGTTGGTATTTGCATACTTCACCCTTCCTTCTCTCTCTTGTCATACTATAAATACCACTTCTGAATAGCTAAGGTCGAGTCCGGTACATGCACATGAAGTCTAAGTGCTAACTTCCGTGCCGCGACGTGAAACTACAGAAGGTCACGACATCGCTGCAGTCCTCAGTAAGCGCCATCATTTGGCCTTGGGTCAAGGCCATGACGTTAACTCGCGGCCTCGATAGCTTTGACAGATGTTTAACTTTGTGAGATTTTCGGGCTCGTAACTTCTTCGTTATAAGTCTGAATTGGCTCGTTCAAGAGCCTACGGTTCACATATTATATATCCTACACGATTATGCAAGAATTTTATCTATTTGACTTCGTTTACTCAAAATTCACCTATTGGTTCATTTTTAACCAAAATAATAAACGTTCGTGAACGTTCAACGCTCATTTCTTCGTTCTAAGTCAGAATCCAGTCATTTTTGAGTCCGCAACTCTATAATGCCAAATATGACTTGTCTCCATCGAAAAGCAACATTTCCGAGTTCAAATACAAAATACGACATCCATTCCGAGAATTTCACGAATTCGACGATTATCGTCCAATCGTGTGAATTCTGGTAAAACTTCATTACTAATGATTTGATCATCGTTCTAAATGAATTCCCACCATCATATGAATTTTTCAAACTACATATTACAACTACTTATTTTCAAGCTATGTTATGGCTTATTCTTCATAAGTTCATGACTTAATAACTTATAAACTACAAGTTTTCATTCCTTATGACTTATTATAGATTTAAGTCCTTTAATCAACATTCTCACGTCTTATCAACCATACTAACTTCATATGGCAATCATATGACAAGTTCATCATAAGTTCAGAACTTATTTAGGTTTATCTTACTTATTCATGACTTATTCGGCTTAAGTCCATTAATTATTCAATTCTTACATGTTCTTAGCATATATGCTTATTAGACTACACCTCTCTTATCGCCCTACAATGATAGAGATGGAAGATTATTAGACAAGAGTCTTGCCCTTGATGAACTAGTACTTCTCTTCTTCATAAAAATCTAACAAAGGATGTTTTGACTTAAAACTGCTTATTCTCTCTAACAAAGGTTGTTTTTGACTAAAAAGTGCTTATTCCCTCAAAAATCCCGATTAAGACCTAGCTTTGTCTGTCTTCTACAATCTTTTTAGATATGTCCGACGAGGAGCACCAGTTCGAATCCAATGCCGATGTCGGACCCTCCAATACCTTCCCTCAGCAAGCTGGCACCATCCGCAAAAATAGTTACATCATTATCAAAGACCGTGCTTGCAAGGTCTTCTTTGTTTTACTGTAACCCCCTCCCCCCTCGTATATACTATATATATGCTCTCTTATTAATACTTTATTATGACACGGCTAGGTTTTATTGATATTTCATTCAGGGTAGTAATCGTTCATTTTGATTATTTAAATCGTTTCAGGTCTTTATTATTTATATGATTCCAATTTTTTCCGAATTGGTTTTCTTGTATGTTTGGAGGATTTAGGGTTCTTATAGATTCTAGGTCTGATTTTGAATTTTATGCTATATTCCCAATAGAGGATGGTGAATCAATTCAATTCATATCCATTTTCCTTTTATCAAGTTCAATTTAGAGTACGTATTAACTACAGCTCTAGGGGAAGCTCCAAAATATATCCTAGTGTTGCAACCTAATCAAAACCATAAGAATCCACATACTTGTTCCTAATATTGTAATGGCCAAACTTTTCTTCATCGAAATTCACTAGCTTGATTTCAACAGGTTTATGTTCTACCACCACTACTCCATACCTACCTCTCCGCTTTTATCCCGTTGACGATGCTTTGTTCTTTCTTTCTGGCTCTTGGACCGTATAGGAAGTGGAACCTTATTAGGTCCATAGAACTCTACATATTCTTATCGCTTGGAGGATGATATGTGCTTGCTAGATAAAGAAGGATCTTTAAAACTTGATGATCTCATCTTAAGGGGCTTCATTTCTAAATATTTATCACTAACATTTGGTGTATGAGCCTGTTGGGTTTCAGAAAGAGGAGCAGGGGTTCTATGATTTTGAACTAATGGGGGGCTCAGCAACATCTTCAGGCATGACGAGAGAGTCTTTTAATGGAGTGAGGCCATTGGTTAAACTTTTGCGCTGGAAACTGAAAGACATAAACTGAAGGAATGCACTAGCCAATGCTTCAAGAGCAAGCTTGGACAAATCCACGAGTAGCTGCCCAAAAGATGGCCATCCTGCTTCTGATTCCTCTTTTATGGTTTCAACTATAGGAGTGGTTTTATACTTGCTCGGGTGTTCCTGAGAATCTCTCTCCATTGGTTGTTGCTTTATTTTTGTATAGCTCGTTAGATCTTATTGTCTTATATGCTTATTTGCTTCTATATATGCTTATTTACTTCTAATTTGTATTGAGATTGATAGATTATGGATGCATCATATGATGAATGGATAACTTATTATTATGTAATTTAGTATGCTTAATATTACTGTCGTATTTCAAATCTAAGTTAGTATTGACAATAGTGTCATACTGATATAGGAAGACTGTGATTGAATACTTAATTTGCGAGTCTTAATTTATTTCCTTTTTAAAAATCAAATCTTTATTAAAATGTCTTCTGTCAACTAAAATTTTTTGTTTAAGAAATCTAACATTATTGTAACGGTATCTACTAATTTCAACAGTAGAATTATTTTGTTTTGTTTAGAGATGTTTGTTATCCTTGTTAAAATGAGAATGCTTTCTTTGTATAGTTTATGTTTCTTCTATTGTAATATGTTTGACTTGATGAATTCTTTAGATGGCTGGGAGAATTGGTGGGTTAAATCTGATTGGAAGAAAGATGAGAACGTGGCTGGGGAGTGGAATTTCACTTCTGGTAAATGGAATGGAGACCCTAATGACAAAGGTACCCCTCTGACCATATTTTTACACCTAGGATTTATTAAGAAATTTTTGGGGCAATGCTTAAGGCTTTATATCTCAGGTGTCATTTAGTTTGAATTTTGACACGTGACTTCAAACTTTACTTTTGGTATTTTATCAGGCATCTAGACAAGTGAAGATTATCGGTTTTATACTATATCTGCTGAGTTTCCTGAATTCTGCAACAAAGATAAAACTTTAGTTTTCCAATTTTCTGTTAAGCATGAACATAAGCTTGACTGTGGTGGTGGCTATATGAAGTTGCTCAGCGGTGAAGTTGATCAAAAGAAATTTGGTGGTGATACACCATACAGGTGATACTATTGATCTCTTTTATTCGACTCTATTTTTGTTCCCACCTGCATAGTGTCTATCAACACCATTAAATTTACTGATTAGTTATGTTATTTTTTTTGATGCAGTATCATGTTTGGACCTAATATATGTGGCTATAGCACCGAGAAAGTACATGCTCCAAAAAAAATTGTACTTAAAGAAGTATAAAGCAATTAATTCTGAAATAAATAGGTATTGAGTACATGTCTATTTTCATGTCAGTTGTACTTCCAGAGCGCAAGGACAAAATAGAAAATTGAAACAGAATTCTTATTCATGACTTCCAGTATCAATTAACTCAACATCTTGAAATCTTGCATCAGACTGGCAGCTTCTGGCACGCAACAAGAGTAGCAATTGAAAGGCATTGAGGAAGATATGTAGTCATTTGTATCCATAAAAGCATAGGTACAATTTTGTAAGATGTAAATAAGATAAGAGATGTCTTCCATTGGGTGGCATTGTTAGTTGATACAGTATATCTTTGTTGCGTATATAGGCTACTGAAGAACTTCATGAAAACCTAGGGAAGTTGAAAATCATGTACGGCTCTGGTATTAATGCTTTAAAAGATTTAGTAGGGGAGCTTGATGGAAATTCTTAGTCAGCTTTCAGACATTTGAATAATGAAGTCTTTAAACATTCATCTACTCTTGGTGATGTATGCATCTCTTGTTAATTGCTTTTACAAAACCTCTGCCAAATTTTATTCTATGTTTGTGTTTGACTTTCATTCGCATAATGCATCTTTTTAAAGAAATAGCTTCAGAGGCTAATAAACTACTTAATGATCTTCAAAAAAGTCTTTACAAACAGGAGGATAAATTGACTGCATATGCACAACAACATCGAGAGGTTAGCACTTTTTAAAGTTTGCTTTACCTATTTTTTGAGTGTATAGACCTTAATGATTTGAAGTATGACACTAGGTATATTGTTATTGACACTAAATACAAGCACATTCCAGATATGTTGCTACCACACGATCAATTTCTCAAATTACTGTAAACTTCTTCAAGACCTTAGACATGCACGCATACAATTTGAATCAACTTGTAGAAGAAGCACAAACAGTCAATGACCAGAAATTATCTGAGCTTGAAAAGAATATTGAGGTAATTAAACTTTTCTTTTTCTTTTTCTGTAGTAAATGGAGATTGTTATTTTCCAAGTACATATAGCTTTCACTATGCTTTCTTTTTATGTGATCTCTAGATAATTATGCTTATGAATTTTAAATCTTTTAGCCCATCCATAATTTTTGAAATAGTTGATTAGTTGTTTAATCTTATTCAGTTTAGTATTACTCATGTAATTCCATCCTCATAGTACTTGTTAGCTTTGTTTTTGAAGGTATAAAGTTGGTCGAATTGAGCAGTTAGAAACATCTGAACAAGCAAAATCCAGAGGTACTTCTTCTGTAAGTACAGTATGCATGGGCTTCTAATTTGGTTAAGTTCTTTTATATATTTGATCCTGTTTATTCTAAATGTTGCGATAGACAAGTTAAATCTTCTTAAACTATCTACCTATATCAAATGAAGTATATATTTCTATCACACCCACATATCAGCCTACCCCGACTAACTTGGGATAAAAAGGCTTTGTTGAGTTGAAACCCACATATGGCTCAGTATGTCATCCTGTAATTTTTAACGTTGGTTTTCAGGTCATCCAAAGGAAATTAGTTCATGTAGTTACTCCATCTACTAATATGGATGGTAATATTGGCCCTGAAGCTGTACACCTTTCAATAAAAGAGGTTAGTTATTAGTTTTCATTGACTGCCTACAATTTTAGTTTCTGTAGACTAATTATTTTCTTATTCGTGTTTTATCACATGCGTCTGATTTTTTGTCTGTCTTATATTTGCACAATCTTTTGACTATTTGACTATGTGTGCTATAAGTAGTTGAGGTGGTTGTACTTTTCTTTTTCTGTCTATTTTGTTATATCTTTTTCTTCTCTCTCTTTTCCTCTATCCCTCTCTTTGTTTGTTGAAGCACTGAAAATATCTCTATTTTTCAAGGACCTAGAGAGGAAAATTTTCAAGTGTAACTCTGTTTTTGTGGTAAGGAACATAAGAAGCCAATTCACAATTTCTCATGATTCTCATGAACAGGAAAAGGAAAAAAAACAAGGGTGAAAATGAATGAAAATTAATCCAGAAAAAGCTACAAACTATAATGCAGAATCAAAATTTCTATCCTAACATACAAATCATCATATACTACATATATACATGCATATATATATTTTAGTTTGTATGTGGGAGTGATACATAAGTAAATACTAGCTATGAGAGTAGTTGGGCAAACACATGTCATCCATAGGAAAAATGGGCAGTCCAAATTTTTATTTAAAAAATATTAATAACGTAAGAATTAAAATAATTTAAATATATAAGAGCAAACACCCTTCTTAATATTTTATCTATATGTGGGTGTGTATATTTTAGTCTCTCTTACAAAAAAGATATGGGTATAAGGAATGGAAGCTTCTTGTTACTCTAACAAGGTAGGAGAGACAGATATCAAGTCAAATCCCTTTATTTTATTTTTACCTTTTTATTGTCTGGGGTGGAGGGTGTTTGTGTCTGAGTGATTCATTTAACTAAAAAGAAAAAGAGTGTTGGCTGCTACTACTGTGTAGTTGTTATAGTAAATGAGTAATAATTGAAGTAGGGAAAAAGAATGATGAAAGTGGATGCTTAGTTTGGACTGTATAATAGAGAGGGACTGTTAGATTCCTGGGGGCTACCTTTAATGTCAAAAGCAAGAAGTAGTATAGTTATTGTCTTCGCTACTGGGAAGCGTTTGTCTGATTTAGTTAAACATTGTCCAGACACATTTAAACATACATTGATTAAACATGTAATTGACTTCTAATGTAATGTTTAATTTATCTAGTACATAATCCGGTGCATATGTGTAGGAAGACTGCTTTTACGACTTGCCTTACAATACTGGGTATCAAATTTCGGTGCTACATTTACAGAAGACAAGGGAAGAAATTGTGAAGTGTACTCTCTCTCTATATATGTAGATATATACTTTGATTGAAGAATTGTGGTAGCCTTAGATGGTTAATTGTAAAGATAATGAATGATTATGTAGTGGATGATTTTATTAAGTTAATAATATTTTAGTTTTTTGTATTTTTGCCATTATTTTCTATGGGGAAATTGAGCCAGCCAGGTACACAAAAAGAATGTCATCAAATTTTGATTTGGCAACAATATAATTCGTTACCAAAGCATTGAACAAGTTTTAATATAGCAACAATTTTTTGTACATTTAGCAACAAATTTTCATTGCTAATGGCATTAAAAATATAATATTTGGCAACGAAAAATTAACCTAATAACAACGGAGAGGATATTGTTGCTAATACTAACATAAAAGGCAATATTTTTTATAATTGCAAATTATATCAACTTTTGTTGCACATATAAAGAAACGACAACATATAATGTCGTTGCTAATCGACGACTTTCGTTGCTATTGAAAAATAACCAGTAACAAACATTTTTGTTGCTGATTCAGCATAATGTCGTTGCCAAATAATATAATCAGCAACGAAAATTGTTGCTAAAAAGTTTACATTCCACAACGAAAGCAAGCTTAGGCAACAATTTTCATAATTTACTGCAACGAAAAATGTCGTTGCTAAATGGTATCAATTGCAACGAAAATGCATAGTCGTTGCAAAAAAAAGAGTTCATTTCATTGTCAATTAGCAGGCTTTAGCAACGAAATGGGGTTTTTAGCAACGAAATTTTAATTATTCTGCAACAATACATTTTAATGAGTTACCATTCCTTTCATACTTATAAACCTTCTTTACTATATAAATCCTAGGGCTGGCGTTGCGGTGCCACTTTGCAGTGGCTAAGGGTCGAGTCTAGCGCTGCAACGCGAGTCTAAGTGCTAACTGCCGTGCCACGGCGTGAAACTACAGAAGGTCATGACACTATGCCTTGTCATGCAGTCACCATTTGGGCCTCGATTGGCACCGCTACTCAACTCTATGCTCGGGAGATAGCTTTGACAGATTTTTAACTTTGTGAGATTTTGGGCTCGTAACTTCTTCGTTATAAGTCTGAATTGGCTCGTTCAAGAGACTACGGTTCACAAATTACATACCCTATACGATTATGCAAGCATTTTATCTATTTGATTTCGTTTACTCAAAATTCACCTATTTGTTCATTTTTAACGAAAACGGTAAACGTTCGTGAACGTTCAACGCTCGTTTCTTCGTTCTAAGTTGGAATCCGGTCATTTTCGAGTCCGCAACTCTATAATGCCAAATATGACTTGTCTCCATCTAAAACCAACGTTTCTGAGTTCAAATACAAAATACGACTTCCATTCCAAAAATTTCACGAATTCGATGATTACCGTCCAATCGTGTGAATTTCGATAAAACTTCATTACTAATGATTTGATCATCGTTCTAAATGAATTCTCACCATCATATGATTTTTTCAAACTACATATTACAACAACTTATTTTCAAGCTATGTTATGGCTTATTCTTCATAAGTTCATGACTTAATAACTTATAAACTACAAGTTTTCATTCGTTATGACTTATTATAGATTTAAGTCCTTTAATCAACATTCTCACATCTTATCAAACATACTAACTTCATATGGCAATCGTATGACAAGTTCATCATAAGTTCATAACTTATTTAGGTTTATCTTACTTATTCATGACTTATTCGGCTTAAGTCCATTAATTATTCAATTCTTACATGTTCTTAGCATACATGCTTATTAGACTACACTTCTCTTATCACCCTACAATGATAGAGATGGAAGATTATTAGACAAGAGTCTTACCATTGATGAACTAGTACTTCTCTTCTTCTTAAAAATCTAACAATGGATATTTTGACTTAAAAGTGCTTATTCTCTCTAACACTTAAGTTACTTTGCTTGGATGAAAATTAATAAACAACTAATGAGCCATCTCATCCTCTATTTATAGGATTTCTAAAGTTATGGTAAAAGGGTCATTAGATTATTCCACCTCCTTACTAACCTCCTTACTATTTCATTCTTAACCACTAAGTAAACTTGCTCCCTACATAAGTTTCTTGGTCACCACATAAAGTACTTGGTCACCAATTCACCCATGGGTTGCTCCATGGATCAAACTTAACCCATTGAATTATTACATTAGGCTTAAGTTAATTAACTTAGCTTATTCTTATTGGGCTTTCATTAATTTACTTTAGGCTTTTGCTTAAACCAACAATTAGCTTAATCATTAATACATCTTGGGCTTGTCCCTTAATGCATATTGGACTTGCACTTCATACAAGATCCACCATTCCATTCATTTTGTCTTTTAATCCTTAACGTTCTTAATTTAAATTCGCATGCAAAATATTACGTTTTCCATACTTAGATTATTATTACATAATCCATCTCACCTTGATATTATAACGTTATGTATTTCTCGGAAGTACAAAAATAATTCCCGAGCAGATATCGATGAATAGGGTTTTTCAAAAAATTTCTCAGAAAACTTTTATTTTCGTCTTGGAAATTCAAACACTTTAATTCCTTTACGTAGTTAAAATACTATGATATTGTGACGTTTCTAAGTTCTAGAACGACATTCATCTTACTAACACATAATAATAATATTATTTTATTTATTATTTTTTTAAATAAATTATTTTACAAAGGATCCGAATTTCTCGGTTGCTACATTTCTGGAACATCTGCATTCTGAGCTTTTCGTTTTCCGCATAAGATCCAAGTTCTCCAATGAACACCTTCAAATGTGTGTAAGGATCCCTTAATCCATCATACTTTTCAAAGTCAGGGGTTTTAAATTTCTCTGGATAATGAACACCAGGGAATATGCAAAGGTCAGCATATGAAACACTTCCATGTGTTCCAATCCCTTCGAGAGAACATATAGTATCCTCCTTTGAATGACCTTCTTCCTGATATCACCGGTGTCAGGATCTCCTTTGAGATGGGTATTTTCAGGGTCTTTGTTGGTCGTATCCAACTGAGGTTCTGGATTTGTTTTATCCAAACCTTGCGTCCCTCCTTGTGTAGAGGATTCTGTATGTGTAGGCATCTTTGTACCCTGAGTAGATTGATGCAATTCTTTTAGAAGAACAACCAAATTTGTAATTTGTTTACTTAATCCATCGAACTCTTCTCGAGAAACAGGATTAGACTTGTCAGAAGAAGACATGATTGGCTGTAGGCTCGTGGCCTCTTTTGATTTTGAGCGGGTAACAGGCCCAATTGTTTCCCTACAAAAGACTTATATAGTTTAGTCTTAGGGATAATGTAAATGCTATCATAATGTGTCCATTTTAGGAATATCATCCTGCAAAAATGGGCGTTATTTGATAACATGTCATGTATGCATAAATATTCTTCATATTTTCCATTACATAAAGATGAACATGGAATAAAATTACAAGTAAATGTTTTTACAAGTAATTAAAAAATGGAGAACATGAAGAGACTTTCCTCCGCATTTGGTTTATCAGAGGTTGGCCTATCTTAGGGTTACTCTCGCGACCTTTTGGCATGAAGGTCCCCAGATCATCGCAATTTACTTGACGGGAAGTTAATCCGATCTTTCAACTGGAGCGAATCTGGGTGGTGCCTTTCCTGAGCCTCGTTGGAATTAGTCTCCCTACGAGTCCAGTAATAAAACACTGACAGGATAGCCTCCTGATGGAGGAACCACGCAACATACATTCACATACAATGTGTCTCACCGTTTATGAAAATGATGACATGTGCGAAGCACTAATATCACAGATATTGTAGTGCAGTAAGTAAAATGAATTCGTACACATTCCTCATAAATGTAAATGAAACATTCACACACAAGCATATAACAGTTTTGAAAAGCTTGTAGTAGCAGCTTAAGCCCTCTTACTGGAGTCCCCAGCAGAGTCGCCACCTATCGACGTCGGGATTTTTATTTAACCCTTTTCGTTACTTGTTCTTTGGTGTTCTCATGTTATGTGAGATTTTTTTGAAAAAACAAGCAAAAAAGGTCTGACATGTGTAATGTCAATGATTTGACTTTAAGAGTCGCCAGTTGGTGTTTTTAACGGGTTGCACCAACGCAACCGAGAAAAGGTTTGCACATTGACCCAATGATGTAACACTGCTAAACGGGTCTGTGAAAACGAGATTCATTTGGGTTCGGGGGCTTGATTATGCGGAGGGAAGGTGTTAGGCACCCCCCGACATCCGTGTTGCCACGGTGGCCGCCACCTTTCAAGAAACTATTATATGAATGTGTGTGTGTGGATCAATGTGTAATTTATTTGGAAGTAGTGCGTGTAACAACCCGATATTTTCTATACAAATAAATCAGAAATTTTGCGTATGATTTTTTATTTATTTATTAAAATAATTATGGGGAATATGTGCCAAGATAATGTATATGTATATTTATGATAAATAAAAATTCATGAATAATTTTAAATAATTTTATTTTAGAATTATTGATCATTATAAACTATATTCTTATAATAATTAATTTTATAGTAGAATTATTTTTATTAATTATTTTCCATGAAAATATGATTATGATATTATCTAAATAATATAAGAAATAATTTTTAGAATAAACATCATAATTATTTTATTATATAAATTTTAGCACGATTATTAAGTTAATTATTTTAACTTAATTAATACTGTTAAGTATGGTAGATGAATCAGATATGGAATCTAAACCCTAATTTTGGATTTCGATCAAGGCATGAGAATAATAATATAATATTAATTATATTTTAATTTTTTAGTGATATAAATATGTATGTGGACTGACAATGGTTGGTCAATTATGATGTATTATGTCAAACCCTAGTTTTATTGTGGGAACCCCTAAATTGAAACTCAATTGGGAGTTTAAGACTATTATATAACTATGTTATATGATTTTATGATTAATTTGGTCAACCCTAATTAATATTTGGATATATTAATTTCTAGAAACCCTAATGTTTAAATTATAAACCTTAATTGTGATTTGGTAACCCTAATCACCAAAATTATAAGCCCTAATTGCAAAATTAGCAAGGATAACTATAATTAGTAAATAATACCCAAATGTTCATGTATAATTACAACCTTACTCTAATTAAGGAAACCCTAATTACAAATTTTAGAAACTAAATTTTTTATTTTGTACAAACCCTAATTAGAAATCCTACAAATGCTATGTGCTAAACCTTAGGGTTAAACCTTAAGGGTCAAACCCTAAGGATGTGCCAAGATTACAATTTTGCCATTAAAATTTCAAGCTTAATGACTATAATGCCTTTTTGAATTCTTTAATTGGCTTGCTTGTAGATCTAGCTATATATTAAGTTGTTACCCAACTCCTACCAACCCCATGTGACTAACTTTCCAGCAGATCAACCACAAATCTCAGCAATATACATTGTATACAAGCACTATATATATATTTGAGAGAGAGAAATGGTCATTTCCTAGCCTATTTTTGCCAACTCTCAACCTTGACTCTCTCAACTCATAAGCCATGAAATCCTTTGCTAAGACCAGTCCCAAACAAAGCCCCACCATTACCTTTAACAAAAACAGAAGCCAGAATCAAGATTAAACCAAGAAAGGTATAAAACCCTAAGCTATAATCTGATCCTCGATCTGTTAGATGTTAGTTTTTGGTGTTAAAATATGTTGTTTATAGTGTAATTAGACGATCTGAGTTGATAGATGTTAGATCCATAACATCTATAGGCTCAGATCTAGAATTTTTCAAAATCTGGAAAAATTTTATTTTGTGTTCTGACAGTGAATGTTAGAGGCTATAAATCCTTTTCTATTTACGTTTTTGGTTGTTTTAATGTTTGAAATGGTAGTATGCTGTGAGATCTGTGCAATGGAACTTGAATCATGGTCATATCTGTTATAGAATTAAAGTTATTAAGAGTCAAAGTGGGTCGATTCAAGATTGACCACTTGTTCAGGCAAATTTCAGATCCAATTATCGTAACGCCTTTGACAATGATTTTGCAGGCGCTTGATCTTGTTGTTTTTAAGTGTTTTGATCATGTTGATGTTTTATACTTGTAGACTGACATGAATACTACGCAATAAAGCCTTTATATCCCCTAGATTCTTAACTGAAACGATTTGAGTGTTGGTCAAACATGGGTAGATGCGAATCGCTTTCAAGAACATTTTTTCGAAAAACCCAAAATGTTCAAGAATGCTTCTGACCACGACTCTTTCGACCTACCAAAATATCTTTGTTGTGATGTTGTTAATATGATATAGTACTTGATGTTTGCACCTTAACATCTCTTCTACATGATAGAACTTTTATATTGCATTAAGTAAGCTCATAACCTTATGATAATCGGGCCTCAAAGTGACACCATGACATTGTCTGGGTTTCTGGGTTACCCAAAAAACCCAGATCAGCCCTGACATTAACTTTGCCTGCTTAGATCTCCTTGGTTTTATGTTGTTTGACCGTGTTGTTTATTAGAACTTGTAGTATTACACAATGTCTATAAGATCTGAACTTTTTATTTCCCAGAAACATAATACACTAAGAACATGAGTTTTAGGTCAAAGTTGCTTTCTTGGTCTCTCACATGGAGTTTTGGGTTTTCTTAATGAACATGAAGAACACTTATAGCGACGGTTCTGTGGCTATAGGTGGTCTTTAGCGACAGATTATTTATAAAAATTATATTTTTATTAAATAATTATAGAAAATTAGTTTTTAAATTATTAAAAATACATAATAAATTATTAAAAATTATTTTAAAGTCTGAAAAATAGTTTTTAATTATTTTTATTATATTTCATAAATATTTAATATTTTTAAAATATTAAAATTATTTAATTTATTTAATTATTATATTAAATAAATTATTTAAAATGATTTTATATTTGAAAAAATCATTTAAAATTATATTATGGAATAAGAAAATATTTTAAGTTATTTTAATGGCTTTTAATATTTTATGATGAAATTTATTAATGAATTAATATTAATGACAATTAAGTTATTTAATAAATGCATTAAATAAATTAACTAAAATGATTTTATTATATTAAAATTATTTTAAATAATAATAAGGTATTTAAAAATATTTTAAATTATAAAATATAACTTTCAATATTTAAAGGTAAATTTTATTAATTAATTATTATTAATGATATTAAAGTTATTTAATAATTATATTAAATAAATTAGTTTAAAAATGATTTTAATATTATAAAAATCATCTTAAATGAAAATAAAGTGTTTAAAGATATTTTAAGTTATAAAATATAACTTTTAATATTTAAAGGATAATTTCATTAATCATTTAATATTAATGATATTAATTTAACATTAATGAAATTAAATTTATTTAATAATTATATTAAATAAATGGTTTAAAAATGGTTTTATTAATTTAAAAATCATTTAAAAAGGATATAAATGAATTAAAAATATTTTATGTTATAATTAATGACTTTTAATATTTGGATAAATAATACATTAATATTTTAATATTAATGGTAATTATTTAAAAATTATTTTAAATGTTTTAAAAATCATTTAAGGGTAATATTATTATTTTAAAATATTCTATGTTATTATAAATAACTTGAATATTTTGGCAATGGTTTCAGTAATAGTGTAATATTAATGATAATAGAATTGTTGGGTATTTAAATCATTTAATAATGATTTCGGTGTTTGAAAATTTATGATAAATTATAATAAATGTTTAAAAATTATTATTAAGTCATTTAAAATAATATGATTGATACTTGCGGATATTGAGATACAGAATAGAGTCTTAGACTCAATTATTAACTGATAAAGTTGTCGGTACACCGATATGTTTCAAAAATTGATCTGAACTTAGATATTTTGATTGTATTAATGTTTGTTTGTGATTCAATGACTGTCGAACATATGTGATAATGTGATTAGGTTATGTGCTGACTGCGAAATGCAGTACTACGTGTTATAGTATATTGTTCTAATCGAACGAATAATCTAATTAATGATAAGTCATGATATAAAAGATAAAACTAAGTTGCATTTTGTAAGCAGCAAACCAGGCAAGTATCCTACCTTTGCATTTTCTTTATGCAATGGACATGGGAAAGAATGTTTTAGAATTATATTATTACTATACAGATTATTAACCCTATATTATATACGCTCATTGATTATCAACACATTAGTATATGGTAATTTAGATATATATTCTGTTCGTTAATTTTTATAAATGGTTATACAAGTGTCCCCACTTGGATAATCATCGTATTTAATCACATGTTGATACACCTTTGTTAATTACCCATATATATATATATGTTGAATTATAGATTATTATTGAACAAGATAAAACCTTATTATTATCTAACCGAATTGTTTTGGTTTGGAACCTCGACAAGTATGAACATCCCTTACACGGGAAAACTTTTTATGCACTCAAGGTGGACAAAGTGAACGATAACATCGTTCTTGCATGCAGTATTGATCAATACAGGGTACAACGGGCTGATCACCCTCCGTACCCGTAAGTTATGACGGTTTACAGATGAAGTTCTATTTAACCTTTTCGAAAATGAAAACAATGTTCATAGTATGTCACCTTAACCCTATTTATAGTCAGTACATAGTTTCAAAAATTTGAAAGAGGGTTGTTATGTTATTATTATCGGTTCAGATTACTTCACAACTATTGATTTGTTGTAGAAGGGTAGTATAAAAAAATATTTAAATTCTTTCAGCTTATATATATAATTGCTATTACTTGCTGGGCACTCAAATGCTCATCCTTGTATAATTTAACTATTTTCAGCTAAGTGTGAAGGACCAGAAGGCTCATGCAGAAACAAAGGAAAAGGAAAGCTATCCAAATAAGATTTGTGGTAGTTTATATAATAGTTTGATATTATTAAGACAATGATATATATTATCTATTATGCTATGTAATAAATGTTTAAAGGTCTCGTACCTGGGGATTAGACTCTGATGATATGTAAATTAAGTTGATCTTTATATTATTGTTATTATTATTAGTATTATTTCGCTCATAGAAATGGTATCGTGAAGCACCGAGTTCGGGTTTCAAGTACCTGAATTTGGGGGCTTTACAGGTTGGTATCAGAGCTTAGGGTTAAAAACCTTAGGTGGGATAGACCTTAGGCTATAACCTTAGAATAGAGGGAAACGTTGAAAATATGAATAACTCATATAGAGTTTTAAAAGAGATGAAGTGAATAAATTCATCATCAAACCAAATAAAAGATAACCTATACAAAATTATTGTTTGTTATGTGTATATACTATATGCTAATTAGGATAATTTATGTGTGTAGATGTCTGGTGGAAAGGGCTTGTTATATGCTTATAGCATGAAGAAGGATCAGATCCATACACCCGAGCTAATATCAAAGCCAATAGCTGAAATAGAGGCTCACAATGAAACCAACTTGGACGAGGTGGTTATCGTGGAAAACATGGTACCAGATACGGAAATGGTGGAGCTGACAGATATTGATTCGGACACAAAAGTTAAAGCTAATCTAGCATCAATGGAAGTGCAAAATCTGAGGAACAAGGTTTCTTCTCTGGAAAGGTTGTGGGAGATAGAAAAGCTGCTTAATAGTCAACTGCGTCAGGCGTTAATCGAAACAATGGAAGTGCAGTATAAGCTTAAAATCCAAATTGATCAGATCGGAGCCTCAAGCAACACATCTTGTGTAGCTCCGAGTAATAAGGGAAAAAGAAAGATAGAAGACCATGACTTAGGAAAACCTGATAAGAAGAAAGGGAAAAAATATGTTATCTTTGTGGCTATGAGGGGCATACCACTCTGTATTGTCCCGACTATAAACCAGGTGCATGTTTTGTTTGTGGAATGGAAGATCATCAGGCGAAGGGTTGTCCAATAAAAAGGCTTAGTAAATAGGTAGAATAGGGTATATTGTGTAGGCGTGTTTAATATAATATGTGTGCTTAGTATGCTCGTGTAATGTAATATTCTAAAACTTTTGTATTAATCAAGGTTGTAAATCCCGACTTTTGTAGTCACAAAGGGATAGCTGATGTTTAAAGCAGTATGTGCTGTGATATGTAAAATATTTTGAAATCGTTGAATGAATATGAATCTAAGTTTGAGAAATGAAACAAGTTTATAATGTTAAACTTATATGGTAAGGTTTAGAATGTAAGTTAATAAAGTATAATTTATGTTTATTTAACTAGATAATGTCGCTAAGACGTCAAACTCAAAATCAAAGGGTAGAAGAATCTGTCAATAACGTTGAGGGACAACAACAAGCAGACCCGATGCAACATTTTGCAAACATGGTAGCACAGTCTATGCAACAAGGAATACCAGCCGCAAGGAATCAGTCGGACAATCAATTGGCAAATTTCAAAGATTTCAAAGCTGTAGGACCGCCAGAATTCAAAGGTACAACTGAACCTATAGAAGCCCAAACTTGGGTTAAGGAGATTGAGAATGCGTTCATAATAGCTAGGGTAGCTTAGGGGCAAAAGACCGTTTTTGCCACCTACATGATGAAGGGTGAGGAGGCAAATTTTTGGTGGGAAGCGCATCAGGCGAGGGCAGGAGAAGGTGTAGTTACATGGGATAGGTTTAAGACAATGTTCTTTGAGAACTATTTCTTGTCCAGTATGCAGGCTAGGATGGAGGTGAAATTTTTAGAGTTGAAGTAGGAGAATATGACTGTTGCAGAGTATGCCGTAAAATTTAATGAGTTGGCTAGGTTTGCTCCGCATCAAGTTGATACGGAGGCTAGGAAAGCTAGAAGGTTTGAGCTGGGATTAAAACCCCGACTCTATAAAAAGGTGGAAGTGTTGCAGATTCCTACATTTGTAGCACTGATGGATAAGGCTATTATTGTTGAGGAGGGGAGTGAGGCCATGAGCCTCTACAACAAGGAGAGAAAGAATAAGGACAAGGTTGTAGGAACTGGGAAGGTAGAAACTAATAGTGGAAGTAAAAGTGGTAGTAGCAAGAGGAAGGGGAGCAATTTTGGAAGTGTGCAGGTAAAACAGGAAAGTGTTAAGAAGCCAGCGGTGCAGTGTTGTAACTGTGGAAAGAACCACTCTAGGGAATGTCTGAAGGGAAAATTCGTGTGCTATAATTGTGGGCAGGAGGCCCATATCTCTCCCAACTGCCCCAATCCAAGAATGAATACTGGTTGTTTTGTCTGCGGGTCGATGGAGCACAAGGTGAAGGATTGCCCAAAAAGGAGAATGGAGGCAGAAAGTGTGAACACGGGCAAGGGCAGCGGAACTCTGGAAATCATGGGACCGGCGTCATCGAACAAGCCAACGAAATCTACTGCGAGGGTCTTCAACATGGCGGTCCAGGATACGGCAGCAGCTGGCAGTGGAACTCTAGGTATTATTCGTATAACTTTATTATTTTTTTATATATATGATTTTCCTATAAATAATAAATTATTTTATAAAGAAATTTTGAAGGAGGAATTTGAGTTCTTTCAGAAATCAAATTTCCATTTAAATAGATAAAAAAGCTTTATGTGAATAGTTAAAGATCAGTATGATCATTTATAATCAAGATCTACTTGCAATGATTGTGTATGCTATGTACCCTTATATGTATAGGTTTTAAAATTGTGATTCCGGGGACGAAATCTTTATAAGGGAGGGTGAATGTAACAACTCGATATTTTCTATACAAATAAATCAGAAATTTTGCGTATAATTTTTTTTTATTAAAATAAATATGGGGAATATTTGCCAAGATAATGTATATGTATATCTGTGATAAATAAAATTTTTTTTATTACATGAATAATTTTAAATAATTTTACTTTAGAATTATTGATCATTATAAACTATATTCTTATAATAATTAATTGTATAGTAGAAATGTTTTTATTAATTATTTTCTATGAAAATATGATTATTATATTATGTAAATAATATAATAAATGATTTTAGAATAACTATAATAATTATTTTATTATATGAATTTTAGTATAGATTATTAAGTTAATTATTTTAACTTAATTAATAATTATTAAGTATGGCGAGATAAATCGATATGGAATCAAAACCCTAATTTTGATTTCGATCAAGGTATGAGAATAATAATATAATATTAATTATATTTTGCTTTTTCAATGCTATAAATATGTATGTGGACTGACAATGGTTGGTTAATTATGATGTATTATGTCAAACCCTAGTTTTACAGTGGAAAACCCTAAATTGAAACTCAATTGTGAGTTTAAGACTATTATATAACTGTGTTATATGATTTTATTATTAATTAGGTCAACCATAATTAACATTTGGATATATTAATTTCTAGAAACCCTAATGTTTGAATTATAAACCCTAATTATGATTTGGTAACCCTAATTACCAAAATTATAAGCCCTAATTGCTAAATTAGTAAGGATAATTATAATTAGTAAATAATACCCTAATGTTCATGTATAAATAGAACCCTAATCTAATTAAGGATACTCTAATTACAATTTTTAGAAACTAAAATTTTTATTTTGTACAAACCCTAATTGGAAATCCTACAAATGCTATGTGTTAAATCTTAGGGTTAAACCCTAAGGGTCAAACACTAAGGATGTGTTAAGATTATAATTTAGCCATTAAAATTTCAAGCATAATAACTATAATGCCTTTTTAAATTCTTTAATTGGCTTGCTTGTAGATCTAGCAATATATTGAGTTATTAAGCAACTCCTACTAACCCCATGTGACTAACTTTCCAGCAGATCAACCACAAATCTCAGCAATATACATTGTATACAAGCACGATATATAGATTTGAGAGAGAGAAATGGTCATTTCCTAGCCTATTTTTGCCAACTCTCAACCTTGACCCTCTCAACTTATAACCCACGAAATCCTTTGCTAAGACTAGTACCAAAAAAAGCCCCACCATTACCTTTAACAAAAACAAAAGCCAAAATCAAGATTAAACCAAGAAAGGTATAAAACCCTAAGCTATAATCTGATCCTTGATCTGTTATTAGATGTTAGTTTTTGGTGTTAAAATATGTTGTTTATGTTGTAATTAGACGATCTGGGTTCATAGATGTTAGATCCATAACATCTATAGGCTGAGATCTAGCATTTTTCAAAAGCTAGAAAATTTTTATTTTGTGTTCTGACAATGAATGTCAGAGGCTATAAATCCTTTTATGTTTACATTTTTAGTTGTTTTAATGTTTTAAATGGTAGTCTGCTATGAGATCTGTGCAATGGAACTTAAATCATGGTCATATATGTTATAGAATTAAAGTTATTAAGAGTCAAAGTGGGTTAACCGACATTGATCGGCTGTTTTTGGGCAACCCAGAATTGCCCAGAACGCCTGACATTGATTTTGCAGGCGCTTGATCTTGTTGTTGTTAAGTGTTTTGATTATGTTGATGTTTTATACTTGTAGACTAACATGAATACTATGTAATAAAGTCTTTATATCCCCTACATTCTTAACTGAAATGATTTGAGTGTTGGTCAAACATAGGTAGATGAAACTGCTCAAGAACATTTCTGGAAAACCCAGAAATGTTCAAGAATAGTTCATGACCGGCTCTTTGACCGACCAAAATATCTTAGTTGTGATGTTGTTAATATGATATAGTACTTGATGTTTATACCTTAACATCTCTTCTACAGGATAGAACTTTTATATTGCATTAAGTAAGCTCAAAACCTTATGATAATCGGGCCTCAAAGTGACATCATGACATTGTCTGGGTTTCTAGGTTACCTAGAAAACCCAGATCAGCTCTGACATTAACTTTGTCTGCTTAGATCTCGTTGGTTTTATGTTGTTCGATCGTGTTGTTTGTTAGAACTTGTAGTATTACACTATGTCTACAAGATCTGACCTTTTTATTTCCCAGAAACACAATACACTGAGATTTAATCTTGTTCAAAGTTGCTCTCTTGGTCTCCGACATGGAGTTCTGGGTTTTCTTGATGAACGTGAAGAAAACCTATAACAATGGTTCTATCGCTATAGGTGGTATTTTGCGACAGATTATTTATAAAAATTTTATATTTATTAAATAATTATAGAAAATTAATTTTTAAATTATTAAAAATACATAATAAATTATTAAAAATTATTTTAAAGTCTGAAAATTAGTTTTTAATTATTTTTCATATATATTTCATAAATATTTAATATTTTTGAAATATTAAGGGTATTTAATTTATTTAATTATTATATTAAATAAATTATTTAAAATGATTTTATATTTGAAAAATCATTTAAAATTATATTATGGAGTAAGAAAATATTTTAAGTTATTTTTAATGACTTTTAATATTTTGTGATGAAATTCATTAATAAATTAATATTAATGACAATTAAGTTATTTAATAAATGTATTAAATAAATTAATTAAAATGATTTTATTAATTTAAAAATTATTTTAAATAATAATAAGGTATTTAAAAATATTTTAAGTTATAAAATATAACTTTCAATATTTAAAGGTAAATTTCATTAATTAATTATTATTAATGATATTAAAGTTATTTAATAATTATATTAAATAATTAGTTTAAAATGATTTTAATATTATAAAAATCATTTTAAATGAAAATAAAGTGTTTAAAGATATTTTAAGTTATAAAATATAACTTTTAATATTTAAAGGATAATTTCATTAATAATTTAATATTAATGATATTAATTTAACATTAATGAAATTAAATTTATTTATTAATTATATTAATTAAATGGTTTAAAAATTGTTTTATTAATTTAAAAATCATTTAAAAAGGATATAAATGAATTAAAAATAGTTTAAGTTATAATTAATGACTTTTAATTACAACGGGCTGATCATCCTCCGTGCCCGTAAGTAATGACGGTTTACAGATGAAGTTCTGTTTAACGTTTTCGAAAATGAAAACAATGTTCATAGTATGTCACCTTACCCCTATTTATAGTCAGTACGTAGTTTCAACAATTTGAAAGACGATTGTTATGTTATTATTATCAGTTCAGATTACTTCACAACTATGATTTGTTGTAGAAGGGTAGTATAAAGAAAATATTTAAATTCTTTCAGCTTATATATATAATTGTTATTACTTGCTGGGCACTCAAATGTTCATCCTTACTTAATTTAAATGTTTTCAGCTAAGTGTGAAGAACTAGAAGGCTCATGCAGAAACAAAGGAAAAGGAAAGCTAACCAAATAAGATCTGTGGTAGTTTATGTAATAGTTTGATTTTATTAAGACAATGATATATATTTATCTATCATGCTATGTAATGAATGTTTAAAGGTCTCGTTCTTGGGGATTAGACTCTGATGATATATAAATTAAGTTGATCTTTATATTATTGTTATTATTATTAGTATTATTTCGCTCATAGAAATGGTATCGTGAAGCACCAAGTTCGGGTTTCAAGTACCTGAATTTGGGGGCTTTACAGTGCGAGGCCTCGTTTGTGACGCCCCCAAATCCTGGTATCGTCCAACCCGATAGATTGTGCTACACGGTACTACCATTCACACATACATTCAATTGAAAAGTCTCAAAAGAATGAATATGTCTTCTATATATTCCAAATAATATTACATTTCCCCAGGTTCTTTATAACCAATACATTTGTTCTTGTCATAATATTCAATATATTACAAACATTCCTCTATACTATTACATAATAAATCTAAGGGTTTGTCTTCGCCTTGCCCTTATCCTTGCCAGAGCCTTCGGACCGTTAATCTTAGCTGTGTTCATATGGTTCAAGCAAGAGTGAGCATGACTAGCTCATCAAGTACAACAATTCTAATAAACCACATGCTTGAAACATAGAACTAGTATATCTTTAATAACTGAACAATAGTTACGAAGTACTATCGATATTTCAAAATAGCACTTCTTTTCCTTCAAAACGTTTTACAATAATAATATTCAGTAAAACATCAATTCCGGTCCAAGACCTTGAGCATTTCATAAGTTCTTTTGAAAAGGACATCCCGACACTAAGTCCGTAAGTCCGACATTACTTACGAGCATGTCTAGGTGATCAGCCTATAGTACTCTATGTTGATCAACACTACATTCATTAAATGTGTATATGTTTAAGTTGTGGCAACCTCACGTGCCTGTCGTTAAACGACAAAACATTTTAGCATACTCAGTCTTCATTTGGAAACCACACCAATATAACTTGGTAAACATTAACCATGCTTGATAAAAACATAATATAAGTCTAGCCGAAAGAATTGGCTTTAACTTCATCATACAAGACTTCATGCGTAAGGATACTTGAATTTCAAAGCTTGTCCAGACTGAACTGGAACAAGGGTTAGAATACTTGCCTTTAGCGTCTGCTACAATTATAACACGTTCTCGGTTAAGTCTTTAAGTCTCTACTGTAATTGATAACATCACATAACACATTAGTTCATGAATAACATACTAGGTTCCTAATGTATCTTACCCTTCTTCTCAATCTAATTATGACTTAAATTTGTTATTATTGGTTCCGACTTTTCATTATAGTTCTTACATTCTCATTCCATTCATATTCAATTGATTATCAACCTTTTATCATCATACATTAAGTATCTAACAATGCCTTATCAATGTTATAATTAAACCTTAGTTTGCTACTAATGAGTTACCATTCATACTACACTTGTAACCTTTAATCATCATTCATAGCTATCTAACTCATGACTGCATATTTCAGCTTAGCGATAGATTGACATCCTGGACTTGGCATCTGCTGCGCGCCAAACTTTACTCTCTCACCACCGTGAAACTCTGCAGAGAGGTGTGCATCAGATATATGTATGCCGCAAAGACCACCAATATACCTTGGGTTGGTGCCGCGACAACAACTCTGTGCACTAGAAATTTTTTACAGACTTTTATTTTTGTGAAATTTCCAGGCTCGTAACTTCTTCGTTATAAGTCCGAATTGGCTCGTTCAAAAGCCTACGGTTCACAAATTACATACTCTACGCATTTATGCATGAATTTTATCTATTTGACTTCGTTTGCTAAAATTTCACCTATTAGTTCATTTTTAACAAAAACGATAAACGTTCGTGAACGTTCAACGCTCGTTTCTTTGTTCTAAGTCGGAATCCGGTCATTTTTGAGTCCGCAACTCTATAATGCCAAATATGACTTGTCTCCGTCAAAAACCAACGTTTCCAAGTTCAAACAAAAAATATGACTTCCATTTCGAGAATTTCACGAATTCGACAATTATCGTCCAATCGTGTGAATTCCAGAGAAACTTCATTACTAATGATATGATCATGGTTCTAAATGGATTCTACCATCATATGAGCACTTCAAACTACTTATTAAATCAACTTATTTTCAAAGTAAGTTTTGACTTATTCTTCATAAGTTTATGACTTATCAACTTATGACCTACAAAGTTTCATTCCTTTTGACTTATTATTGATTTAAGTCATTTACTCAATGTTCTTACATCTTATTAAGCATACTAATTTCATATTACAATCATATGACAAGTTTATCATAAGTTATTAACTTATTTAGGTTCAAGTTACTTATTCATGACTTATTCGGCTTAAGTCCATTCATTAATCAATTCTTATATGTTCTTAGCATACAAGTTCATTAAATTACACTTCTCTTATCATCCTACAATGATAGAGATGGAAGACTAATAGATCATAAGATCATTACCTTTAATGACTATCTTTTCTCATTCTTGGAAATCTCACAAGGAAAGTTGTGACTTAAAAGGGCTTGATCTCTCCAACACTTAAGTTACTTTATAAGGAAGGTTGTTGGTTGAAAAATAACAAGCAACAAATGAATCCAAGCTTCTCTATTTATAGTATTGACAAAGTTAGGGCATTATAGTCATTATAACCTCCCACCTTCTCAATTAAACTCCTTACTAACCTCCTTACTATTCATCTACTTAACCACTAAGTAAACTTGCTAGCCACTCATCTTTCTTGCTCATCACAACACTTATCTTATGGTTGGCCAATACTTAAAGTACTTGGGCATCACATAAAGTTCTTGCCCATTAATTCACCCATGGGTTGCTCCATGGATCCTATTTATCCAATGAATCATGACATTGGGCTTGCATCAATTAATTTAGCTTATTCCTATTGGGCTTGCATTACATTAGTTTGGGCTTGCATCTTAATTCTCATTGAACTCTACCAATTTGACAATAATCCTACAAGTCCATTCCATTTAATTAAAAACCTTATCATTTATACTATACGTATAATTCTCGTATTCTAGCTCGTATACTAATTCTTAATATACGTTATTCTATTCTCCATACATACTCGTATAATACTTCGTAATATACTTGTATTCAATACCTCATATAAAACATACGTATCATACAATCCATAAATTTTCTTCTTAACGCTTCATACTCCTAATGTTCTCAAATTAAGTCCGCATACGAAATATTACGTTTTCCATACTTAGATTATTATTACATAATCCATCTCACCTTGATGTTATAACGTTACGTATTTCTCGGAAGTTCAAAAATAATTCCTGAGCAGAAATCGATGAATAGTGTTTTTCAGAAAATTTCTCGAAAAGCTTTTATTTTCGTCTTGGAAATTTAAAAAATTCAATTCATTCACGTAGTTAAAATACTACGATGTTCCGATGTTTCTAGGTCATAGAACGACATCCATCTTACTAACACATAATAATAATAAATAATATTATTTTATTCATTATTAAAAGTATTTACAAAAGGTTCGATTTTTGGGGCATTACATCGTTCGCACCTATATACAAAGGGTTTGAATTTGTGTAAAATTTAGTTTTAGCAAGATATAACAATGAGGTTTTGATAAAAGTGGTTTTTCAAACCCTGTGCTCAATAGTAATTGAGACCTTTTCATACTTCCATTTTATTATAAAATGTTCGGCTTGTTTGCTTTTATTTTCGAGATGCGAGGCATCTTTGATAAAATAATATACAGCAGTGCCAAACTCCTCATGGACATGATAGCCATCCAAGGAAATTCATGCACCGTAAATAATGTACAAGCTTCTTATAGCTGAAAATGTCCATCACGGGAACCGAATTTAGATTCAATAGACTGAATCTGTGATCACATGATTCCTAAGCGCACATGATACCACAGTTTATATGAAAAGCAGTAAGTAGTTATATATATAAAAGCTGTAAATATATATATACAGACATGATCAACCACCACGAAGCAACTCCATGGGGGATCAAAAATGTAAATATATAAAAGCGGTAAATATATATATATATATATATAAAGACATGATCAACCACCATGAAACACCTTCATTGGGGATCAGGAATGTTAATAAAGTAGTAAATGCGATCAACCGCCACGAAGTAAACTCCAGGTGGGACTGAATGTAAATAAACCAGTAAGGACGATCAACCGTCACGAAGTAAACTCCAAGCGGGACGAAATGTAAATAAAGCAGTGAAAGGCCACGAAGTAAACTCTAGGCACTGCGAATATATATATATATATATATATATATATATATATATATATATATATATATAATATATCGTTCGGATTTAAAATCCAGTGCTCATCGAATGTAGTCTAACAACAGTTTATATTTATAAGTATATATATAAAAGTAAGTAAATGCTCCAGATGTAAAATTCAGGCTCATCAGACAGAGTCTGACAACAGTTTATATATATATAAGCAAGTAAACGCTCCAGACATAAGTCTAGGCTCAATCGAGGCATAACTCGATAATGTTAGTCCATATATAAATATATACATATATAAGTATATATACAGACAGAAATTAAAACCACGGACCGAAGTCCGGGAATACACACACAACACGACTCTCAATGTGAAGAATAATGTGTGCAAAAATGAAGAGAAAGGCTTTATAGAGTGTGAGAAGGCTTACAGTGGGCTACCAAGGCAGGCTTCTATGACTCTAGATGGATAAACACTCACCTCCATAGCAGAAAATATAGCTATATGTGAGCTAACAGGTGTTTAAAATGAGAAAGCACTCAATATGGGGTGTGTACAGAGCAAATTGGACAGAGCTTTCATGCCTTTTTTCTCTTGAATATGGCCACCCCAGGCCCTCTATTTTTAGAGGGGGACCAGCAGTGTACTGCTGGCGACCACGAGGCACTGCGGTGCACGCCTGAGGTGCCCCAAGCTCTCACGGGTCCTCATCATTCAAGACGTGCACTTGTGCACCGTGATGTCCGATCAAACTTGCAAAACTTCAATCCGAGCATCCAAACGAGGTGTACAAGACCTTCTTCAGAACGCTTTTATCGAGAGTTACGCAATAACATGGGATTAGAGGTTGTACGAAATAAGGAAGGGGGGACTATGCCCATGGTCTTCAAGCTTCATATTCTATCTGGGGTAATGCCATGTGTAATAGTTACTCCAGATTGGAACTCCTTGGCTCTTGTGGGACATTTTTGTGTAGAAATGTATGTATGAAATGTTGAGACGGCGCGTTAGGGTTGAGGTGGCAAGATGACAATTTTACTCCTCACCGGGGTTATCTCCGATTTGGGCTGATAGTAGACGTTGCTCAGGGTTACATCTGAGATTGGACTGCTGTAATTGTTTGAATTTTACAAGGTCATCTGTAAGTGTGCCTGTCTTCATGATGTTATCTTCGGGTCTTTGGAATGAGTGCCTCGGCAGGAGGTCTGAGATTGAAGCTAATCGCATGCATTTGAAATAAGAATTTCTGGAGTTATCACTGGAACTGCAACAACATTCCTTGGGGTTATCTCCAAGGATGAAACTTGGGGTTATCTCCAAGGTTGGAATTAATACTCCCATTGTGTGTTCCGGGGTTGAGACGGAACTTCCAGTAGTATCCGGTATGGATGTGAGCTGTCTTCTAGGGTTATCTCTGAAAGACGAATCTACCCTCCTACAATGTTAGTAACAGGTGTGCAAAAAATTTTGAGTGTCTACAACTGCATAGTGGCATGATGCTCATCAATGTATGCACTTATATCGGCAAGGATGCTAGTCGTAAGGGATCTCATTGTAGTACTGTCTATGACATCAACATTTTGGGCAGATAGGGCTCTACAATCAATGCATCTCTAGCTTATCTAGCCTCGTCTCTCTCTAATAGAGCTGCGTCTCTCCCATCAAGAGGTGTCAACATCAAGGCCTTAACCTGATCTCTCTCAAAGGTCATCAGATGTAGACTCTGCTCTAAATACTGTGCTGAATGCTAAATCATAGTAGCACTCGTAGTGGGAGAATCCATCACAAATGCTGGCAACTCAGTTGTCAAATCCTCCTCGATGGGAATATTAGCCTCCTCCATAGGCTCCTCATCGTCAGAATCAATCTCCTGCACTGTGGATACTACCACAGCCGATGCAGTCTCTGTCTCCATCCATGCGGAATACTCTGCAGAACAACCCGTATAGCTGATGGAAAACTCAGCTAGCTCACGCTGATCCCAACATGCATACAACCTAGATCAATCATCTACTGATAAGTGGCGAGAAGCAAAGGGCTAACTCGATGCCCCCTCAAAAGGATGGAAGTCCTAGAACTGGTCAAACTGACACATCACGTCCAGTGGGTGGTAAGTGATCATACCTCTCAAGCTAGCCAGAGGAAGATAATCCATGCCCGAAGCATGAGTGATGAAGCTGTAGGGTGAGCTAAGCCCTGTACATGACAGTATATATCAAACGAATATCTGATCCCTACTAGGAAAGCTGACCAAGATGCAACGTCTATACACTCCGTAAGCTGAAAGGTGAATGACATGGCTATATCATGGGTGAAACAATACCCATGCCATCAGAAAGTGCCAATCGGTCTCAAGTGTGACATAAACAACACATACAACATGACCGAGCTACTTGTAAATACTCCCTTCGAATAAGTGTAGCAGTATGTGGCTGACCTCAAAGTCTCTGCTACAATCATCGGTATGATGGTGTGACCCTCCCTAAGAGCTCTCACTGCCATGATAACTCCTATGTCCAACTCATCCATATACCATGATATGTAGACATACGACAGTACGTATGATAGTAGTACATCTACTCTGGCCAAACGCTAATGATCCTCCGGTGTGGTGAAATCCCTGGAATGTCGTGTATAACTACCCTCAAAGCCAAATCCATCAAAAAAAAATGTTGGGATATAATGTGGTCAGATGTGAGCTCATCCTGCACCACCCTACGCCTCAAGCAAGTAAGGGTCATGAACTGCCTACTCATGTCTCCAATCGCTATATGCACGCAAGGTCTGTCTAGTGGCATCATCGTCAAACATGCATACTCCTCCAGAGTAGGAGTCAACTCCTGGGTCCCAAATCAAAAAATATGTGTGACAACCCAAAAAATTGGATTGTCCAAAATTTAAGATTTAAAGAATTAGTTATTAATAAAATGAATTTTTATTAATATTATTCCGTGCGATGTGTTTATTAATCGTTCTAGAACCTAGAATGATTATTAATTGGGAGGATTCTAGCTACGAGCTAGACTGAACGAGTAAAAATTTTCAAGACGAAATAAAATTTTTTCGGGAACAAAATATTTTCAGGAAAAAAGATGAAATAGGCACTATTCGCCCGACGAAAAACCTAAGGGTTAGGGTTTGAATAACCTAAGCTTTTCCGAGAGTTTGGTATGTTGAAATGACATTCCGTCGAAAGATTTGATGATAATATATCGTGAAATGTTAAGTAAGCCGAAAAAAGTTTTTCTCAAAAAATGTGCAGAAATCATACAAAATAAAAATGACGAAAAGTACTGTTATGTACTTTTCATTCGTTTAGCTACGTTAGGGGAAAACGTGAAGGAAAATGCTTAACACCAAAAAGTGTTTTTCAGTTTTTTAGAAATTCGAAGAATACGTAAAATTTAATCGGTAAAGGAAAGACGAAATATCTAAAAATATTTAGATTCAGAGAATCGTAGTTTTTAAAACTGTCAGATGGAACTACGAAACATAAGGGCTAGGCAAACTTCAGGGCTAAGTTAACTTGGTCCTTAAGCTTTGAATAGTAAGGAGGTTAAGGGGGGCGAAATGACTAAATGTAACACCCCAAAATCCGGTCTATTTTCACATCCGGATTCCGTACGTCACGATCCAATCTTCTTCCAAACATACATCATTATATAGCTAAATATAACAACATATATCCTCAAATCCCAGGTTCTAAAACCTTAAAACATCTTTCATTCCAAATAATGATAATTACATTATTCTTTACAACTTGTACAAGTGACTTTTATCCGTCACCAAGGATACATAATCATTCATTAAACTATTCTATAGCTTAATTCTATCATTCTATATTACAAGCTTTCGCTTGATCTTCACACACATTCATACATTGAATGGCACTTCGTCTGGATACCGATCAGCTTGATCTTTTCGGGATCCTTAAGTTCTTTCTAACATCGTTCGCTGAAAATGTTTTTATTTAAAGCAAGTGTGAGCATTCAATTGCTCAGTAAGTCATAGTAGTTGAACAAATAACTTCAAGAATTTAAACATTCCATTAAGACTTCAATAACAGAACAAAGGTTACGAAGCAACTTGAATAATAGGAATAATCTCGATTCCTATCATTTTAAAACATTAGTTACATTCTCTTTGAAATACTTTCATTCTCTACTCTTTTTCATACACATTCTGTCTGGCTAGAATCAATAGCACAGACTTAACAATAACGATTAATATATAAACAGAACATGCTCATATTGAACAGTTCAATCACAGAACAGTTCATATCATAGAAACACCGAAGTGTTCAAATTATGGCACAATGCCTCATACGTTTTACAACCTTGTACAAATATCACACATTCGCATATAGACAGAACTTCTCAAGTTTAACATCTGAGAAGTTTTAGAAATTAGCATTCATTTAAAATATGAATGAAGTTAGGAAACTTGCCTTATGCACAGCTACAACTTATAGTTTACGCTGAACTGCTCATTCCAATTCCTATGTAGCACATAAGGAAATAACACATATACCAATTAGTCATATACTTGACCTACACAGTTGTTTACTTTACTTTAATTCTTAGGGTTCACGTTCTTACAAACTAAGTTTACGCAACCAACTTCCTTTATCGGTTAACGACTTCATGACATACGGAGATGTCTTACTCAAAATGTTCATCATCTTGATGATTTACATTCTTATCTTCTTCTTATAACTTCTCTAGGACTCAGCACACATCATTTCTCTGCTAGTAGTCCATATAGTACTCTGAGTGGTTTCCCACAAATAACCAACAAACAAGTTCCCGTCTCATCTACACTGCCCATAACAGTGAGTTAGATCGGTTGCCAGTTTTGTATATACCTTCGCTCTCTGAAGGAATTATTTAGCCCAGCTCCTATATGTCAACCATTTAAGGTTATCCGAACTATTAAGCTAGAATGTTCATTAAGTTAATTTCTTATTCCTTATGGCTTTCTGACAAATAAATTTCATACCTCAAGATTTATTCTTTATCGTCCAAGTCATACAGTCTTTTATATACTCAGAACTATCATTCAATATTCATTCTACGCATTTATAGCGTTAACCATTTTACATTACCTTTTCTTATCTTACAACGTCCGATTCATTCGACTCGTAACATCATCCAAGTTACAAACATTAACTCGGCTTCTTTTACGTTATACATACTTATCTTTAATTCAGCTTCTTTACCGTTCATAGGTTTAATCATTGATCTTCATTACCTTACGGTCAAACCATACACGGGGTGTAGGTTCCACCCGTTTAATATTCGTGTACACTTAACCTTCACGTCAGATAAAGTGTTCAACGCTTACATTTCATTCTAGCATTCTCATCCAACTCACATTCGGCATTCATTAATCTTATTACCATTCACTACAGCTTTCTTGATAATCCATATCTTACTTACTACCTTCGTCAATGTCTAAGTTATACAACCAATGTATACGTATAACGTTCGCTCGATGTGAATATAATTCACGAGGATCGTTTATGTATTCAACGTTTACGTTGGTCATCCCTTAATCTTTCATTCAACCTTTACCTAAGGTTTTAATAGTTTTCATTCATTACTATCACCTGAACCTCATGTTCAAAATTCGTTCTTAATGTCAATGACATACGGTTTAGTGTATGTTAAGACCGATCGTTCATCGCAATAATGTTGCATTCACAGCGTCTAAATGCTTTTCATTCATCTCTCGTGACCATGACATAACATCAAAATGTTATTCATTACTCTAGTCAATCAACGTTTAAGGAATCACAATTATAGCAATCCCTCACGTTCGTTTATCAGTGACTACGGTTCCTTTAACATTGGTTCCGTAACCCGCGTCTACATTCTTTATCTTTTAATCTCATTTAATCTTTTCATTCAACCTTCATCAAAGGTTTAATACACTTAATTAAGTGTTACATAATTGAACTACATGTTCATATTTCTTTCTTGCACATCCCCAATGAATTGAGCGGTAAAGAAAATCTCATTTTTCTGGCATTGCTTCTCGCACTGCCGTGACTGGCGGCTTGCCCAGCCCATCCCTTTCTTTCAGTCATGCGGTGCCACTTAGCAAAGAGCTAATGGCCCGAGATCGCATCTGCGCATTTTTTCCCCCCAAGGCACTACTCGTCATGCACATACTTAGATGAAACCTAGAAAATTTTTCTAAGTCTTTTACAAGCTTGAGACGCTGACTTTGAAATCTCATATCTTATTCGCTATAACTTGGAACAAAGTTGTTCTAAAGCCATTATCTTACTTATCTTACGTACTTCGATTAACCTCAGACAGAACTTCATTCTGAATCCTTTAGCATGCCATTCAATTGGGTTAATCTTCACTTTTCGTTCTTTTTACGTTATTAATGTTCTTCGTTTGTTCGTCCGTAATTCAGTCATCCGAACTCGGAACTCATTTGTTCTTGAGCCAATGACTCACGTTTTATACATTTTCTTACATTCTTATGAAACCCTATACATTTGGGTTCATTTATGAACTTTCTAATTCTCGTTCTTCTTTTACAAAAATTTTGCTATAACTTCATTATAGCTAAGTTTTAATCCATTCTTCATGAACGTTTCTAATGTTCTTAATCAAGCAATAAGTAACTAACTTATACGCGAAGGTTTTAAACTTGTCCATCAACAATAATTATCTTACGATGGTTTAAAATTTGTCCATCAACAACGTTCTTCGCGTTCTTGGCGTTCTTCATTTTTAATCGATATTTTGGATTATGATTTCACTTTTTCTTGGAATTTGATTTAATAGAACATAATTCCTTACTTATTTAACCTACTCATTGATAAGATTCATTCGGATCGCTCAAAATCCTTACGAATCTTATACTTACTTAAGAAAATTATAAACTAACTTCCTAATTCTTATTTCTTTGTTTTCTCATGATTTCAACTATATGAAATTATTCTTAACTTCATCTACTTCTTATCTTCATTAAGTTATGTTTTTGAACATATAAAACTTAAAGAAAATTAGAAGAAACTAGGGTTCAGATTACCGTTCTTCTTTAATCTCCTTCCGTCGGACAAAGCGTGCACTCAGGCTTGCTTTTCCTCATTCCTCTTCCTCTCCTTCTCCCATCCGAACTCTCTCTCTCTATCTCTCAAGTGTTGGTTGAAATTTCAAACCAAACAAATGAGCTTAAGGCTTGTTTATATAGAAAACCAAGGCTTAGGGCAAATTGGTCATTTCGCCCCTAACCTCCTTACTATTCAAAGCTTAGCCACCAAGTTTACTTGGCCACCACCCTTACATGGTGGCCAAGTGGCCACCCCACATGCCCATGGGTCTCCCCCATGGGTTGCCCCATGGGTTTTACCCATCCGGTGACCCATCGGTTCGATCCACGGTTAATTTTCTTGGATCGGGCTTAATTAAATCTAACATTGGGCCTTACATTAATTCTTACTGGGCCTTCTCTGGGCTTGATTACACATTCCATTGGGCTTGATATAATCCAAGTCCAATTAGATTCTTCAAAGTCCATGAACTCAAAGACCATTAAGACTAATCGCATTCTACGCATCCCATTCTCGTATTCTCTTCATATATAGATTGTATAATATTCGTATTATATGTCGTACTAATTTTTGTACTATACTCGTATAATAACTAGTATTATACTCGTATTTCTCACGCATAATAACCCTAATTATTATACGAAATCATAAAATTCTCGGAACTCACTTTTCCTAACCCTTAGGTTTTAAGTCCACAGACGAAAACTTCATTTTTGCCATAACTAAAATATTATTGAATATTCCATCTCATCTTAGAATTCTATCATTACGCATTTCTCAAAAATTCAAAATAAATCTCCGAGCAGAAACTGATGAATAGTGCCTATTTCGTCTTTTTCCCTAGAAATATTTTTGTTCCTGGAAAAATTTTATTTTCGTCCTGAAAATTCTTACTCGTTCAGTCTAGCTCGTAGCCAGAATCCTCCCGATTAATAATCATTCTAGGTTATAGAACGATTAATAAACACCTAGCACATAATAGTATTAATAAAAATTCATTTTATTAATAACTAATTCTTTAAACTTAAATTCTGGACAATCCGATTTTCCGGGTTGTCACTTTCTTCCCTCCTTAAAAAAAATTTCATCCTCGGAGTTTCTTAAAACAAAACCCTTACCCAGGTCCTCACATTCTCCCCTTCTTCAAAAAATTTTGTCCTCAAAATTTTAGTTAACCCTTCTTCTAAACTTCTCTTCGAAGAAGTTCTTATCTTTCATACATTCCCTACCCTTCATAACTTATCAAGAATCATGAAGTGAAAGGAATAAATAGGAATATAAGGATTCCTTTAAAATATTTCATTCTTTTGCTGAGGGGTCAAATCGACCATGAACTCTTACTAGGTTAAACAACCTTTTGCCGTATACCTTTCTTACACGGTAAGTTTACAATCACAAAGAAGGTAAACTACCTCTTCCATACGTAGGTGATCAACCTATCGTATAACACCATTTCAGGATATGTTCACCTCAGACTTAATCATTAGAATCTGCACCAAAATAATTTGGATCGGCATAGCTCTTCAAAGAAAGCTCGATTTTCTTTTAATCATGACATACCATTCATCTTAGCCAAATCAAGTAGTTTATACCATACCAATAAATTGGATATCAACTTGAAACATTCATCTAGTCAACTCACTTGACATCGACCAATTCTTTAAATTCTTTTGCAATACATCAAAACGTTTCATGACATCATGATACCGTACTTTTCACAGTACGTTGATGACTTTGTCAGTTTATGACTTCGTCATTATACATCATACCATAGCGGGTTGTTGATCCTAAGATCACTTCCAACACTAGGTTCAGTTGCATTAATAACTCCATCCTTTTACCATCATTGCATAAAATACACCGATGATATAAAATTCATTTTGATATTTTAAATAAATTTTTGTCTAGTCGAATCAACTAGCATAGACATATCAAGAATAGTTCTTTTAAAATCCATTGGTTCCAAAAATTGAACCAATTCTTTCATTTTCCAAAACGCACACTTCAGCACGAATTCAAGAAACTTCAAAATCTAGGATAGCTAGATGAATTGGAATATCTTATCCTCTATCATCCTTCATTATCTTACTTGTGACAATACTTAATCTTCTCTAGCACCTTCAATGCTAAGTCTACTAAAAATAACTCATTTCAGTCTAAACATTCCTATACCTTAGTACAGTCCATCAACTTACCACACATTATGAGTTCAGGAACTTTCCACAATAATATGAGTTTAAAAACTATCCTAGACAGACCATAGGCATCCATTCGCTGAGATGTTCAAAAACATACCATCTGATTATGAGTCAAGAACTTACCATAAGTATGAGTTTCAAGAACTCGTACCTTATCTTATCGTTCTCTACCTATCAAGTATATACATGAGAAAAGATTCAACTTCTCGTCATATACATCTTGATAGCGCGACCAATTTTAATGATTATCACTGTAATAAACTGAGTGGTTGTTACACCAAGCACAAACCTCTGCCCATACAAAGGTTCATACAACTCAGCTATCACATGAGTCCTCAACTGAAATCATACAACTTCTAACTTTCTCTTTACTTAATACGAATTTTCTTTAATTCGTATGCTATCCTTTACAACTCAATTTGAGTTCTTCTTCTCGTACTACTTCATAGTACCATTTATTCATAGCATTAGCTATAAATCATTCATCGTTTAACAACTCGCGTGTTACTACGATTTACTATGATCACGCGGTGATCTTCTTATCCTTCTCTCTACGATTATAGTCTTAGGTACTCATACCTAAGGTTTATAACCTATCAGATTTGATACCAACCTGTAACGCCCCAAAATTTAGTCTATTTTCACATCCAGATTCCGTACGTTATGATCCCATTTTCTTCCAAACATACATCATTATATAGCTAAATATAACAACATACATCCTCAAATCCCAAGTTCTAAAACCTTAAAACCTCTTTCATTCCAAATAATGATAATTACATTATTCCTTACATCTTGTACAAAGTGACTTTTATCCGCCACCGAGGATACATAATCGTTCATTAAACTATTCTATAGCTTAATTCTATCATTCTATATGACAAGCCTTCGCTTGATCTTCATGCACCTTAATACACTGAATGGCACTTCGTCTGGATACCGATAAGCTTGATCTTTTCGGAATCCTTAAGTTCTTTCTAACATCCTTCGCTGAAAATGTTTTTATTTAAAGCAAGTGTGAGCATTCAATTGCTCAGCAAGTCATAGCAGTTGAACAAATAACTTCAAGAATTTAAACATTCCTTTAAGACTTCAATAATCGAACAAAGGTTATGAAGCAGCTTGAATAATAAGAATAATCTCGATTCCTATCATTTTAAAACATTAGTTACATTCTCTTTGAAATACTTTCATTCTCTACTCTCTTTCATTCACATTCTGTATGGCTAGAATCAATAGCACAGACTTGATAATAACGGTTTATGTATAAACAGAACTTGCTCATATTGAACAGTTCAATCACAGAACAGTTCATATCATAGAAACACCGAAGTGTTCAAATTATGGCACAATGCCTCATACGTTCTACCACCTTGTACAAATATCACACATTCGCACATAGACAGAACATCTCAAGTTCAACATCTAAGAAGTTTTAAAAACTAGTATTCATTTAAAATATGAATGAAGTTAGGAAACTTGCCTTACGCACAGCTACAACTTATAGTTTACGCTGAACTGGTCATTCCAATTCCTATGTAGCACATAAGGAAATAACACATATACCAATTAGTCATATACTTGACCTACACAGTTGTTTACTTTACTTTACTTCTTAGGGTTCACGTTTTTACAAACTAAGTTTACGCGACCAACTTCCTTTACCGGTTAACGGCTTCATGACATACGGAGATGTATTACTCAAAATGTTCATCATCATGATGATTTACATTCTTATCTTCTTCTTATAACTTCTCTAGGACTCAGCACACATCATTTCTCTACTAGTAGTTCATATGGTACTCTGAGTGGTTTCCCACAAACAACCAACAAATAAGTTCCCGTCTCATCTACACTGCCCATAACAGTGAGTTAGATCGGTTGCCAATTTTGTATATACCTTCTCTCTCTGAAGGAATTGTTTAGCCCAGCTCCCATATGTCAACCATCAAAGGTTACGATTGTACTACAACCTAAATTATCTTAGCTTATCCGAACTATTAAGCTATAATGTTCGTTAAGTCAATTTCTTATTCCTTATGGCTTTCTGACAAATAAATGTCATACCTCAGGATTTATTCTTTATCGTCTAAGTCATACAGTCTTTTGTATACTCAGAACGATCATTCAATATTCATTCTACACATTTATAGCGTTAACCATTTTACATTACCTTATTCTTATCTTACAACGTCCGAATCATTCTTATCTTACAACGTCCGATTCATTCGACTCGGAACGTCATCCAAGTTATAAACATTAACTCGGCTTCTTTTACGTTATACGTATTTGTCTTTAATTCAGCTTCTTTACCGTTCACAGGTTTAATCATTGATCTTCATTACCTTACGATCAAACAATACACTGGGTATAAGTTCTACCCATTTCATATTCGCGTACACTTAACCTTCAGGTCGGTTAAAGTGTTCAACGCTTAAATTTCATTCTAACATTCTCATCCGACTCACATTCGGGTTTCATTAATCTTATTACCGTTCACTACGGCTTTCTTGATAATTCATATCGTACTTACTACCTTCGTCAACGTCTAAGTTATATAACCAATGTATACTTAAAACGTTTACTCGACGTGAATATGATTCACGAGGATCGTTTATGTATTCAACATTTACGCTAGTCATCCCTTAATCTTTCATTCAACCTTTACCTAAGGTTTTAATCGTTTTCATTAATTACTATCACCTGAACCCCATGTTCAAAATTCGTTCTTAATGTCAATGACATATTGTTCAGTGTATGCAAAGACCGATCGTTCATCGCAACAATGTTGCGTTCACAGTGTCTAAACGCTTTACATTCATCTCTCATGACCATGACATAATATTGAAATGTTATTCATTACTCTAGTCAATCAACGTTTAAGGAATCACAATTATAGCAATCCCTCACGTTCGTTTCATTGTGATTACGGTTCCCGGACATTTGTTACGTAACCCACATCTACATTCTTTTTCTTTTAATCTCATTTAATCTTTTCGTTCAACCTTCATCAAAGGTTTAATACAATTAATTAAGTGTTACATAATTGAACTACATGTTCATATTTCTTTCTTGCTCATCCCCCAGTAATTGAGCAGTAAAAATCTCATTTCTGGGCATTGCCATGCACCGGTGTTGCAGCGTCGTGCCCTTCGCTTTCTTTCGGGCTGTGGCGCCACTTAGCAGTAGCTAATGGCCTGAGCTCGCGCTGTGGCACCGACCCCCACGGCAGAACTCGCGTTGTGGCGCCAAGCATGAAACCTAGAAAAATTTACGAACTTTCTAATTCTCATTCTTCTTTTACGAAAATTTTGCCATAACTTCGTTATAGCAAAGTTTTAATCCGTTCCTCATGAACATTTCTAACGTTCCTAACCAAGAAATAAGCAACTAACATATACGTGATGGTTTTAAACTTGTCCATCAACAACAATTATCCTACGATGGTTTGGAATTTGTCCATCAACAACGTTATTCGCGTTCTTCGCGTTCTTCATGTTTAATCGATATTTTGGATTACGATTTCACTTTTTCTTGGAATTTGATGTTATAGAGCATAATTCCTTACTTATTTAACCTACTCATTCATAAGATTCATTCGGATCGCTCAAAATCCTTAAGAATCTTATACTTCCTTAAGAAATTTATAAACTAACTTCCTAATTCTTATTTCTTTGTTTTCTCATGATTTCAACTATATGAAATCATTCTTAACTTCATCTACTTCTTATCTTCATTAAGTTATGTTTTTGAACATATGAAACTTAAAGAAAATTAGAAGAAACTAGGGTTCGAATTACCGTTCTTCTTTAATCTCCTTCCGTCGGACAAAGCGTGCACTCAGGCTTGCTTTTCCTCATTCCTCTTCCTCTCCTTCTCCCATCTGAACTCTCTCTCTCTATCTCTCAAGTGTTGGTTGAAATTTCAAACCAAACAAATGAGCTTAAGGCTTGTTTATATAGAAAACCAAGGCTTAGGGTAAATTGGTCATTTCTCCCCTATCCTCCTTACAATTCAAAGCTTAGCCACCAAGTTTACTTGGCCACCACCCTTACTTGGCGGCCAAGTGGCCGCCCCACATGCCCATGGGTTGCCCCATGGGTTTTACCCATCCGGTGACCCATCGGTTCGATCCACGGTTAATTTTCTTGGATCGGGCTTAATTAAATCTAACACTGGTCCTTACATTAATTCTTACTAGGCCTTCTCTAGGCTTGATTACACATTCCATTGGACTTGACATAATCCAAGTCCAATTGGATTCTTCAAAGTCCATGAACTCAAAGTCCATTAAGACTAATCGCATTCTGCGCATCCCATTCTCGTATTCTCTTCAGATATAGATTGTACGATATTCATATTATCGTCGTCGTACTAATCTTACGTACTATACTTTCGTATAATAACTAGTATTATACTCATATTTCTCACGCATAATAACCCTAATTATTATACGAAATCATAAAATTCTCGGAACTCACTTTTCCCAACCCTTAGGTTTTAAGTCTGCAAGCGAAAACTTCGTTTTTGCCATAACTGAAATATTATTGAATATTCCATCTCGTCTCAAAATTCTATCATTACGCGTTTCTCGGAAATTCAAAATAAATATCAGAGCAGAAACGGATGAATAATGCCTATTTCGTCTTTTTTCCCGGAAAAATTTTATTTTCGTCTTGAAAAGTCTTACTCGTTCAGTCTAGCTCATAGCCAGAATCCTCCCGATTAATAAACACATAGCATATAATAGTATTAAAAAAAATTCATTTTATTAATAACAAATTCTTTAAACTAAAATTCTGGACAATTCGATTTTTCGGGTTGTCACACTAAAATAATCCTAGCCTTGAAAATCTATAAATAGGAAGCTAACTTTATTGTTTTGGGATTTTGAAAAATCCTACACCTTGAGAGAGAAAGAGAGAGAGAATTCGGATGGGGGAAGGGAAGGAGAAGAGGGTGGAAAAGCTTGCCCGAGAGCACGCTTTGTCCGACGAAATGAGATTAAAGAAGAAAGGTAATTCGAAAACCTAACTTCTAGTAATTTTCCTGAAGTTTATATGTTAAAAACATAGCTTAATGAGAATAAGAAGTAAATGATGTTAGAAATGATTTCATATGGTTGAAATCATTGATAAAAGAATAAATAAGAATTAGAAGTTTATTTTATAAATTTCTTAAGGAATTGTTGATTCGTAATGAATTAGAACGATCCGAGTGGATCATATAAATGATACGGTGAAATAAGTAAGGAATGGTTTTCTATAACATCAAATTCCAAGAAAAAGTAAAATCGTAATCAAAATCTCGATTAAAAATGAAGAACGAACGAAGAGCGCGAAGAACGCGAAGAATGTTGTTGATGGACCAATTTAAAACCATCATAGGATAATTGTTGTTGATGGACAAGTTTAAAGCCATTGCGTATAAGTTAGTTGCTTATTGCTTGGTTAGGAGCATTAGAAACATTCATGAAGAATGGATTAAAACTGAGCTATAACAAAGTTATGGCAAAAATTCGTAAAAGATGAACGAGAATTAGAAAGTAAGTAATTGAACTCGAACGTGTAGGGTTTCATAAGAATGTAAGAGAATGTATAAAATGTGAGTCATAGACTTAGGAATGAACGAGTTCCGAGTTCGGATGACAGAATTACGAACGAACGAACGAAGAACGTTAATAATGTAAAACGAACGAAGAGCGAAGATTAAGCCAACTGAATGGCATGTTAACAGATTTAGAACAAAGTTCTGTTATTAGGAAATCGAAGTACATAAGATAAGGAAGAAAATGGCTTTGTAATGACCTCGTTCCAAGTTATAACGAATAAGATATGAGATTTTGAAGTCAGCGTCTCAAGCTTGTAAAAGACTTAGAAAATTTTTCTAGGTTTACGCTTTCGGCGCCCCATGACGTATAAGGTCGTGCCTTGGGGGCGATGCATGACCTGAGCTCGAGCCATCGACTCATCTTTGAGTGGTGCCGCAGCGTGAAGGAAAGGGAAGGACACATCGCTACAACGCCGGTGCAGGGCAATGCCCAGAAATGAGATTTTTACTGCTCAATTACTGGGGGATGTGCAAGAAAGAAATATGAACATGTAGTTTAACTAATGTAACACTTAATTAAATGTATTAAACCTTTGATGAAGGTTGAACTAAAAGATTAAACGAGATTAAAAGACAAAGAATGTAGACGCGGGTTACGGAACCAATATCTGGGGACCGTAGTCGCGATAAACGAACGTGAGGGATTGCTATGATGGTGATTCCTTAGACGTTGACTGACGAGCATAATGTATAACATTTCGATGTTAAAACATAGTAATGAGAGATGAATGTAAAGCGTTTAGACACTATGAATGTAACACTATTGCGATGAGCGATCGGTCTTAGCATACAACGAATCGTATAGCTTCGATATTAAGAAAGAATAATGAACATGGGGTTCAGGTGACGAGTAATGAATGAGAGCGATTAAAACCTTAGATAAAGGTTGAATGAGGGATTGAGGGATGAACAACGTAAATGTGGAATACATAAACGATTCTCGTGAATCGTATTCATGTCAAGCAAACGTTCTAAGTGTACATTGGTTGTATAACTTAGACGTTGATGAAGGTAGTAAGTAAGATATGAATTATCAAGAAACCTTAGCAAACGGTAATAACATTAACGAAAGCTGAATGTGAGTTAGAGGAGAATGTTAGAATGAAATGTAAGCGTTGAACACTTGAACCATCGTAAAGGTTAAGTGTACGCAAATATTAAAAGGGTAGAACCTACACTTCATGTATGGTTTGACCGTAAGGTAATGAAGATCAATGATTAAACCTGTGAACGATGAAGAAGCTGAATTAAAGACAAGTACGTATAACGTAAAAGAAGCTAAGTTAATGTTTATAACTTGGATGACGTTCTGAGTCGAATGAACCGGACGTTGTAAGATAAGAATAAGGTAATGTAAAATGGTTAACGCTATAAATGCGTAGAATGAATATTGAATGATCGTTCTGAGTATACAAAAGACTGTATGATTTGGACAATAAAGAATAAATCCTGAGGTATGACATTTAGTTACCAGAAAGCCATAAGGAATAAGAAATTGACTTAACGAACATTATAGTTTAATAGTTTGGATAAGTTAAGATGAATTTAGGTTGTAGTACAATCGTAACCTTTGATGGCTGACATATGGGAGCTGGGCTAAACAATTCCTTCAGAGTGCGAAGGTATATACAAAACTGGCAACCAATCTAACTCACTGTTGTGGGTAGTGTAGATGAGACGGGAACTTGTCTGTTGGTTGTTTGTGGGAAACTACTCAGAGTACCATATGGACTACTAGTAGAGACACGATGTGTGCTGAGTCCTAGGAGGGTTATAAGAAAAAGATAAGAATGTAAATCATCAAAGATGATGAATGTATTGAGTAAGACATCTCCGTATGTCATGAAGTCGTTAACCGGTAAAGGAAGTGGGTCGCATAAACTTAGTGTAAGAATGCGAACCTTAAGAAGTAAAGTTAAGTAAACCAATACGTAAGTCAAGTATATAACTAATTGGTTTATGTGTTATTCCCTTATGTGCTAAATAGGAATTGGAATGAGCAGTTCTGCGTAAACTATAAGTTGTAGCTGTGCGTAAGGCAAGTTTCCTAACTTCATTAATATTTTAAATGAATGCTAGTTTCTAAAACTTCTCAGATGTTGAACTTGAGAAGTTCTGTTTATGTGCGAATGTGTGATATTTGTACAATGTGTTAGAATGTATGAGGCCTTGTGCCATAATTTGAACACTTCTGTGTTTCTATGAGATTAACTGTTATGTGATTTAACTCTTTAATAAGATAATGTTCTGTTTATACATGAACCGTTATTATTAAGTATGTGCTATTTATTCTAGCCATACAGAATGTGTATGGAAGAGGTAGAAGAATGAAATTATTGCAAAGTGAATGTGACTAATGTTTAACAATTATAAGAATCAAGATTATTCCTATTATTCAAGTTGCTTCATAACCTTTGTTCGGTTATTGAGGTCTTAGAAGAATGTTTGAATTCTTAAAGTTGTTTGTTCAACTGTTATGACTTGCTGGGCAATTGAATGCTCACACTTGCTTAAAATAAAAACATTTTCAACGAACGATGTTAGAAGAACTTAACGATCCCGTAAAGATCAAGCTGATCGGTATCCAGAACAAGTGACATTCATTATATGAATGTGCGTGAAGATCAAGTGAAGACTTGTAATATAGAATGATAGAATTAAACTATAGAATAGTTTAATGAATGATTATGTATCCTTGGTGGCGGATAAAAGTCACTCGTGCAAGATGTAAAGAATAATGTAATTATCATTATTTGTAATGAAAGAGGTTATAAGATTTTAGAACCTGGGATTTAAGAATGTATGTTGTTATATTTAGCTATATAATGATGTATGTTTGGAAGAAGATGGGATCGTGACGTACGAAATTCGGATGTGAAAATAGACCGGATTTCGGGGTGTTACAACATGTCTCTCCGATACCCAGTGCTCTAGCATGCCCTCCACGAATCTTGTGGGAATCTGAAACATCAATAGGGTCATAATATGCTGCAACAGATGATCTACAGTCCCCCTGTCTGATGTTGATATGCTATCATACCACGATCGCATACCAGATGCCACCAATAATGGTGGGTTATGATTAATATGGCTAACTTTCGAAGAAGACATTTGTACGGGCTATGTCATAAGACCATCCAGGGTTTAATGCTAAATATCTCTAGACATACATATATATGCATAACATAATAACATACATGTTACAATAGATGGCAATATGATATAGGGAATGGAAAACTGTACATACATTCCTAAGTATATCATCATCTAATACATCTCTGTACAGCTAAAATACAGGGATATGGGGTAAAACTATCCTACAACTAACAGAGGCCTATCAAACGATATAACGAGAATGGGGTGAAGCTACCCAATGTCTAACAGAGACCTATCAAAAGAGATAATGAGAATATACATCAGAAGAAGACAATGGTGTCAATATCTACATCATCAATCCTATCCACCTAATGTAACTCTTCCTGAGTCACTGGATCTCTATCTACAAGGATGTCAGGCCTATACAATGGAGGATCTACACCGACAAAGCCATATGGGTCACCTGAGGGGCCATCGCCAGAGCTGGAAGGATAAAAAGTATCTACCTCTGAAGGATATCTACCCAAGTGCCAGGTTAAACTGTCAATCTGTGTCAAATGAGTCGGATCTCAGACACAAGCTAACCAATTCGTCATCATCACAGATCCTGGAACCATATCCTCCATGAACTAAGTGGCGCGGGTCTGGGCTCCAATGTTATGAGGGAACCACCAATGCTGGAACATCTCTTGAGTGTAGGGACCCTCTGATAATGTGAAACCGTTAACACCCAACAATGGGATATCAGTGATTGATGACTGCGAAATAGGCCAATAACGCATGGCAGGAGGAAAGATCGGCATCTGAATCTCTCTTGTAGTGCTCTTAATAGCATGCTCTCCTAAGTAGAGATCCCATCCTCCATCTGTGAAGAGAGGAATCCATAGGTTGAAATCACGTGCTCGATAACATTCGGTTACCCATCCTCAAATCCAATGCTCAAGTGCTCCCCTGAATAGGGAATCCATGTGATGACATCAATTGTCAACAACTCCAGCTGTAGGCGGTAATGAGTGAAACCCTCTACAACAGGGACCTCCACCAGTATGCAATGATGCCATCTTCGTCCTCGTGGATAGATATCTAAGCCTAACACACTCACAGGACGCAAACATGGGAGCCTCTCATAGGCCCAAAACTACTAACACAAGGCAAAACATCTGCTGTCAGTTAACACTCTTAACATGTACATGGGAAAAGACAAGAGAAATACTTACCAGCAGAAATGGGTAGAATCCTAACCAAGTCTCGGTCAAGCCCTGCGATCACATGCACATTCCCGTGAGAAAATAGGTGAAAGTGTAGGAACACCAATCATAATCTCCTATACGGTTTATATGTCGAGTGGCGCTGATCAAAGCGAAGGACACCGTAGAAGAGTTATTTGCTATGAAGTAGTCCTTAATGATCATCAGGAACAATCACCGAAGAATGTGATCCCTGACTCTCACATCATCGGGTATGGGCTCACTCAATAGCCCGCTCATAGTATCTACGCTCAAAGGACCTGTACGAATAGTCCTGCTGTGAGACCCCAAATTTTACGAATAAAGATTTAATTTTCTCGAAATATTTTTTTTAATATTATGGTGTGGATTTGGGATAATGTTATAGTTACGGGTAATATTTATAAATTTTGCAAAGTACGCAAGTTGTTATATAATATTCGATTGGTCGGGGAATATTCGTCTTAATAGGGAATATTCGTATGAAGGCACAATCATTGGTTAACCCCACAACGGAATTATTATCGGATTGAGAAAACGACAAAAATATTTTATAAAAATAACGGCGGAAGTTTTACCGTTAACTGTTGAAACACCTAGTGTTAAAAGTACAGGAATACGCGTGGTTGCATAGTAGCACACGGTGTTGATTATTGATGCTTACGTGAGAAGTCACTCAGTTTTATTCAATTATTGCTTCAGTAATTGTTACATAGTATCTCACGTTATTTGATTCAATTATTGTCGATATTTTATATATTATTAAATCAAAAATTGAGATGACAGAGTTATTAAATATTATTATTTGCAATATTAACGATGTCTAGAAGTTCTGCCAAGGAGAGGTTTGGTCACCTAATTACACGCCAATAAGGCGAAATCCTTATTGGAAAGCCCCCTCTTTCTTGGGAACGACCTGGTCGATTAATATTGTGAATTATAATAATGATGATAAATGTTGTTAAATATATTGAGGTGTCTTTTTGTGAAGTCACAGAAGTTTATATATATATATATATATATATATATAAATTTTGTTTTATTACTATTATTAATGTAATAAAATAGAAAAGCTTTTTATATAAAACAAAATACTTTTACAAAGTTATTTGTTTTATTAGACAATAATTAGAATATATTATATTTTATTATGCATAGTGTTTGCATAGTGCTTGCATAATGTTTTGCATAGTAAAATCTTTTTATATAAAATGTAATACTTTTATAAAGTTATTTGTTTTATTAGACAATAATTAGAATATATTATATTTTATTATGCATAGTGTTTTGCATAGTGCCGCATAATATTTTGCATAGTAAAATCTTTTTATATAAAACAGAATACTTTTATAAAGTTAATTTTTTTATTAGATTTTAAATAATATATATATATATATATATATATATATATATTATATAGTATCCTTTTTATTTTTCTAGAAATAGGATGGTTAGTTAGAATTGAAATCACAACAGAAATTCAGAGAATTCTCTTCTATAATCTTGAGCGTATTTCTTTAGAGTTTTAAGAAGCTTTGAGCGTAGTGCAAGTTTTCTTCAAGAATATCCTCGCCCTACCAGTCAGAATAGTTTTCTTTTACGATAAGGGGTATTATTTCTTTCGTATTCATGAAGAGAACTTCTGTTATTCCATTCTTTATTATTCTTTTGGAATAACATGTATACGCGGACTACCATATACTTGGTGAAATTCTTCTATTATTCCATTCTTTATTATTATGTTGGAATAACCTGTCTATGTGAAGTACCGCATACATGGTGAAATTCTTCTGTTATTCCATTCTTTATTATTATGTTGGAATAACCTGTCTATGCGAAGTACCACATACATGGTGAAATTCTTCTGTTATTCCATTCTTTATTATTCTATTGGAACATCACATGCTCGCGTTTACGCATTACCCGTTCCGTTATTTATTATTCATTGGAACATCCTATCGCATTTAATTTACTTTGACACGTTCCGCTTATTTATTATTCAGGTTGGAATATCACATACACGTGCATTTACTGCATGACCTAGTTCCGTTATTTATTATTACATTGGAATATCTCGCTCGTGCTTTTACGCATGACATTTCTATTCTATTATTTATTATTACATTGGAATAACTTTGCCTATATGCGGTCTATCGCATGCCTGGTGATTTCTTTTGTTATTCCATTCTTTATTATACTCAGTTAGTTAAAGTTTTGGCTTTTATACTCTATGAAATTAGTGGAATATCCTTGATATTTGCGTTTAATCAAGTATATATTCATGGAAATATTCTTCTGAGCATTCTTGAGTTTTACCCCATAAAGCAGCATCATGTTGACAATTTGGACGTTATTGGTTCCTGGATAAATTAATTCTTGAACTTGTTTTATTGAATTCTTATATCATTGTCATCATACTCATGTTTATATTATGTTGAAAGTCATCTGTGGCATGTAGTGAATAGATGGACTTGGTATGATTATGACCAGGGATTATTCGGTATAATCATGACCGTAATGTTTCAAATGATGTGGTAAAAGTCCTCATTAGCCCATAGTGCATTGATAGACAGTTGTTGGCATGATCATGACCATTGATGAATACGCGAATATCCTTGGCCCGTAGTGCATGGATAATTTTTGGTCGTGATACTAATGAATATCCTTGGTCGTAGTGTAGGGATGATGTGGATTATTTATTAAGCTGAGTCTCAGCGATAAAAATGATAAAAAAACTTTTTTAAATCATAAAAGATAGTAGATTTTATTCTCTACTTGACTCTTTAAATGGATTGTTTGTTCCGCTGCCGTTAAAATTGATGTTTGTTATATTTTATCAGTTTAACACTGTTGAAGGCTATTGATAATTTATTCTGCATTATCTTAGTCATAATATTTCTTACTGGGCTAGTTGAGCTCACCCTTTTACTTTCATTGTTCTCTTCAGGAAATGAGAACGTAGCATGGATTAGTCCGGGAATGGAGTGACGGTCTGGATGATAGCATTAGTAGTCCTCACTATTCCATGAAATAGTGTGATAATAATTGTAGTGAGGACTTATTCTGAGAGTGGATATTGTCTAGAAGACAATATTTGTATTAAAACTCACAGCTCTTGTTGTATATTTAAGATTTTATTTGTATTCTATACCATGTATTTGGCGACTCAAGATGGGTGATGTATACCTATTTTGGGGGCGTCACAGTTGGTATCAAAGCTTTGGTATATGATCCCTGGCTGAGATGTGAGACAAGAACTAGGAGGAGAGAGACGGGGAATTCCTTCGCTAGTATGACCTACATAAGTTTATTTGTTATTTAATTGGTCGGTCAGAGTATAGAGATAATATGTGATATGTTAATTAACCCTTGTTTTGTGGCAATATTTGAAAATGGCATCCGAGAATGTTTAGAATAGCAATGGAGCACATGAGACCGTTTAGTCTCCACAGATCAATAATCAGGATAATGTGCAACAGGAAGACAATAATCCTCTGGTAAATAACAACACCGATCAAATGATGAACAATGGGATGTTCAGAACCTTTATGCAATTCATGCAACATCATGTAAGAGAGACTCATGTTCAAAATATAGGTGGAAATAATGGCAACCCATTGTCGGTCACCGCTAAGCAGTTCAAGGAGCTTGGACCACCGGAGTTTTTGGGAAAGCCAGAACCACTTAAGGCGGAGACGTGGTTAAAGCAGATCACCAAGATATTTGATGTCTTGGGATTCTCTGAGGAGCAAAAGGTTTCCTTTGCCACCTTTATGTTGCGTGAAGAGGTAGATTACTGGTGGGAATCTGTAAAACGTACCCAGCCTGACACACTGAAGATGACTTGGGAGAAGTTCCAAGAATTGTTCAATGACAAGTACTTTCCCAAAAGTATTCGTCACATGAAAAAGGTAGAGTTCATCAAGCTGGAGCAAAACAACATGACCGTATCGCAGTACGAAGCTAAGTTTGCCGAGTTATCCCGGTTTGCGTCCCATTTAGTTGATAAAGAGGAAAGAATGATGCGAATGTTTCTAAGTGGTTTGAAACCCGAGATACGTCAATACCTCATTTCTCATAAACTTTGTTTATATTCAGATGTTGTGAATAGGGCTCAGTTATTGTTGTGCGATAATGAGTCAGCACAACCAAAAGGCAACGACTAACAACACGATAATAATCGTACCTCTAGCAACGACCATCGGAACAATTATAACCATCGTGGGGGCAATTATCATGCAAAGAATGGTAACCTCTTTGGTGGTAATCATGGCCAAGATAATAGAAGTGGAAATTTTAAGAAGAGGAGATTCAATAATGATGGAAAGACAACAGCATCAGCACCCGTTTCAAAGGAAGAAGAATGACCACCGGTCGTGTGTTTTAAATGCAGACAGGAGGGACACATCCGTCCAAACTGTACGCAGCAATCCAAAGCGTGTTTCAATTGCGGAAGAGAAGGTCACCTAGCTCGATTTTGTCGTGTAGTGAAGTTAAGTCCAGCTGGGATAGTGATGCCAAAGGATGTCTAAAACAAGTCAAAGTCGATAGTTTAAGTAAGAGCGTTTGTCGAGGAAACCAAACGAAGTTATCACGGGTAAGTTAATCATAAATGCTTACAAAGTCTATACCTTATTCGATACCGGTGCTACCTATTCTTTTATCTCTCTTGCTTGCGCTCAACGTTTAAATTTGACTTATCTGTTGAAACTCCATTAGGAGAAACCTTCATTACCTCCACTGTTTATAAATCTTGTTTAATTCAAATCAAAACTTTCACGTTATCTGTCGATCTTATCTCTTTGAAAATACTTGCCTTTGATGTGATTTTAGGAATCGATTGGTTAACTACTCATCATGCTTTTCGTAAGATTGTTAGCTTTCATATTCCTAACCAACCTATTATGCGAATTCAAGCAACCAAACCACTAAAGTTAATCACTGTCATATCAAGCCATAAATAAAGAGCCCCGAGTCTTTATCTAGTGACTTCCTTGTGTGAATGCGCCGAAGCCAGACTTTCTGTAGGCGACGTCATGAATGACGATGACAAGTTGATAGGTATCAATGTGACGTGTTATCCAAGTCTTGGATGAGGGTCACAATTTTGAATGATATTTCTATTATTAATAAATTTCCTGACGTATTCTTAAAGACTTCTTAGCCTACCTCTAGAGCGTGAAATCGAATTTTGTATTGACCCCAGTACAAAACCCATTTCTTCAACCCTTAAATATTTCTTCAATGTACCAAAACGAACGTATAATGCGCCAAAGAAGTTGGCTCGAGCTGTTGAAGATTACGATTATACCATTTAATATCATCGTGGAAGAGCGAACGTGGTAGCTGACGCGTTGAGTAGAAGATCGTATGCGTTTACGAGTGTGATGTTGTTAACATAAAGACCCATTTCGTATAACTTACAAATGATGAAGATAGAGTTAAAGACTCTAGGGACCCACGTGAAGATAACAAATATACGATTAGAATTGACTATAAATGATAAAGTTAAAGCCGCTCAAGCTACATACTCATAGCCGATGAATGTGAAGAAGAAGGTTCAAGAAGGCGTTATCTCAACCCTTGATTTTATTGGCCCATTTGAAATCCTCGATTAAGTAGGAACTGTGGCTTATAGAATCGTTTTACCACCAAATATATTGTGTGTTCATAACATTTTTCACGTATCGATGTTACGTAAATATGTGGACGACCCGAACAACATTATTAAATTGGAACTAGACGAGATAGCAGAAGATTTAACGTATGGGGAGATACGTGTTAAAATCTTGGATAAAAAGGATCGTATTCTACACTCAAAGGTTATACCTCAAGAGTTAGAATCTGAAATGAAGTCAAGGTATCCTCATCATACTAGGTACGTACGTAAATTTCGAGGGCGAAATTTCATAAGGAGGGGAGATTGTGAGACCCCAAATTTTACGAATAAAGATTTAATTTTCTCGAAATATTTTTTTTAATATTATGGTGTGGATTTGAGATAATGTTATAGTTGTGGGTAATATTTATAAATTTTGCAATGTACGCAAGTTGTTATATAATATTCGATTGGTCGGGGAATTTTCATTTTAACAAGGAATATTCGTACGACGACACAATCATTGGTGGACCCCACAACAGAATTATTATCGGATTGAGAAAACGACAAAAATATTTTATAAAAATAATGGCGGAAGTTTTACCGTTAACTCTTAAAACACCCGATGTTAAAAGTACAGGAATACGCGTGGTTGCATAGTAGCACACGGTGTTGATTATTGATGCTTACGTGAGAAGTCACTCAGCTTTGTTCAATTATTGCTTCAGTAATTGTTACATAGTATCTCACGTTATTTGATTCAATTATTGTCGATATTTTATATATTATTAAATCAATAATTGAGATGACAAAGTTATTAAATATTATTATTTGCAATATTAACGATGTCTAGAAGTTCTGCCAATGAGAGGTATGGTCACCTAATTGCGCACCAATAGGGAGAAATCCTTAATGGAAAGCCCCCTCTTTCTTGGGAACGACCTGGTCGATTAATATTGTGAATTATAATAATGATGATAAATGTTGTTAAATATATTGAGGTGTCTTTTTGTGAAGTCACGGAAGTTTATATATATATATATTATATATAAATTTTGTTTTATTAGTATTATTAATGTAATAAAATAGAAAAGCTTTTTATATAAAATAGAATACTTTTATAAAGTTATTTATTTTATTAGACAATAATTAGAATATATTATATTTTATTATGCATAGTGTTTGCATAGTGCTACGCATAGTAGTAAAATCTTTTTATATAAAAAAATAATACTTTTATAAAGTTATTTATTTTATTAGATTATAATTAGAATATATTATATTTTATTATGCATAGTGTTTTTGCATAGTAAATTTTTTTATATAAAAGCGAGAATACTTTTATAAAGTTAATTATTTTATTAGATTTTAAATAAAATATATATATATATATATATATATATATATATATATATATTATATTATTATATAGTATCTATCTATTTTCCTATAAATAGGATGCTTAGTTAAATTGAAATCACACCGTAAATTGAGATTTCACTTCTATAATCTTGAGCGTATTTCTTTAGAGTTTTAAGAAGCTTTGAGCATATTGCTTGTTTTCTTCAAGAATATCCTCGCCCTACCAGTCAGAATACTCTTCTTTTACGGTAAGGGATATTATTTCTTTCGTATTCATGAAAAGAACTTACATTATTTCATTCTTTATTATTACATTGGAATAACTTTTGTATATGTGAATACCATGTACATGCGTTTACGCATGACCGCTCTCGATATTTATTATTACATTGGAACATCCATCGGTCAAGAATTTTGCACGACACAGTTCCGTTATTTATTATTACATGTTGAATATCACATACGTGCGTTCACGCATGACACCGTTCCGTTATTTATTATTTTGTTGGAATATCCTGTCTGTGCGTTTACGCATGACCTAGTTCCGTTATTTATTATTCTATTGGAATAACCTGTCTGTGCAGTCTATCACATGCCTGGTGATTTCTTTTATTATTCCATTCATTATTATACTCAGTTTGTTAAAGTTTTGGCTTTTATACTCCATGAAATTAGTGAAATATCCTTGATATTTGCGCTTCATCCAATATCTTTTCATGGAAATATTCTTCTGAGCATTCTTGAGTTTTACCACACAAAGCAGTATCATGTTAACAATTTGGACGTTATTAGTTCCTGGATAAATTAATTCTTGAAGTTGTTTTATTGAATTCTTATATCATTGCCATCATCCTCATGTTTATATTATGTTGAAAGTCATCTGTGGCCTGTAGTGCATAGATGGACTTTGTATGATTATGACCAGGGATTATTCGGTATAATCATGATCGTAAAGTTACAAATGATGTGGTAAAAGTCCTCATTATCCCGTAGCGCATTGATGGACAGTTGTTGGCAAGATCATGACCATTGATGAATACACGAATATCCTTGGCCCGTAGTGCATGGATAATTTATAGTCGTGATACTAATGAATATCTTTGGCCGTAGTGCAGGGATGATGTGGATTATTTATTAAGCTGAGTCTCAGTGATAAAAATGATGAAAAACCTTTTTCAATCATAAAAGATAGTAGATTTTATTCTCTACTTGACTCTTTTAATGGATTGCTTGTTCCGCTGCAGTTAAACTTGATGTTTATTATATTTTATCAGTTTAACACTATTGAAGGCTAACGATAATTTATTCTGCATTATCTTAGTCATAATATTTCTTACTTGGCTAGTTGAGCTCACCCTTTTGCTTTCATTGTTTTCTTCAGGAAATGAGAATGTAGCAGGGACTAACGGGGAACGGAGTGACGATCCAGATGATAACATTAGTAGTCCTCACTATTCTATGGAATAGTGTGATAATAATTGTAGTGAGGACTTATTTTGAGAGTGGTTATTGTCTAGAAGACAATATTTGTATTAAAACTCACAACTCTTGTTGTATATTTAAGATTTTATTTGTATTCTGTACCATGTATTTGGCGACTTAAGATGGGTGATGTATACCTATTTTGGGGGCATCACACCTACCCTTGAGCGCCTCCGCTGGAACTCCTAACAAGGATCTGACGGCAGTCGTGGTGATATCCGCCATACAAGGCACTGATGCCTCTCCAAACTCCATACCTGTGATAAACCGCCAATCCATCGGCGTCATCATCACCTTACAGTCCAGCAAATAGAGTGACTGAGTCAGGTGAAACCAGCGCTCAGACAATGCCCTAAGGTAACCCCAAGGACAACGACGTGGAAGAATGGAGAAGAATGTCCCGAATCCCTAGCCATGTACAATCGCTCTATAGTCATCATGCAAAGCCTGATACATAGAGTGGATGCTGAACTAATTCCCTCGAGGCTAGTTAAAGCCGGGAACCTACATCAAATACAAATCAACATCAAAACACTTTACTCCTCATCAATATGAAATAAGGAAGATTAAGATCTAACTTTATACCTAGTTTGCGTGAAGGTAAACTGAAGGGTGTCTACTCAAGTCGCCCAGAAGCTCTGGGTTCACCACCTGAATGCCTGGCAAATCCCTATGAGGAACACGTGCAGCAGGAGCGGGGTTCGCAACCGGAACATCCTCCTCCTCGTCCTCGACGTCCGGCACATCAACCTGGACTGGTCATATCACCACCTCCATCAAACGACAAGGCTGTCTAACAGAACGGGGTCGAGGCACTTCAAAAATCCTTCTCCGTACACCATAAGTTGTCCTGCGCGAACTACTCGGCTGATCCGGATCCATAATATCTGGACAACAAGTCTCCAAATCACCTCTGAAAAGGTGTGTTAATGTTTAACATGAAGCTTTTCAAAATGCATTTTTATTACTACATGCATGCATGTATTATTTTAACATACGTCTATAGTAGAGTTAAAATGCATGACTACCCAATGCCTACATTTTGGAAAATATTGCTGTACTCCCCTTTATAAATAGGAATATCCACATGCACATAGTCATGACTAAGTGGCCATTCAGTAGCACACCTACCCATAGTCATATACATCCTACATGCATTAATACATCATAGTAAAAAAATCCATAAGTGTAGTCTAATTACCAGGATTATTTTTTCTTTTTTACCTTTACCCATTTGTCCTCAAATAGGATAAGTAATGACAGTAAAAGGTACCAATTTGACTGTTTCAAAAGTCAAATTTTTTCACATCACTATGTTTAGCATGGTTTAATAATAACATTTACTATGTTGAATATTTTTTATCAAGTCGTATCAGTATGCATATTCACTACTATGTGTCTAGATGCATTTCATGTGATAAGCACTATGTGTCTAGATGCATTTCATGTGATAAGTCATTTTCCAACGGATAGAAACTGGAAAAGAATATAAGCATACATTACCAGGATAATGTCGAACACTTGTGCGGTGGTAGAATTTGCAGAAAGTTGCCTGAACATAGAAGATCTGAAGAAGAGCTCTCGAATTTCCTTCGCGACTCAACTTGAAAGTGACTTATGAAAGAAACCCGCATGCATTACATACCCATGGTTGGCCCCAGGTCCACTTGCGGCTACTGTAGGTGTACCTGCTGTGACGCCCCCAAATCTGGGTATCTTCCAACCCGACAAATGGTGCTACACGGTACTACCATTCACACATACATTCAATTAAAAAGACTCAAAGGAACGAATATGTCTTCTATATATGCAAAATAATGATAACATTCCCCAGGTTCTTTATAACCGTTACATTTGTTCTTCTCATAATATCAAATATATTACAACATTAAACATATACTATTACATAGGTATTCTATGGGTTCGTCTTCGCCTTTCCTTTATACTTACCGGATCCTTCGGTCTATTCGGTCTTAGTTGCGTTCATATGGTTCAAGCAAGAGTAAGCATAACTAGCTCAACAAGTACAAAAATTCTATTTAACAATATGCTTGAATCATACAAATCATATATCTTCAAAAACTGAACAATAGTCATGAAGTACTATTGATAATTCAAAATAGCACTTCTCTTTTCTTTAAAATGTTTTACAATAACAATATTCAGTAAAAACATCAATTCCGGTCCAAGACGTTGAGCATTTCATATTTTATTTAAAAAGGACATCCCGGCAGTAGGTCCGTAAGTCCGACATTTCTTACGAGCACGTCTAGGTGATCAGCCTATAGTACACTATGTTGACCAACACTACATTCATTAAACGTATGTATGTTTAAGTTGTGGCAACCTCACGTGCCTGTCGTTTGACGACAAAACATTTTAGCATACTCAGTCTTCATTTGAAAACCATGTAACGCACCAAAAAAAATCGGATTTTTGAGAATTAAAATTTTATTTGATTATGTGGATTTAATGAATTTAATTAATTAATTTTGGGAGTAAGCTATTTGAAGGTCGTTCTATGACCTAGACATATTTGAATGTCGTAGTATTTTGGCTACGTGGTAGAATTAAAGTGTTTGAATTTCCAAGATGAAAATAAAAGCTTTCCGAGAAACTTTCTGAAAAACACTATACACGCATTTCTGCTTGGGAATTATTTTTGAATTTCCGAGAAATACGTAATGATAGAATTCTAATGACAGTTATGGCAAACACAGTTTTTTTCCTGCGGACTTAAAACCTAGTGATTAGGGAAAATGAATTAAGAGAAAGAATTTAAATGCGTATAATGAATTAAAGCAATGATAGTATAATATGTAAGTATTTTATGAAGTAATGAATACGAGTATGATACGAAGTATTATACGAGTAGTTATGAATAATGGTATGTCGTATATGAATAAGTATACGAGGTGGAATATGAGAATTATACGTATAGTATATGTTATAAGACTTTTATTTAAATGGAATGGACTAGTAAGATTGTGTAAACAATTGAATAGTCCAATACACATTAAGGTGCAAGCCCAAGTGGTTGTGAATGAGAAGCCCAATGTTTGTTTAATTACAAGCCCAATGTATAAGATAAGTTAATTAAGCTAATTGAATGTAAAGCCCAAAGTAAGAATCCAATGGATTAGGAGGATCCATGGGGCAACCCATGATCTTATGGGTGATCTTGGTGGCCAAGAAATAAGTGTGTTGAGCAAGTAGACTTAAGGGTTAAGCAAAGGATAAGTTAAGTAACTTAAAGGCTAAGTAAAGTGCTTATGTGTGATGAGCAAGTAAAGTGCTTTTATGTGATTAACAAGTTAACTTAATGGCTAAGTATTGTGATGGCCAAGTAACTTATTTGGTGAGCAAGTAAACTTAGGGTTTAAGTAATGAATAGTATGGAGGTTTAGTAAGGAGGTGGAGTGGTCTTATGACCATTATACCCTAACTTAGACTTTCCTATAAATATCAAGCTTGGATTTTATTTTTGTTGGTTGTTCATTTCATCCAACAAGTTGAGAGCTTATTTGTTAGAGAAAATAAGCTAGAAAAGCTAGGAAGTTAGTCTTTCATATTTCAAGAAACAAGAAGGAGAATAAAGATTAACCAAGTGATATTCAAGGGTAAGAACTTAAACCATGAATCTCTTTCTCTTCCATTGTTAGAGAAGTGGGTAGTGGTAGAACATGTATGCTAAGGAATGATAAGAATGATTAATCAATGGACTTAAGCCGTATAAGTCATGAATAAGTAATTCAAACTAAATTAAGTTATGAATTTATGAAGAGCTTATATGAACTACTCATATGTGTACTTTAATAAGATTGTATGATAATAATAAGCAAGAATGGTGGTTAAAAGACTTAATGTATAATAAGTCATGAGAAAGGAAGTCATACGTAGTTTATACTTTTATAAGTTATAAACTCACAAAGAACAAGTAATAACTTATCATGTTGTTGATCGATTTCACAATCAATGAATACGTGCAAGTATACACGGTCAACAAGTTTTTGGCGCCGTTGCTGGGGAATTAATTTAATAATTTTTACCAATATTAATTTCAATCAAATTAGTCTTAATTTAAATATTTTTATTTTTATTTTTAATTCTCTTCCTATATTTCTCTCTTTTCAGGTACCATGGATGAGTTTGACTATCAATGGCTATACACAAACATGACTCAACCAATGGAAAAATGGCATCCACAATCCACACAGCAGGTAGCGATGGTTTGTGAAATTTGTGCTGGAAATCATATGAGTCATTAATGTGCCATCAGTTTCGAGCTGGTACAATATAATGGGCCAATAAAAATTGAGGCAACTTCGAAGACATTGGAGGTTATCGCATGACCAGTGTCGAAGGATGGCAAGAATGACTTCGACGAGGGAGCGGAGATTGTGAGACTCGAGGCATTTTCGCATTATCGTACACAGTTGAGAAACTTTCGAGGATGTTTGAAGCTTTTAAAGCCCAACGTCGTCAAAGTGTGGCGGTTACTTGTGATTATTGTCTTTGGAAATCATATGAGTCATCAATCGCCATCGGTTTGAGTAGAGATGCTGATATGGTGGTGATTACCCCAACAATTATGTCTATCCCAATAACTATTATCAGGATTGGGGGTATCACCCGGATTTTTCATGGAGCCATACTCATCAAGATCAATTTTATGCTCCAAGTCCAACATACCAACCGGATTTCTCGTGTCCACCTCTACTACAACAGGAAGAACATTCAAATTTGGAGGAAACTTTGTCCAAGTACATAGCTTCATGTGAGGAGAGGGGGATTAATCAAGAGATATTGAGTCAAAATTTTACAAACCAAACAGAACAACTAACCAATGCCTCAAACATCTGTCCTCAATACCCTTGGCTCTATGACATGAATTCTGAGACTAATGGTGAACCCGAGCCAAATCTACAACTGGATGAGCCACGAGATGAAAAAGAGGAGACAAGTGGGGATAATGACAACAAGGTCGGTGAAGAACTAATTGTGAGAACCAATGATGATGAGCCAATGTTATTTACGCCTCAAGTGCCTTCTCCTCCACACATTCGAGAGTCCCATTAGATTTGCAAAACCTTGTCCGATTGGTAGTCATGTAAATGCGGCAATACTCTCTCTGTGATGTAAAAGCAAGTACACCTTGAAACCATGAGTACGATGAGTTGGAGAAGATAGAAGAAGAAATTGTTGTGTCCGACAAGACCTCGATGCGAGAATATATTCGCAGACACAATGGAGAAACCACTAGATCTTTGGGCGTTCTTGAATGTGATCTTATCTAAAGAAAGCATGCTAGGTGACTTTAATACAATAGCTATTACAAATGGGAACCTACCAAAAGCTATATTATTTTCGATGAATGGAGGATTTCTCAACTTTGAAGAGGAATTGGATAGCGTTGACGAGGACAAAGTCAAATGAAAAAACGTAAAACAATGCTTATTAGGAGGCAACCCAAGTTTAATTTTTATTTTTAATTTTTATTTAGTTTTATATTAGTAGTTTGGAATTTGCATTTATTTAGGATTTAATAAAATTGCTTCTATCATGGTTTTACAGGTTATTCAAGTCAAATTCAAGTGTGGTGCCCAATTTGTTCCATGTGCTTGCTTTATTCTCCAAACTTAGCGGACAAGGAGGAAGATTACTATATTTTCAGGGAACTCCTCTGCTTTAATTTTTTCAATTGTAGCCATTGAGGACAATGTCTAGTTTAAGTTTGGGGGCATTTTAGTGTCGTATTGCATATAGTTAGTTATTTACATTGTAGTTCGTTATGTTTTCGGGTTATTTACATTTAGTTTTTGCATTCAGTTTTTTGTTTAAAAAAAAAATTTAAAAAAAATCTCAAAAGTAGTAGTTAGTTTACTATGTTTATTGCGGTTAGTTTATATTTGCATGATTCCAACTATTAGATAGTAAAAGTCTATTTTGGCCAATGATGAGACTAGAGTTAAGTAGATAAGTATAGTATTGATTATTCAGGGCTTTGATGTGATTTCTTGTTATGAATTGAATCTTTTCTGTTTGAAATGGGGTATAATTAAAGGTTAACACGTTAATAACTTGACTATGTTGGTGATTAAGTTTAAATTGATACATAATGGATTTCTTAAGGATAATACTAGTGTGAAGGAATGAAAGACATGAATAGGCGGAGATGGCTAAATTTTGATAAAAACTTAAGTTTAGGAAATTTTGGGATATATAAGCTTATTTAAAAAAAGAAAAAAAAAAAAAATTTATCGTGGCTAGTTTAGTTTGGGGCCTTTGTTACTTGAGTAAAATGCTTAGAAGGGTATCTTAAAACCTAAGCGCCTAAGGTCTTATATGTGCAGGAGTCGTTGGTGAAAGCTTCGCTAATGGGTGACAATTGTTAGCCTAATGGAATGAGACATTGCACGATCATGGTTAAAAATAAAGTAAAAAAAAAAAAAAAAAAGCAGGAAAAGCAAAAAAAGCCCCGTAATGAAAAGTAAAGCATAAGTATCCGGATTGGACTCTTGAACTTGGTGGATGTTTGACTTTAGTTGGATCTAGCTTGTTAAGTAAATTTTGTGAGTTTTCAACGTATGATGCCTTTAAAGAGACCTATTATGTGTTAAATTTGATTTTATATTAGTTAACATTGTTGTGGAGCACACACACTATATCGGTTGATAACGATCTAAGATTTGATGATTGATTGGGAAATTACTAATTTGTTTTAATATGATGTATTATCATGTTTACTTGATTACTCAAAGTGGTTGAATAGACTTGTTTACGTCATTCTTGTTGGAGTCATGAGGCATATAGATTAGTTTCATTACATTGCATTGCATAACATTTTTGTGTTTTTGCTTGAGGACATGACAAAGGTTTAAGTTTGGGGGTATTTGATGAGTGAGTTATATACATGAATTAGATACATTCGGGCTTAATTTATTGTTGTTCTCAAGTCTTTTAGGATGTTTTTATGTGTTTGTGTCTATTCAAGCATGTTTTATGTTGTTTTGTAGGAATTGGGACAAAAGTTACATGGGTCGACGTTCGGGGTGGCTAGATTCGCATTTTCGGCTTTCCATTTACACAGCAGTCACTTCAGAGCCAATTTGACTATAGCTCCAGACATTATTTCGAAAAACTCAAATAAGAAAGTTGTAGATCTACTTCTCCTCTTTTCGGAAAATCTTGAATCATCAAAATTGGAGTTCGGACGAAGAAGTTATGACCATTTTCCCAAAGGACGTCGGAGGCGAAAATGTCGGAACTTATGCAACAACCAGGCGCTAATTTTAAACTATATTTGCAGCTCCGGGCGCTATAAGGCAGATTCTCGGCGTCTGCTTGTATTATTTGGTATTTGAGGAAGAAAGGATTGGATGTGGCACAGGGCGTGTTTTGGCGAATTTTGACACCTTTTGACTCCAAATTGGATTGGGTTTGTTCCAAAACTAAAAATTGGACTTGTAACCTATAAATACATGATGTAAGGCATAAAATAGGGGGAGATTACATAGATTAGACTAGATTAAACACTCCTTTAGATTAGAACATAACCCTAGTTCTTATTAGTTTTGGAGATTGAAGCGACTTGGAGACCATTGAAGATTGAAAGCGAGAAGCAAAGAGAGTCTCGAAATTCTTGACGATAGATTATATTCTCTTCTTTTCTCTTACTTTTATCTTTTAATGTCTATTCAATTGTGGATTCTTGATTTTAATTCATTAATTATGAACTAACTCTTTCATTAAGATTTCAATTGAACTTTTTATGGTTATGAATTGATTATTTAATTTATTCTAATTATTTATGTTGAAGTGAATTGCGTATTCATTGATAATTATTAATTAAATTAAATATTCAATTAAAATAAAATTAAAAAGATAAAAAAGAAAGAAGAATTCAAATGTTTCGCCTCCCCGGGTTAATCTTCAATGAAACTAATAAAAAACTGGGTTCTACGCAGTGTTTAAAAATCTATGTAATTTGAAATGAAATTCAAAGCGTCGCAACAAAGTATCATCAACATTAATGGGCACGTCAAAAAAATTTCAATAAATTCGGCTGAGTCCAAATGATTTTGATGATTCAAGATGTTCTAAAGAAAAGTAGATCTACAACATCTAGTGTTCCGAAATAATGTCCGCAATTATAGTCAAATTGGCTCTGAAAAACTGTGATGTGTGTAACATAAGTAAAGTTAATGAAGTATTTATGTCAAGATGTTAATATGATGGATTGAATCCATTTGAAGCGAAGAACAAATCTTATAAAATGAAGTTAAGTCAGAATTCACGAGTTCGGACTATAATCGTCGAATTCGTATAATTCTCGGAATGGAGATCGAATTTTGATAATGAGCTTGGAAACATTAGTTTTCAATGGGGGTAAGTCATATTTGGCATTATAGAGTTGTGGACTCTAAAATGACCGAATTCCGACTTAGAACAAAGAAACGAGCATTGAACGTTCAGAAACGTTTACCGTTTTCGTTAAAATGGACTAATAGGTGAATCTTTAGCAAACGAAGTCAAATAGATAAAATTCTTGCATGAACATGTAGAGTATGTAATTTATGAATCGTAGGCTTTTGAACTAGCCAATTCAGACTTATAACGAAGAAGATATGCGTTCGGGAATTTCGCAAAGTTGGAAAACAGTCAAAATTTTATGAGGCACGAGTCATGCGCCCACGTCACGACTCCAGTCTAAAGGCCGGCGCTACTGGCGTGGTAGGCCGAGACAGAATACTGCGTGCTAGCTAATGGCGCCCATGAACGCCCATATATCAATGGAGACTCGTGCATGACAGACCGAGTCCCACATTACCTACTTTTCTTAAGTCACGCCAAGCGCGTGACCTTAAAGAAAGGAATGTCGGCGCCACAGCTCCAACATTAGGGAAAGCCCAGAGAGGAAAGGTTATGAATATAAAGGTGAAACAAGTTAATGATAATGGATCATATCAATGCTAAACCTAGTGTAACATCATTAAAGGATGATATAAACCTTAAGTATAATACTAAAGGTTGTAGATAAGTCAATTAAATGTGAACGTGAACAGTACGCAATACGTGTACTTAACGATCGAGTTTTGATTAATAAACGTGATAACAGTAGTAAGCCGTGAAGAAGGATGATTAAATTGAAATGAGTTGTATTAATGAAATAATTTCAATTAAGTTATAGAAGAGAATGAAGTTGGTAAGAACGATGTAAATTATAATGGCAAACTGGAACCAATAATAACAAATCTAATATATAATTAGATTGAGAAGAAGGGTAAGATTCATTAGGAACCATATATGTTCATTCATGACCTAATGTGGTATGTTATGTGGTTATGTGTTGTAGAGACTATAAAGACTCAAAGGAAAAGTAATTTTACTGTAGCAGACGTTGAAGGTAAGTTTTTCTTAAACGCTTGTCTAACCTTCGTGTTAGCCAAGTTTTCTGTGATTCATGTTATGAGATGCATGAACTGTTTTACTAAAGGGTCGATGCTAGTTTTACCTCGGCTAGACTAATCTTGAAGAGTTGATTGATTTATTTACAAGTCTTTCAATATAGAATTATTAACGCTATCCTACGCCAATTGTTTGGTACGGATTCAAGGTAAGCCTGAGTATGAATAAACAAATGTATTTTTCATTGATTATTCGATGGGCACGCGAGTTTGCCAAAACTTAAACATCCATACATTAATAGGATGTAGTGTTGATCAACATAAAGTACTATGGGCTGATAACCCAGAAGTGCTCGTAAGATATACCGGACTTACGGACTTAGTGTCGGGTTGTCCTTTTTAAAGAAATTATGAAATGCTCCTGGTCTTTGACCAGGATAAATGTTTTACTGAATATTGTCATTGTAAAACGTTTTGAAGGAAAAGAAATGCTATTTTAAATTATTGATAGTACTTCATAACTACTATCCGATTATTGAAGATATATGATTCCTATGTTTCAAGCATGTTGTTTGAAAGAAATTGTTGTACATGCTGAGCTTGTTATGCTCACTCTTATTTGAACCATATGAATGCAACTAAAACCAAACGAATCGAGGGATTTAACAAGGATAAAGGCAAGACGAAGAGGAACGATTAGTTTACCTTGTAATAAACTAGTAAGTTGTATATATTATAGTATGATGAACAAAGAATGTAATGGTTTTAGAACCTGGGAACGGGATGTAATATTATTATTGTAATAATAATGTTGACGATACACAAATTTTGATGTCGTTTCAATAGAATGAATGTACAGTTATGAGTATCGTGTAGCACCATCTGTCGGGTTGGAAGATACCCGGATTTGGGGGCGTCACAAGTTGGTATCAAAGCATTAGGTTATAAAACTTAAGGGGGGGGGGGGAAACCTTAGGCTAATAACCTCGGTAAGGAAGAAAAGTACGAAGGAAGTAAACTCGAGTTTTACTTAAGTTGAATGAGTTAATAAGGTATTGAGGAAACTCAGTACCAAAAGATTTAAAAGATGGAAAGTAACCCTAAATAAATTTAATGTGATTTGTGCTTATACTATTGTGTGTTATGTACTAATCAACATATGTTTTATTTTAGGATGTCGATCGATAGCTTGATGTATAGAGATATACACATGGTGAACGAAGAAATTATGAACAGAGTAGAGCCTGTACCTATGTCAGTGGCGGAGGTACCATTATTGGTTCTAGAGGAGTCGAATATACAGGAGTACTTTTCTGAGGAGGACTACTCCGAGGGAGATATGGATATAGCGTCATACCTTAGTATGATGAACGATGTCGAGGAAGGGATGGAGGTAACATCGGTTGATCTGATGGTACCTACACTAGAGTCATCACCTCCGGATCTGATAAGATCATTGTATCTTGCGGTGCTTGCGCGAGGAATGTGCAACCGAAATGCAGTTATGCTGAATCGAAATGAAGAGATTAGTGCTCTTTATGCAGCGAAGAAGTCTGCAGAAGCAGATTTTGAGTCAAGGCATGATGAGAAGGTGCTCATGATAAATAAGGCTAGGGATTATATGAACAAGGTGGTAGAGCTTCGTAGGAAACTGGAGGAGAAAGACCAGAAGAGAGCACATATGTCTTACATCTATAAGAGTGCTCATAAGGATTTCAAGCTTAAAGTTGCTTATTATTCCATAGAGTCGGGGCAGACTCGACGTACTATTAGTCGGGATACTGTAGCGAAGATTACGAATGAGAAACACGAGGACGTTGTTATGCATTATTAGAAATCTAGAGTTATAAATATCCGTGTAGTGACGTAAAACCCTCTTTTGTATAAAAGGGTGGTCTTTTTGTAAATCCCAACTTTTGTGAAGTTCAATTGCGGGATAGAAATGTAATAGCTTTTGGCTATGTAAAACAAATTATAAATAGTTTCAAACTATGAAGAGGCATATTAATATAATGAAGTTTTTATTTAATGTGCTTTAATGTGGTATGAGGTATTAGTATGGAAGGATAACCAAGCAAGTAAATAGATAATAATGAAATTTTATTTATTTAATCAGAAAATGCCGCCAAGGAAAAGACAATGTAATCAGGAAGCGAAATCACGTTATGAAAATCAAGGGGGTCAAAACAACCCTATGCAAGAGTTCGTTAATTTATTAACGGCTGCATTTAACCAAACCGGGGGTAGAGTACCTGCCAAACCTAGGTTAGCCAGAATGACTACCTTTAAAGAATTTAAAAGCGTATGTCCACCATAGTTCAAAGGAACAACGGACCCATTAGAAGCCCAAACATGGGTAAAGGAAATAGCGAAGGCGTTTGTTATTACAAAACATAGGTGAGGCGCAAAAGATTTCTTTTGCGATTGACATAACGAAAGGGGAAGCCAACTTTTGGTGGGAGGCTCACCAGGGTGGGGCTAGAACATATACAGTAACATGGGAACAATTCAAGAAGGTTTTCTTCAAGAATTATTTTCCTACAAGTATGCAGGGGAGGAAGGAGATTAATTTCTTAGAACTTAAGGAAAGGGACATGACAGTTCCCCAGTACGCGGCTAGATTCAATGAATTGGCAAGGTTTTCTCCACATCAAGTGGACACTAAGAAGAGGAAGGCTCATAGGTTTGAACAGGGCCTAAAACCTTGGCTCTATAGTAGTATTTCTGTGTTCCAGAGTGTTTCATTTGGGACCATTCTGGAGAAGATGATTATAGCCGAGAGTGGTAGTGAGGCATTGACTCAATACCACAAAGAGAGGAAGAATAAGAGCAAGGGAGAGGGAGGAACCAAGGCAAAGAGTGCCAGTGGTAGTGATAGTATGCCTAAAAGAAAGAATTTTAATTCTAGGAATACTGGAGGGGGAACAAGGGGATCATAAGCGTAGGATCGAGGTATGTAAGACATGTGGAAAGACTTATCTTGTAGTCTATCTGAAAGGGAAATCGGTTTATTATAACTGTGGACAGGAGGGTCATATATTACCCAATTGTCCTAAATCTATGAAAAACCATGGTTGTTTTGTATGTGGGTCGTTGGACCACATGGCAAGAAATTTCCCAAAGAAGGGGTCGGAGGAAAGTAATGGTGTTAGTAGTGGTAAGTTAGCCATGATGTGGTTTCATCAGTGGATTTAGTAGCAGGTATCATTCCGGTCAATACAATGAATACTTATGTGTTGTTTGATTGGAGTGCTACTATTCTTTTATAGCATGAGAGTTTGCTAAGTGATTAAGTTCATTCTCGGAAGGGATTATATATACCTTTATACGTTTAGGTAGAGAATGGGGAAATAACTTTCGTTAATTATATTCGTGGAAATGGCTTCATGAATAAGGAATGTAAGCAAGTATCGGTAGATAAGTACCGATAAAGTTGAGAGAATTTGAAGTAATTCTCGGTATGAATGAGGTTATTAACCATAGAACTTTAATAAATTATTAGAATAAAAGTATGAATCTTCGGTTTTTTAAAGTAACCCAAGGTAGTATTTTATGGTAATCAAACACCACGACGCTCTTGTTGTCGTTAGAATGATGTTAAGGAAGAGGATGATTTGTTACATTTGCGTATCGACTATCGTAAGGGGAGTAAGTTAGCAGTTAAGAGTAAATACCCAGTGCCCAAGATCAATGATCTATTTGATCAGTTGAAGAGGGCTAATAATTTTTCTAAGATGAATTTGTGTACGGGGTATAGTCGGTTGAAAGTAAGGAGGAAGGAGGATGTACCTAAGACGACATTCAGGACTTGTTAGGGTTATTACGAGTTTTTGGTTATGTCGTTTGGGTCAACTAATGTGTGGAAGTTAGACTTTCTGTATGGGGTGCCGAGCAAGTCGGTGGCAAATTGATAGGTACTCTGATGAGGTGTTATTGTTGAAAGTACCATTAGCATCATAGAGTGTTCAAATAATATTGGGATCAAGGTGTCGTAATGATCATTGGTGGTATTCTAGTCTACTTTAAGACGTCAGAAGATCACGTTGAACATTTGAAGATAGTGTGTGAAACACTACGGAGGGAGAAGTTGGATACGGAATTCACTACGTGTTAATCTTAGCTTAAAGAGATAGACAAAATTTGTTATTGAGAAGTATGTTGGGAATGAGAAGGGAGAAAATAGTTTTCAGGAGCTAAACAGAAGGTTAAGTGAGGCATCTGTATTGTCTTTATTAGATGATACGGGGGATTTTATAGTGTATCTCGATGTTTCACATAGATGACGGGGTTGCATGCTCATGTAGCATGGCAAGGTCATTACGTATGCATCATGCCAGTTAAAGAATTATGAGGAGGCCTATCCTACTTATGATCTAGAATTGGCAGCTGTAGTTTTTGAATTAAAAATTTGAAGATACTATTTATACGGGGAGAAGTGTGTGATATACACGGACTCTAAGAGTCTGAAATATATCTGCACACAGAAGGAGTTGAATATGAAGTAGAGAAGATAATTGGAATGGATAAAGGATCACGACTGTGATATCTTATATTATACATGGAAGGTAACAGTAGTAAACGACGCATTAAGTAGGAAGGGTAGGGAAAAACTATCGATGTTAACAACTCAGAATGAGTTAATAACGGAAATGGCAAAAATGAAGCTAGAAGTTAAATTACAAAATGAAGAGGTAGAAATGTTATTCACAATGTAGACTTAATCCACGATAATGGAACGAGTTAATTAAATACAACTAGGTAATGAGGAGTTCAAGCGAGTGAAGAAGAGGATGCGGGATAAAGAGAAGATCATGTATAATCTTGTTTTGAAGGAGGAATTTGAGTTTCAAATAATTTTAAAGTTAAAGGAAGAATTAATCAGAGGAAGATAGCGTAATATGTTAATAAGTATTTAAACTTCTAACTCAAATTATTGATAGGAAGTGACAAGTTATGAAAAATAAGATAATACCTTCGATGAAGGTGAAATGAAAGAACCACAATGTCGAAGAAGCATTGTGGGAACTTGAGATTAAAACAAAAGAAAATTTTTCCTCAATGGTGTATGTATTATTAGCAAGATTCTTGGGACAGAATCCTTATAAGGGGGGAAGGGTGTAACGCCCTAGAAAAAATTGGATTTTTGAGAATTAAATTTTTATTTGATTATGTGGATTAAATGAATTAAATTAATTAATTATGGGAGTAAGCTATTTGAAGGTCGTTCTATGACCTAGACATATCGGAATGTCGTAGTATTTTGCCTACGTCGTAGAATTAAAGTGTTTGAATTTTCAAGACGAAAATAAAAGCTTTCCGAGAAATTTTTTGAAAAACACTATTCACACATTTCTGCTCAGGAATTATTTTTGAATTTCCGAGAAATACGTAATGATAGAATTCTAAGACGAGATAGAATATCCAATAATATTTCAGTTATGGCAAACGCAGTTTTTCGCATGCGAACTTAAAACCTAACGATTAGGGAAAACGAATTCCGAGAAAGAATTTAAATGCGTATAATGAATTAAAGCAATGATTGTATAATACCTAAGTATTTTATGAAGTAATGAATACGAGTATGATACGAAGTATTATACGAGTAGTTATGAATAATGGTATGTCGTATATGAATAAGTATACGAGGTGGAAAACGAGAATTATACGTATAATGTATGTTATAAGACTTTTAGTTAAATGGAATGGACTAGTAAGATTGTGTAAACAATTGAATAGTCCGATACACATTAAGGTGCAAGACCAAGTGGTTGTGAATGAGAAGCCCAATGTTTGTTTAATTACAAGCCCAATGTATAAGATAAGTTAATTAAGCTAATTGAATGTAAAACCCAAAGTAAGAATCCAATGGATTAGGAGGATCCATGGGGCAACCCATAATCATACGGGTGATCTTGGTAGCTAAGAAATAAGTGTGATGAGCAAGTAGAGTTAAGGGTTAAGAAAAGGATAATTTAAGTAACTTAAAGGCTAAGTAAAGTGCTTATGTGTGATGAGCAAGTAAAGTGCTTTTATGTGATTAACAAGTTAACTTAATGGCTAAGTATTGTGATGGCCAAATAACTTATTTGGTGAGCAAGTAAATTTAGGGTTTAAGTAATGAATAGTATGGAGGTTTAGTAAGGAGGTGGAGTGGTCTTATGACCATTATACCCTAACTTAGACTTTCCTATAAATAGCAAGCTTGGATTTTATTTTTGCTGGTTGTTCATTTCATCCAACAAGTTGAGAGCTTATTTGTTAGAGAAAATACGCTAGAAAAGCTAGGAAGTTAGTCTTTCATATTTTAAGAAACAAGAAGGAGATCAAAGATTAACCAAGTGATATTCAAGGGTAAGAACTTAAACCATGAATCTCTTTCTCTTCCATTGTTAGAGAAGTGGGTAGTGGTAGAACATGTATGCTAAGGAATGATAAGAATGATTAATCAATGAACTTAAGCCGTATAAGTCATGAATAAGTAATTCAAACTTAATTAAGTTATGAATTTATGAAGAGCTTATATGAACAACTCATATATGTACTTTAATAAGATTTTATGATAATAAGAAGCAAGAATGGTGGTTAAAAGACTTAATCTATAATAAGTCATGAGAAAGGAAGTCATAAGTAGAATATTCTTTTATAAGTTATAAACTCACAAAGAACAAGTAATAACTTATCATGTTTATAAGTTAATGAAGTATGTATGTCAAGATGTTAATATGATGGATTGAATCCATTTGAAGCGAAGAACAAATCTTACGAAATGAAGTTAAGGCGGAATTCACGAGTTCGGACAATAATCGTCGAATTCGTAAAATTCTCGGAATAGAGGTGGAATTTTGATATTGAGCTTGGAAACATTAGTTTTCAATAAAGACAAGTTATATTTGGCATTATAGAGTTGTGGACTCAAAAATGACCGAATTCCGACTTAGAACAAAGAAACGAGCGTTGAACTTTCACGAACGTTTACCGTTTTCATTAAAAATGGACTAATAGGTGAAGTTTTTGCGAATGAAGTCAAATAGATAAAATTCTTGCATGAACGTGTAGAGTATGTAATTTATGATCCGTAGGCTTTTGAACAAGCCAATTCAGACTTATAACGAAGAAGTTATGCATCCGGGAATTTTGCAAAGTTGGATAATTGTCAAAATTTTCTGAGGCACAGAGTCCGCGCCGTAGCACCGAGTCCGGACCGTACCTACTACTAAGTCACGCCACGGTGTGACACAAAAAAGGAATGTCGGCGGCGCAGCGCCAGCATTAGGGAAAGCCCAGAGAGGAAAGGTTATGAATATAAAAAAGAACCAAGTTAATGATAATGAATCATATCAATGCTAAACCTAATGTAACATCATTAAAGGATGATATAATCCTTAAGTATAATACTAAAGGTTGGAGATAAGTCAATTAAATGTGAACATGAACGATATGTAATACGTGTACTTAACGATCGAGTTTTGATTAATAAACATGATAACATTAGTAAGTCATGAAGAAGGATGATTAACTTGAAACAAGTTGTATTAATGAAATAATTTCAGTTAAGTTATAGAAGAGAATGAAGTTGGTAAGAACGATGTAAATTATAACGGCAAGCTGGAACCAATAATAACAAATCTAATATATAATTAGATTGAGAAGAAGGGTAAGATTCATTAGGAACCATGTATGTTCATTCATGACCTAATGTGGTATGTTATGTGGTTATGTGTTGTAGAGACTGTAAAGACTCAAAGAAAAAGTAATTTTACTATAGTAGATGTTGAAGGCATGTTTTTCTTAAACACTTGTCTAACCTTCATGTTAGCCAAGTTTTATGTGATTCATGTTATGAGATGAATGAACTATTTTACTAAAGGGTCGATGCCAGTTTTACCTAGGCTAGACTAATCTTGAAGATTTGATTGATTTATTTACAACTCTTTCAATATAGAATTGTTAACGCTATCCTACGCCAATTGTTTGGTACGGATTCAAGGTAAGCCTGAGTATGAAAAAAAAAAATATTTTTCATCGATTATTCGATGGGCACGTAAGGTTGCCAAAACTTAAATGTACATACGTTTAACAGGATGTAGTGTTGATCAACATAGAGTACCATGGGCTGATTACTCAGAAGTGCTCGTAAGATATACCGGAGTTACAGACTTAGTGTCGGGTTGTCCTTTTCAAAGAAATTATGAAATGCTCAAGGTCTTTGACCAGGATAAATGTTTACTGAATATTGTCATTGTAAAACGTTTTGAAGGAAAAGAAATGTTATTTTGAATTATTGATAGTACTTCATAACTACTATCCAGTTATTGAAGATATACGATTCCTATGTTTTAAGCATGTTGTTTGAAAGAAATTGTTGTACTTGCTGAGCTTGTTATGCTCACTCTTGCTTGAACCATATGAATGCAGCTAAAACCGAATGAACCGAGGGATTTGACAAGGATAAAGGTAAGATGAAGAGGAACGATTAATTTCCCTTGTAATAAATTAGTAAGTTTTATATATTATAGTATGATGAACAAAGAATGTAATGGTTTTAGAACCTGGGAATGGGATGTAATATTATTATTGTAATAAGAATATCATTGATACACACATTTTGATGTCGTTTCAATAGAATGAATGTACAGTTATGAGTACCGTGTAGCACCATCTTTTGGGCTGGAAGATGGCCAGATTTGGGGGCATCACAAACCACACCAATATAACTTGGTACAACATTGACCATACATTGATAGATTGTAAGAAATTCAAAACATCTTAAGTCTAGCCGAAAGAATTGGATTTGACTTTATCATAGAATAATTCATGCATAAGAATACATGAAGCACAAAGCTTGCCTAGATTGAACATAGACAAGGGTTAGAATACTTGCCTTCAGCATCTGCTATAGTTATTATTCTTCCACATTATGTCTTTAAGGTTTCTACAGTAGATGATCACATCACATAACACATTAGGTTATGATTTAAACATACATGGTTCTTAAAGAATCTTACCCTTCTTCTCAATCTAATCATGAATTAGATTTGTTACTATTGGTTCCGGCTTGCCGATACAGTTCACATTGTTCTTACATTAATGTTCGATCACTTATTTTCAACCTTAATGTCTCATAATTAAAGTTTAATAAAGCTTTAACAATGTTACAATTAAGCTTTATTTCTTTACTAATCAGTTACCATTCAGTCTACACTTGTAAACCTTCTTCACTGGGCAAACCCTAGATCAAGGCGGCTGATCGTTATATCGCTTTCTTCAACTTTATGCCATGACGTTAGCGATAAAAAAGCAAAGCCCGGCCTTGGTGCTGCGACGCCACACATAACACACTGGGCCATACTGCGGCATGACTCTACAGTAGGTGATAGCACTGCACATGGCGCTACAGTGCCACCATTATGCCTTGAGTTGGAGCCGCGGTGCCAGCTCTCAGCACAAGATAGTGTTAACAGTTTTTCTACTTTGTGAACTTCCCGGACTCCTAATTTGATCATTTTAAGTCCGAATTGGCTCGTTCAAAAGCCATTAGCTCACAAAATTACATACTCTATGTGGTCATGCAAGAATTTTATATTTTTGACTTCGTTTACTCAAAATTCACCTATTAGTTCATTTTAAACGAAAATAATAAACGTTCGTGAACGTTCAACGCTCGTTTCTTCGTTCTAAGTTGAAATTTTGCCATTTTTGAGTCCGCAACTCTATACTGCCAAATGAGACTTATCTCCTTTGAAAACCAACATTTCCGAGTTCAAACATAAAATTCGACTATCATTCCGAGAATTTCACGAATTCGACGATTATCATCCAATCGTGTGAATTCCGGTAAAACTTCGTTACTTAGGATTTGATCATCGTTCTAAATGAATTCAATTCATCCTATAGACATCTCAACCTACACATTATAACAACTTATTTTTAAGTTAGGTTATGGCTTATTTTTCATAAGTTTATAACTTAAAAAATTATAAACTACAAAATTTAATTTCTTAGGACTTATTATTAATTCAAGTCCTTTAATCAACATTCTTACAACTTATTATCATATCAACTTTATTTATGTAAATATGATACAAGTTCAAATATATGATCATCATAAGTTCACACCTTATTTAGGTTCAAATTACTTATTCATGACTTATACGCCTTAAGTCCATTGATTATCCAACCCTTATGTGTTCTTAGCATACATGTTCATTTAAGCTACACTTCTCTTATCACCCTACAATGGTAGAGATGGAAGATATAAGATCATAAGATCATTTACCTTTGATGACTAGCTTCCTTCTTCTTGAAAATCTAACAAGGAATATTTGAATTATAAGTACTTATTCTCTCTAACACTTAAGTTTCTTTGTAAAGGAAAGTTGTTGGATGAAAAATAACAAGAAACAAATGAAATCCTAGCTTGGTATTTATAGAAAAACTAAAGTGAGCATTTTAGTCCTTAGGTCATCCCACCTACTTAAGCACCTCCTTACTATTCATTACTTCTTAATTAAGTTAACTTGCTTCGCAAATTAAATACTTGGCCATCACACTAATATCTTGCCCACCACAAAAAGTTCTTGGTCACCAAGTTCACCCATGGGTTGCCCCATGGATCAAGCTTTACCCATTGGATCATTAATTGGGCTTAGGTCCACTTAGATTAACTTATTCCTTTGGGCTTGTACTACCAACTTATTTGGACTTCTCACTAACCACCACTTGGGCTTGCACATTAATTCTATTGGACTTTATCAATTGCTAAACAATCCCACAATTCCAATTCAATTTGATACAAGTCTTATTACATATTCTCTACGTATTATACCCGTATTCTGTTTCGTATACTAATTCATAATATACAATATTCCATCCTCTGTACATACTCGTATAATACTTCGTATTATACTTGTATTCGTTACCTCGTACAATACATACGTATCATACAATCATTACATTAATTCCTAACGCTTTATCTTCCTAACATTCTCGAATTACGTCCATATTCGAAATATTACATTTTCCATACTTGAATTATTATTACATAATCCAACTTACTTCGATATTCTACCGTTACGTATTTCTCGGAAGTTCAAAAATAATTTCTGAGCAAAAATCGATGAATAGTGTTCTTTAGAAAATTTCTCAGAAAACTTTTATTTTCGTCTTGGAAATTCTAACACTTTAATTCATTCATGTATTCAAAATACTACGACTTTCTGACGTATCTAGGTTATTGAACGACATTCATTTTACTAACACATAATAATAACAAAGAATATAATTTTATTCATTATCTTATTAAATAAAATTATTTTATAAAGGATCCGAATTTCTCGGTCGTTACATTCTTTCCCCTTATAAAGATTCTGTCCCCAGAATCTCGTTTCACATTTTGCAAATAATTGAGGGTAAACCTTCCTTATCTTTTCTTCTAATTCCCACGTTGCTTCTTCTGCATCGTGGTTCTTCCATAACACCTTCATAGAAGGTATGACTTTGTTCCGTAGAACTTGCTCCTTTCTATAAATTATTTGAATCGGCATCTCTTCATACGTTAAGTCCTTCTTGATATGAATAGGCTCATACTTTATTACGTGTTTATAATCCGGCTTATAAGGACGTAACACGAATACGTGAAACACGTTATGTATTCGTTCTAATGCTATCATATAAGTTACCTCACCTACCCGTTTTAACACTTCGAAAGGTCCTATAAACCTTGGACTTAACTTTCCCTTCTTTCCAAAACATATCTTTCCTTTCTAGGGAGATACCTTTAGGAATACGTAAGAGCCTACTTCAAACTCTCTATTTTCTAGATGTGAGTCCGCATACTTCTTTTGTCTGTCTTGAGTTGCTACGAGACGCATTCGTATCAATTTCACTACTTCCGCTGTTTGATGTACCAATTCTGGCCCTAGCATTCGGCGTTCTCCCACTTCATCATAACACAATGGTGTTCTGCACTTCCTCCCATACAAAGCTTCGTAAGGTGGCATACCTATGCTTGCATGATAACTATTGTTATACGCAAACTCTACCAATGGCAGATGATCATCCCAACTACCCTTGAAATCCATAACGCAAGATCTTAACATATCTTCTAACGTTTAAATTGTGCTCTCGCTTTGTCCATCAGTTTTTGGATGATACGCCATATTCAGTTTCAGTTGCATTCCCAACTGCTCCTGCAGACTCCTCCAAAAGTTCGATGTGAATCATGGATCACGATCTGAAACAATCGATACTGGAACTCCATGTCTGGAAATTATTTCCTTAACATAAAGTTTAGCTAACTAGTCCAAGTTATACTTGACGCTAATTGGCAAAAAGTGAGCCGACTTCGTCAATCGATCCCCTATTACCCAAATCGTATCATACCCTTTCGTTGTAGTCAGAAGTCCCACCACAAAGTCCATCGTGATATGCTCCCACTTCCTCTCTAGAATCTCCAATGACTGTAACAAGCCGCTTGGTCGTTGATGTTCGGCCTTAACTTTCTGACAAGTCAAGCACCTACTCAGATACTCACCTATCTCTCTCTTCATGTTCGGCCACCAAAAACTCTGTCGAAGGTCTTGATACATCTTAGTACTACCAGGATGAATCGAAAACCTAGAAATATGAGCATCTTGTAATACCTGCTCCTTTAATTCCGTCTCATTCGAAACTCAAATTCTTTCTTCAAATCTTAATAACCCCTCATTATCAAGACTATACTTAATATCTTTTTCATTGATTAACCACTCCTTTATCCAGTCACACTCATAAGTTTTGAGCTGCACCTCCTTAGCTCTCTCTACAATGGTAGATTGACTCTCTGTCGTAAACAGTCTCTGTCCCAATTCACTCGGCAACTTCACTTTTATTTCCATCCTAGACATTTCTGTTATTAACTCAGTTTGAGCCGTTAACATAGACAACTTCTCCCGACCCTTCCTACTTAAGGCATCAACAACTACATTGGCTTTTCCAGGGTGATATAGGATTTCACAGTCGTAATCCTTTATCAACTCCAGCCATCTCCTCTATCTTATATTCAACTCCTTTTGTTTGAAGATATATTTTACATTCTTATGGTTCGTGTATATCTCACATTTTTCTCCGTAAAGATAATGTCTCCATATCTTCATGGCAAAAACTTTTGCGGCCAGTTCCAGATAATGAGTAGGGTAAACTTTCTCATAATCGTTCAACTACCTTGACGCATACGCAATGACCTTGCCATGCTGCATGAGCACGCAACCAAGTCCTCTATGCGAAGAAACGCTCTAAACTACAAAATTTCCTATGTCATCAGGTAATGACAAAACAGGCACTTAACTCAATCTCTTCTTTAGTTCTTGAAAACTGTCTTCACATTAATCATTCCACACGTATTTCATCGTCTTCCTTATCAAGTTAGTCAACGGAGTAGCTATCTTCAAAAAAATCTTGGATGAATCTTCGATAGTATCCTGCTAACCCTAGGAAACCACGCACCTCCGTCGGTGTTTTTGGTTGTTCCTAATTCATCACGGCTTCCACCTTCGATGGATCTACTGAAATCCCCTCATGGTTAATAACAAGACCTAAAAACTATACCTTTTCCAACCAAAATTCACACTTAGTGAATTTTTTATACAACTTCTCCTTCCTTTGTGTCTCCAACATTATTCTTAGGTGTTTAACATGATCTTCTGGCATCTTAGAATAGACTAGAATATCATCGATAAACACCATAATGAACTTGCCCAAATATTATTTGAACACTCTGTTCATCATATCCATAAATGCTGCTGGTGCATTTGTTAACCTACATAACATCACCAGAAACTCGTAATGACCATAAGGAGTTCTGAATGTTGTCTTTGGTACATCCTCGTTCATAACTTTCAACTGGTGATACCCCGTTCTTAAATCTATTTTAGAAAAATACTTAGCCCCTTTCAACTGATTAAAAAGATCATCGATCCTGGGCAATGGGTATTTATTCTTTATCGTTAACTTGTTCAACTCTCTGTAGGTCTTAACGATCCATCCTTCTTCTTGACAAACAGTATCGGTGCTCCTTACGGAAAAACACTCAATTGTATGTACTTCATGTTCAATAGTTCTTGCAACTGTACCATTAACTCTTTCATCTCCACTAGCATTATACGATATGGTGCCCTGGAAACTGGAGCTGCTCCTGGCACAATATCTATTACAAACTCGGTCTTCATATCCAGTGGAAGGCCCGAAAATTCACTCAAAAATACATCCGCAAATTCTCTAACTATAGGTATTTTTTCCACGGTTGCTAAACACTCTCTAGGTATCAACAACATGACACAGATAACCCATACATCCCTTCCTCTATAATTTCCTCGTTTGTGTCATGGTAAGACAACACGAACGCCCCAGTGATCTATTACCATAAAATACTACCTGAGGTTATTTTAACGTTCTTATATTCACACATTTCTTCTGACAATCTATAATTTCCCCATAGTTAACCAACCAATCCATTCCGAGAATTACATCAAATTCTTATAACTTTATTGGTAGCAAATTTACTGATAATTTATAACTCCGTATGTCTACACAGCAACTCCTATGAATATTTTCAACAGGAATTATCTCCTCATTTGCTACCTTAATATTTAAAGGTATAGGCAACCTTTCGGGAAGTAATCCTAATCGTCTAGCAAAATCACATGCTATAAATGAACAAGTTGCAAACAAATCAAACAACACGTAAGCATTTATGTCTTTGATCGAAATAATACCTACGACTACGTCCCCTGATGCAACCACATCTTGGACTGTCATGTTAAAGGTATGATCCATCGGCCTACCCTGCTGCGCTGGACCACTAATAGCTAACTTACCGCTATTAGTGCCCCGATTCCCATCTGTCCCCTTCTCCGGGCAATTCTTTGCCATGTGGTAAGTTGACCCATACATAAAGCATCCGTGGTTCTTCTTTGAACTTGGACAGTTAGGAAAAATATGCCCCTCCTATCCACAATTATAACATACGGCCTTCCCCTTGAAACAGACCCCCGGATGAGTCTTCCCATAGGTTTTACAGGCCTCCATTCTCCTCTTTGGATCTCTTTGCTTTACTTCGGTATTCCCAGAGTTGAACACTTTTCTCTTCTATCCCTCGCCACTCCCACTGGCTCGCACTATCTTTACTCCCCCATTAACCTTCCCTTTATTCTTCTTATCTTTGTGGTACTGGCTTAGAGCCTCGCTACCACCTTCGACGATTATCGCCTTCTCAAAAATAGTCCCAAATGTATTACTTTGGAAGACAGATATACAGTTATAGAGCCAAGGTTTCAAGCTCTGTTCGAACCGTCGAGCTTTCCTAAACTCAATGTTCATTTGGTGTGGAGCGAACCTCGCCAGTTCATTAAACTTGGCAGCGTATTGGGGAACCATCTTGTCCCCTTGTTTCAAGCCCAAAAATCGCATCTCCATCCTTCCCTGCATACTTGTGGGAAAGTAGTTCTCGAAGAATATCTCCTTGAACCTCACCCACGTTAAGTTCTCTATACCCACCCTAGCCTGGTTAGCCTCCCACCAGAAATTGGCTTCACCTTTCATCATATAGGTTACAAAGACAATCTTCTGATCTTCTTCGACATTTGATATTACAAATGCCTTCTCAATCTCCTTTACCCATGTTTGGGCTTCTATGGGGTCCGTAGTTCCTTTGAACTCTGGCAGACCGACACTTTTAAAATCCTTAAAGGTAGTAGCTCGTGCTACTCCCTGATTTACGGGGATATTAGCCCCATTTCTAGTAAACGCAACTGTTAATAAATTAATAAATTCCTGCATTGGGTTAATCGAACCTCCTTTTGGTGGATTTACGTTCACACCTTGGTTTCACTGCCCTCTTCTTTGCGGCATTTTGCTGTTTCAATAAACAGCACATTTCGTTATTATTCCTTTCTTATTAGTTAGTTATTATTCGAGATTAAACAATAACTTCAATATCCATTACTCAATATTTTTCGTAAAAAGACTTATATTGTTTCATTCATTGTAGTATAATACTACATCGTTTCATTACACAACCTAAGCTGATTACATTACCATCTCGTAATTGCTTTCCAAAAATTGGGATTTACAAAAGACTACCCTTTGATATACAAAAGAGGGTTTTACGTCACTACTAAATACACAATATTTATATATCTAAAACTACTCTAGCTACTACTAGATTACATCTGCCTTAAGGCATTATTAAAATCTGTTGTGGCAAAACAAGAGATAACATCCCGGCTAATAATGTGTTGAGTCTGCCCAGCCTCTACTGGATACCCAGCTACCTACTACTGGAAATCCTGATGAGAACTTGTATGGATATATGACATTCTCCCTATCTTTTGTCTCTTGGTCTTTAGCTCCCCCTTGATTTCAAAAACCTAATGCTTTAGCTCATAGACATTTTCCTTGGCTAAAACTCGCTCATCGTGTTCCTGATCCCACAATGACTCTACATCTGTCTTATCCTGTAAGATAGCCTAGAACTCTGCTCGTAACTCCTTCACCTCCTGAAAATAGTGGAGGTTCCTATATAACACCGCCATGAACAGTGACATCATAGACACCCCTTGGGGTGTCTCTTTTGTAAGTGCTATTGGGTTGAAGGACACAACCTCCACTTCCTCTTCCATCATGCCATCAAATATTGACATGAGATCGGGGTCCTCTGAGTCTCTAGACTTAATCACTATTATCTCTGGTTCCTCTGCTATAGGGTTCGGTATAACTTCTATTTGGTTAACCGATTCTTCACTAATTGCTTGTACATCTCTATGTATTCGATTTACACCTGAAATCTACACAAAATAATTAAGTTGATTAGTACATGTCAGTATAATAATAAAAACACATAACATATACATAATGCATTTTTATAAGGTTATTTTCTTCTTTTACTTCCTTAACTTCTCTTAAGGTTATGACTTAAGGTTTTAATTCCCCCGTTAAGTTTTATAACCTAAGGCTTTGATACCAACCTGTGACGGCCCCAAATCTGAGTATCTTCTAACCCGACAAATGGTGCTACACGGTACTACCATTCACACATACATTCAATTGAAAAGCCTCAAAGGAACGAATATGTCTTATATATATGAAAAATAATGATAACATTCCTCAGGTTATTTATAACCGTTATATTTGTTCTTGTCATAATATCAAATATATTACAACATTAAACCTATAATATTATGTAGGTATTCTACGGGTTCGTCTTCGCCTTTCCTTTATCTTTGCCGGATCCTTCGGTCCATTTGGTCTTAGCTGCGTTCATATGGTTCAAGCAGGAGTGAGCATAACTTGCTCAACAAGTACAGCAATTCTATTTAATAATATGCTCGAATCATACAAATCATATATCTTCAATAACTGAACAATAGTCATGAAGTACAATTGATAATTCAAAATAGCACTTCTCTTTTCTTTAAAACGTTTTACAATAGCATTATTCAGTAAAACATTAATTCTGGTCCAAGACCTTGAGCATTTCATACTTTATTTAAAAAGGACATCCCGACACTAGGTCCGTAAGTCTGACATTTCTTACGAGCACGTCTAGGTGATCAACCTAATGTACTCTATGTTGATCAACACTACATTCATTAAACGTATGTACATTTAAGTTGTGGCAACCTCACGTGTCTGTCGTTTGACTACAAAACATTTTAGCATACTCAGTCTTCATTTGAAATGTGACGCCCCCAAATTCAGGTACTTGAAACCTGAACTCGGTGCTTCACGATACCATTTCTATGAGTGGAATAATACTAATAATAATAACAATAATATAAATACCAAACTTAATTTACATAAATAACATAGTCTAATCCCAAGTATACAACCTTTAAACATTCATTACATACACATGATAGATAATATATATCATCCTTATCTTAATAAAGTTGAACTATTACATAATATAACACCAACTTATTCTGCAACCTTCCCCTTCCCTTTGTTCTTAGCCGAACCTTTTGGTTGTTCACACTTAGCTGAAAACATTTAAATTAAGCAAGGATGAGCATTTGAGTACCTATCAAGTAATAGCAATAATAAATATTAGCTGAAAGAAGTAAATGTTTTCTTTGTATAACACTTCTACAACGAATCAACAGTTGTGAAGTAAGCTGAACCAATAATAACAATATATTAATTTTATATCAAATTTTTGAAACTATGTACTGACTATAACTGGAGATTAGTCGATGACTATGAACATTGTTTTCTATTTTCGAAAAGGTTAAATGAACTTCATCTCAGTAAACCGTCATAACTTACGAGCACGGGGGGGTGATCACCTGTTATGCCTGTGATTGATCAATACTACATGCAAGAACAATATTATCGTTCATCTATCTGCCTTTGGCGCACAAAAGTTTCCCATGTATGGGATGTTCATACTTAGTCCGGCATCCGAACCAAAATAATTTGGTCGGATAATAATAAAGTTCTATCTTGTCCAATAATATTTTTAAGTTTGTGTCTAGCCGGATCAAATAGCTTAGACAACTTTTAAGTCAACGTATACATAATGGAAATTAATAAGTATGTATCAACATGTGATTAAATACAATGATTATCCAAGTGAGGACACTTGTATAACCATATTTAGAAATTAACGAACAGAATAAATATCTGAATTATACGATAATATTGTATTGATAAATAATGATCGGATACATAATCGATACAATAGAGTTAATATTCTGGCATAATGATAATATAATTTTGAAACTTTCTTACTTATGTCCATTGCATAAAGTAAATGCAAAGGTAGGATACTTGCCTGGTCTGCTGCTTACAATACACAACTTAGTTTTATCTTTTATATCAAGCCTTATCATTAATAAGATCATTTATTCGATTAGAATAACATATCGTAACACATAGTACTACTATTTGCAGTCAACACATAACCTAATCACATTGCCACATATGTTTAGAAGTCATTGGATCATAAACAAACACATATACAAAAAAATTATATAAGTCCAGATTAATTTCTGAAATATATCGGCGTGCCGACATCTTTATCGGTAATTAACGAGTCTAAGACTCTATACCGAAGTTCTAAATAACTTAAACATCAGTCAAATTATTTTTAAATGACTTATAATAATTTTTAAACAATTATTATAATTTCTCATGATTTTTCAAACACCGGAATCATTTTTAAATAATTTAAATATTAAATAATTATATTATCATTAATATTTAATTATTATTAAACTATTAATGAAACCATTGCATGAATATTAAAGTTGTTTATAATAAGTCAAAATATTTTTAAAGTATTAATGTTACCCTTAAAATGATTTTTAAAACTTATAAAAATCATTTTAAATAATTACCATTAATATTAAAATATTAACGTATTATTTATCAAAATATTAGAAGTCATTAATTATAACTTAAAATATTTTTAATTTATTTATATCCTTTATAAATGATTTTTAAATTAATAAAACCATTTTTAAATTATTTATCTAATATAATTATTAAATAAATTTAATATTATTAAAATTAAATTATTAATAAAATTATCCTTTAAATATTAAAAGTTATATTTTATAACTTAAAATATTTTTAAATACTTTATTTTCATTTTAAATAATTTTATAATATTAAAATCATTTTTAATTAATTAATTTAATATAATTATTAAATAACTCTAATATCATTAATATTAAAATATTAATGTTTTTCATGACAAAATATCAAAAAATATTTTTATAACCTTTGAATCATTTTTATATGATTTTTAAATTATTAATTCTGCTTTTCATAATTTATTTAATATATTTATTAAATTAATTAATTATCATTAATATTAATTTATTAATGAAATTCATCACAAAATATTAAAAGTCATTAAAAATAACTTCAAATATTTTCTTATATCTTAATATAATTTTAAATGATTTTTCAAGTATTAAAATCATTTTAAATAATTTATTTAATATAATAATTAAATAAATTAAACACTTTTAATATTTCAAAAATATTAAATATTTATGAAACATATTAAAAATGATTAAAAACTAATTTTTAGACTTTAAATAATTTTTAGTAATTTAATTTGTATTTTTAATAATTAAAAACTAATTTTCTCTAATTTTTTAATAAATGTGACGCCCCCAAAATAACTATACATCACCTATTCCGAGTCGCCAAATATATGGTACAGAATACAAATATAATCTTAAATATACAACAAGAGCTGTGAGTTTTAATACAAATATTGTCTTCTAGACAATATCCACTCTCAGAATAAGTCCTCATTACAATTATTATCACACTATTTCATAGAATAGTGAGGACTACTAATGCTATCATCTGGACTGTCACTCCATTCCCCGACTAGTCCCTGCTACGTTTTCATTTCTTGATGAGAATAATGAAAGCAAAAGGGTGAGCTTAACTAGCCCAGTAAGAAATATTATGACTAAGATAATGCAGAATAAATTATTGTTAACCTTCAACAGTGTTAAACTGATAAAATATAACAAACATCAAGTTTAACTGCAGCGGAACAAGCAATCCATTAAAAGAGTCAAGTAGAGAATAAAATCTACTATCTTTTATGATTTAAAAGGTTTTCATCATTTTATCACGAGACTCACAATAAATAATTCACATCATCCCTGCACCACGGCCAAGGATATTAATTAGTATCACGACCACAATTTATCCATGCACTACGAGCCAAAGATATTCGTGTTTTCATCATTGGTCATGATTATACCGAATAATCCCTAGTCATAATCATACCAATAACTGTCCACTAATGAACTAAAGGCCAATGAGTACTTTTACCACATCATTCGTCACATTACGGTCATGATTATACAAAATAATCCCTGGTCATAATCATACCAAGTCTATCTATGCACGTAAGCTAAAGATGACTTTAATCATAATATAAGCATGAGGATGATGACAATGACATAATAATTCAATAAAACAAGTTCAAGAATAAATTTTAATGATTTATACGTTAATTTATCCTGAACTCAAAAACGTCCAAATTGTCAACATGATACTTCTTTATAGAGTAAAATTCAAGCATGCTCAGAAGAATATTTCCATGAAAAGATACTGGATGAAGCGCAAATATCAAGGATATTCCACTAATTTCATGGAGTATAGAAGTCAAAACTTTAACCAACTAGGTATAATAGAATATATGAAACTGTAATTGGATTTTCGCCTGCCATGCGGTAATCCACGTAAACAGATAATTTCCACAATTTAATAAGAAATGAATACAAAGGATCATTCACCATGCATGTTGTAATCCACATAGACAGGTTATTCCAACAGAATAATAAAGAATGGAATAACTGAAGAATTCACCACGCATACGATAGATCGCACAGACACGTTATTCCCAACTGAAAGGAACCGAATGGAACCAGGTCATGCGTAAACGCACAGACAGGATATTCCGACAGAATAATAAAGAATGAAATAACAACAAAATTTTACCATGTATGCGGTACTTCACATAAACAGGTTATTCCAACATAATAATAAAGAATGGAATAACAAAAGAATTTCACCATGTATGCGGTATTTCGCATAGACAGGTTATTTCCACATAATAATAAAGAATGGAATAACAGAAGAATTTTACCATATATGCGGTACTTCGCATAGACAGGTAATTCCAACAGAATAATAAGGAATGGAATAACAGAAGAATTTCACCAAGTATAGGGTAGCCCACGTATACAAATTATTCCAACAAAATAATAAAGAACGGAATAACAAAAGTTCTCTTCATGAATACGAAAGAAATAATACCCCTTACCATAAAAGAAGAGTATTCCGACTGGTAGGGCGAGGATATCCTTGAAGAAAACTTGCACTACGCTCAAAGCTTCTTAAAATTCTAAAGAAATACGCTCAGGATTATAGAAGAGAATTCTCTGAATTTCTGGTGTGATTTCAATTCTCACTAAGCATCCTATTTATAGGAAAATGGAAAGGATACAATGCAATATAATATAATATATTCTAAATATATATATATATATATATATATAAAAATTTTATTTAAAATCTAATAAAACAAATAACTTTATAAAAGTATTCTGTTTTATATAAAAAAATTTTACGCTTTTATTACATTAATAATACTAATAAAAGCAGAATATATATATATATATATATATATATATATATATATATATATATATATATATATATAAACATTCGTGACTTCATAAAAAGACACCTCAATATATTTAATAACATTTATCATCATTATTATAATTCACAATATTAATCAACTGTGTCGCTCCTGTGAAAGAGGGGCTTTCTAATAAGGATTTCTCCCTATTGGCGCCGATTAGGTGACCAAACCTCTCCTCGGCGTAACTTCTAGACATCGTTAATATTGAAAATAATAATATTAATAACTTTGTTATCTCAATTATTTATTTAATAATGTATAAAATATCGACAATAATTGAAACAAATAACGTGAGATACTATGCAACAATTACTGTAGCAATAATTGAACAAAACTAAGTGACTTCTCACGTAAGCATCAATAATCAATACAGTGTGCTACTATGCAACCACACGTATTACTGTACTTTTAACACTGGGTGTTTCAACAGTTAACAATAAAACTTCCGCCGTTATTTTCATAAAATATTTTTGTCGTTTTCTCAATCCGACAATAATTCCGTTGTGGGGTCTACCAATGATTGTGCCGTTGTACGAATATTCCCTGTTAAAACGTATATTCCCCGACCAATAGAACATTATATAACAACTTGCGTACTTTGTAAAATTTATAAATATTACCCACAACTATAACATTATATCAAATCCACACCTTAATATTAAAAAAAATATTTCTAGAAATTTAAATTTTTATTCATAAAATTTGGGGTCTCACAATCTCCCCTCCTTATGGAATTTCGCCCTCGAAATTTACGTACGTACCTGGTATGCCTAAGAGATGAGGATACCTTGACTTCATTTCAGATTCTAACTCTTGAGGTATAACCTTTGAGTGTTTAGTACGATTCTTCGTATCCAAGATTTTAACATGTACATCTTTATACGTTAAATTATCCGTTATCTCGTCCGGTTCTAAATCAATAATGTGGTTTGGGTTGTCCACATATTTATGTAACATCGATACGTGAAAAATATTATGAACACGCGACATACTTAGCGGTAAAATGAGTCTATAGGCCACAGTTCCTACTCGATCAAGGATTTCAAATGGGCCAATAAAATCGAGGGTTGAGATTCCCTCTCTTCATCAATGCATGCTTCTAGAATAACGCCCTCTTGAACCTTCTTCTGCACATTCATGAGCTCTGAGTATGTAGCTTGAGCGGCTTTAACTTTATTTATTAAAGTCAGTTCTAATCGTATATTCGCTATCTTCACGTCGGTTTCTAGAGTCTTTAACTCTATCTTCATAATTTATAAGTTATACGAAATGAGTTTTTGTGTTAACAACATCGTACTCGTAAATGCATGCGATCTTCTACTCAACGCGTCAGCTACCACGTTTGCTCTTCCATAATGATATTGAATGGTATGATCGTAATCTTCAATAGCTCGAGCTAACGTCTTCGGTGCATTATACGTTCGTTTTGTTTGAAGAAATATTTAAGGATTTTAGAAATAGGTTTTGTACTGGGGTCAAGACAAAATTCAATTTCACGCTCTAGGGGTAGGCTAAGAAGTCTTCAAGAATACGCCAGAAAATTTATTAACAATAGAAATATCCTTCAAAACTGTGACTCTCATCCCAAGACTTGGATAGTATGTCACATTGATACCTATCAACTTATCACTGTTATTCACACCGTCCCCTACAAAAAGTTCGGCTTCGGTGCATTCCACACAAGGAATTTACCAGCGAAATGCTCGGGCTCTTTACTTATGGCTTGATATAATAGTGATTAACTTTAGTGGTTTGATTACTTGAATCCGCATAACAGGTTGGTTAGGAATATAAAAGCTAACAACCTTACGAAAAGCATGATGAGTAGTTAACCAATCGATTCCTAAAATCACATCGAAGGCAAGTATTTTCAAAGATATAAGATCGAAATGTAATCTGAAAGTGTCGATTTGAATCAAACAAGATTTATAAACTGTGGAGGTAACGAAGGTTTCTCTTAACAAAGTTTCAATCGATAAGTCAAAGTCTAATTTCTCCGGAGTCAAATTTAAACGTTGAGCGCAAGCAAGAGAGATAAAAGAATGGGTAGAACCAGTATCTAACAACGTATAGACTTCGCAAAAATTTATAATTAACTAGCCTGTGCTAACTTCGTTTGGGTTACTCGCTTTTTGAGAAGTCACAAAAAACGCTCTTCCTAAAACTACCAACTTTGTTTTGTCTGTATCCGCCTTTAGTGCCCCCGTCCCAACTGGACTTGACTTTGGTGCACGACAAAATCGGGCTAGGTGACCTTCTTTCCCACAATTATAACATGTTTTGGATGGCATCGCGCAGTTTGGACTGATGTGTCCCTCCCCTCCACATTTGAAGCATATGATACGTGGTTGTTCTCCTTCCTTAATGACGGGTGCTGATGCTGACGTCTTTCCATCATTATTGAATCTCCTCTTCTTGAAATGTTCACTCTTATTGTTTTGACCATGATTACCACCAAAGTGGTTACCATTTTTGGCATATTGATTCCCTCTACGCTTGTTGTCACCGCTTCGATGACTTCTATCACTGGTATTATCATTTTTCCAACTGCTCTCTTTTGGTTGGGTTGACTCATTATCACGCTCCAATAACTAAGGCCTATTAACAACATCTGAATACAAGCAAAGTTTATGAGAAATGAGGTATTGACGTATCTCAGGTTTTAAACCTCATAGAAACATCTGTGTCATTCTCTCCTCATTATCAACCAAATGGGACGCAAACCGGGACAGCTCGGCAAACTTGGCTTCATACAGCGACACGGTCATATTGTTTTGTTCCAGTTTAATGAACTCTACCTCTTTCATGTGACGAATACTTTCGGGAAAGTACTTGTTGTTGAACAGTTCTTGGAACTTCTCCCAAGACAAATTCAGTGCGACAGGTTGAGTATGCTTTAAAGATTCCCACCAGTAATCTGCCTCTGCCCGCAACATGAAGGTGGCAAAGGGAACCTTTTGCTCTGAGCATCCCAAGACATCAAATATCTTGTTGATCTTCTTTATCCACGTCTCCGCCTTAAGTGGTTTTGGCTCTGCAAAAAACTCTAGTGGTCCCAGCTCCTTGAACTGTTTAGCAATGACTGTCCGAGAGTTGCTAGTGTTTCCACCTGCATTTTGGATAGGAGTCTCTCTTGCCTGATGTTGCATGAATTGCAGAAAGCCTCTGAACATTCCATCATTCAACATTTGGCCATTATTGTTGTTTGCATGAATATTATCGCCTTCTTGATGCACATTGTCCTGATTATTGATTTGTGGAGACTCAACAATCTCCTGTGCTCCATTGCTATTCTCAACATTCTCGGATGCCATTTTTAAATACTGTCTCAGAACAACAGTTAAGTAACATATCACATATTATCCCTATACTCTGACCGACCAATTAAATACCAAATAAACTTAGGTAGGCCATACTAGCGAAGGAATTTCCCATCTCTCCCCTCCTAGTTCTTGTCTCACATCTTAGCCAGGGATCATATCCCTAAGCTTTGATACCAATTGTGACGCCCCCAAAATAGGTATACATCACCTATTCTGAGTCGCCAAATACATGGTACAGAATACAAATACAATATTAAATATACAACAAGAGCTGTGAGTTTTAATACAAATATTGACTTCTAGACAATATGCACTCTCAGAATAAGTCCTCATTACAATTATTATCACACTATTTCATAGAATAGTGAGGACTACTAATGATATCATCTGGACCATCACTCCGTTCCCCGACTAATCCCCGCTACGTTCTCATTTCCTGAAGAGAATAATGAAAGCAAAAGGGTGAGCTCAACTAGCCCAGTAAGAAATATTATGACTAAGATAATGCAGAATAAATTATCGCTAGCCTTCAAGAGTGTTAAACTGATAAAATATAACAAACATCAAGTTTAACTGCAGCGGAACAAGCAATCCATTAAAAGAGTCAAGTAGAGAATAAAATCTACTATCTTTTATGATTTAAAAAGGTTTTTCATCATTTTTATAGCTGAGACTCAGCTTAATAAATAATTCACATCATCCTTGCACCACGGCAAATGATATTCATTAGTATCACGACCACAATATATCCATGCACTACGGGCCAAGGATATTCGTGTTTTCATCAATGGTCATGATTATACCGAATAATCTCTGGTCATAATAATACCAATAACTGTCCATCAATGAACTACAGGCCAATGAGGACTTTTAACACATCATTCGTCACATTACGGTCATGATTATACCGAATAATCCCTGGTCATAATCATACCAAGTTCATCTATGCATGTAAGCCAAAGATGACTTTAATCATAATATAACCATGAGGATGATGACAATGACATAATAATTCAATAAAACAAGTTCAAGAATAAATTTTAAAGATTTATACGTTAATTTATCCTGAACTCAAAAATGTCCAAATTGTCAACATGATACTTCTTTGTACAGTTAAATTCAAGCATGCTCAGAAGAATATTTCCACGAAAAGATACTGGATGAAGTGCAAATATCAAGGATATTCCACTAATTTCATGGAGTATAGAAGCCAAAACTTTAACCAACTGAGTATAATAGTATATATAAAACTGCAATTGGATTTTCGCCCGCCATGCGGTAATCCACGTAAACAGATCATTTCCATAATTTAATAAGGAATGAATACAAAGGATCATTCACCATGCATGTGGTAATCCACATACATAGTTTATTCCACCAGAATAATAAAGAATGGAATAACTAAAGAATTCACCATGAATGCGATAGATCGCACAGACAGGTTATTCCCAACAGAATAATAAATAATGGAACCAGGTCATGCGTAAATGCACAAATAGGATATTCCAATAGAATAATAAAGAATGAAACCAGGTCATGCGTAAACATATAGACAGGATATTCTGACAGAATAATAAAGAATGGAACCAGGTCATGCGTAAACGCACAGACGGGATATTCCGACAGAATAATAAAGAATGAAATAACAATAGAATTTTACCATGTATGCGGTACTTCGCATAAACACGTTATTCCAACATAATAATAAAGAATGGAATAACAAAAGAATTTCACCATGTATGCGGTACTTCGCATAGACAGGTTATTCCCTCATAATAATAAAGAATGGAATAACAGAAGAATTTCACCATATAGGCGGTACTTCGCATAGACAGGTTATTCCAATAGAATAATATGGAATGGAATAACAGAAGAATTTCACCAAGTATAGGGTAGTCCATGTATATAGATTATTCCAACAAAATAATAAAGAATGGAATAACAGAAGTTCTCTTCATAAATACGAAAGAAATAATATCCCTTACTGTAAAAGAAGAGTATTCCGACTGGTAGGGCGAGGATATTCTTGAAGAAAACTTGCACTACACTCAAAGCTTCTTAAAACTCTAAAGAAATACGCTCAAGATTATAGGAGAGAATTCTCTGAATTTCTGGTGTAATAAGGAATGGAATAACAGAAGAATTTCACCAAGTATAGGGTAGTCCGCAGGGTGTAGGTTTTACCAGTTAAATATTTGTGTACACTCAAACTTCACATCGGTTAAAGTGTTTAATGCTTACATTTCATTCTAACATTCTCATCCGACTCACATTCGGCTTTCATTAATCTTATTACCATTCGCTACGGCTTTCTTAATAATTATATCTTACTTACTACTCCCGTCAATGTCTAAGTCATACAACCATTGTATACTTAGAACGTTCGTACAACGTGAATACGATTCACGAGGATCATTTATGTATTCAACATTTACGTTATTTACCTCTTAATTCTATTCAACCTTCATCCAAGGTTTTAATCGCTTTCATTCGTTACTCGTCACCTGAACCCCATTTTTATTATTCTTTCCCAATGTCAAAGCTATACGGTTCGTTGTATTCTAAGACCGATCGTTCATCGTAACAACATTGCGTTCATAGCGTCTAAACGCTTTACATTCATTTCTCATGACCATGACATAACATCAAAATGTTATTCATTACCCTAGTCAATCAACGTTTAAGGAATCACAATTATAGCAATTCCTCACGTTCGTTTCATTATGACTACGGTTCCCGGACAATGTTTCTGTAACCCGTGTCTACATTCTTTATCTTTTAATCTCATTTAATCTTTTCGTTCAACCTTCATCAAAAGGTTTAATACACTTAATTAAGTGTTACATAAATTGAACTACATGTTCATATTTCTTTCTTATATATCCCCAAAGATGGTTGAGTAGTAAAATCTCATTTACGGGCATTGCCACTCGCACCTGCCGTACCGTGGCGCCATGCCCATCCCTTTCTTTCGCGTTGCGGTGCCACTTAACAGTAGCTAATGGCTCGAGCTCGAGCTGCGGTGCCGGCCCCCAAGGCACGACTCGCGCTGCGGTGCCAAACACGAAACCTAGAAAAAATTTCTAAGTCTTTTACAAGCTTGAGACGCTGATTTTGAAATCTCATATCATATTCGTTATAACTCGGAACGTGGTCGTTCCAAAGCCATTTCCTTCTTTATCTTACGTACTTTGATTAACATGTCATTCAATTGGCTTAATCTTCACTCTTTGTTCATTTTACGTTTTTAACGTTCTTCGTTCATTCGTCCATAATTCAGTCATCCGAACTCGGAATTCGTTCGTTATTGAGTCCATAACTCATGTTTTCTATATTCTCTTACATTCTTATGAAACCCTACACGTTCGGGTTCATTTACGAACTTTCTAATTCTCATTCTTCTTTTACGAAATTTTTGCCATAACTTCGTTATAGCTCAGTTTTAATCCGTTCTACATGAACGTTTCTAACGTTCCTAACCAAGCAATAAGCAACTAACTTATACACGATGGTTTTAAACTTGTCAATCAACAACAATTATCCTACAATGGTTTTAAATTTGTCCATCAACAACGTTCTTCGCATGTTCTTTGCGTTCTTCGATTTTAATCGATATTATGGATTACGATTTTAATTTTTCTTGGAATTTGATGTTATAGAACATCATTCCTTACTTATTTGACCTACTCATTCATAAGATTCATACGGATCGCTCAAAATCCTTACGAATCTTACACTTCCTTAAGAAATTTATAAACTAAATTTCTAATTCTTATTTCTTCGTTTTCTCATGATTTCAACCATATGAATTCATTCTTAACTTCATCTACATCTTATCTTCATTAAGTTATGTTTTGAACATATTAAACTTAAAGAAAATTAGAAGAAACTAGGGTTCAGATTAACGTTCATCTTTAATCTCCTTCCGTCGGACAAAGCGTGCATTCGAGCTAGCTTTTCCTCATTCCTCTTCCTCTTCTTCTCCCATCCGAACTCTCTCTCTCTATCTCTCACAGAGTAGGATTTTCAAAAGCTCAAAATAATGAACTTAAGCTTTCTATTTATAGAAAACCAAGGCTTAAGGCAAAATGATCATTTCACCCCACCTCCTTACTATTCCTATGCTTAGCCACCAAGTTTACTTGGCCACCACCCATACTTGGTGGCCAAGTGGCCGCCCCACATGCCCATGGGTCTCCCACATGGGTTTTACCCATCCGGTGACCCATCGGTTCGATCCGCAGTTTATTTTCTTGGATCAGGCTTAATTAAATCTAACACTTGGCCTTACATTAATTCTTACTGGGCCTACCCTAGGCTTGATTACACATTCCATTGGGCTTGATATAATCCAAGTCCAATTGGATTCTTCAAAGTCCATGAACTCAAAGTCCATTTAGACTAATCGTATTCTACGCATTCCATTCTCGTATTCTCATATTCTCGTCGTATATCATTCGTACGATATTTGTATTATACGTCGTACTAATCTTCGCACTATACTCGTATAATAACTAGTATTATACTTGTATTTCTCACACATAATAACTCTAATTATTATACGAAATCATAAAATTCTCAGAACTCATTTTTCTTAACCCTTAGGTTTTAAGTCTGCAGGCGAAAACTTCGTTTTTGTCATAACTGAAATATTATTGAATATTCCATCTCGTCTCAGAATTCTATCATTGCGCGTTTTTCAAAAATTCAAATTAAATCTCCGAGCAGAAATGGATGAATAGTGCCTATTTCATCTTTTTTCCTAAAAATATTTTTTTTCCCGAAATTTTTTTATTTTCGTCTTGAAAATTCTTACTCGTTCAGTCTAGCTTGTAGCCAGAATCCTCCTGATTAATAATCATTCTAGGTTATAGAACGATTAATAAACACATAGCGCAGAATAGTATTAATAAAAATTCATTTTATTAATAACTAATTCTTTAAACTTAAATTCTGGACAATCCGATTTTCTGGGTTGTCACACCCGCCATGCGGTAATCCACGTAGATAGATCATTTTCACAATTTAATAAGGAATGAATACAAAGGATCATTCACCATGCATGTGGTAATCCACATAGACAGGTTATTCCAACAAAATAATAAATAATGGAATAATAGAAGAATTCACCATGCATGCGATAGATCGCATAGACAGGTTATTCCCAACAGAATAATAAATAATGGAACCAGGTCATGCGTAAACGTACAGACAGGATATTCCGATAGAATAATAAAGAATAGAACCAGGTCATGCGTAAATGCACAGACAGTATATTCCGATAGAATAATAAAGAATGGAACTAGGTCATGCGTAAACACACAGACATGATATTCCGACAGAATAATAAAGAATGGAATAACAACAGAATTTCACCATGTATACAATACTTCGGATAAACAGGTTATTCCAACATAATAATAAAGAATGGAATAACAAAATAATTTCACCATATATGCGGTACTTCGCATAGACAGGTTATTCCAACATAATAATAAAGAATGGAATAACAGAAGAATTTCACCACGTGCGGTATTTGATGTAGACGAGTTATTCCAACGTAATAATAAGGAATGGAATAACGTAAAGAATTTCACCAAGTATAGGGTAGTCCACGATACAAAGTTATTCCAACAAAATAATAAAGAATGGAATAACAGAAGTTCTCTTCATGAATACGAAAGAAATAATACCCCTTACCGTAAAAGAAAAGTATTCCGACTGGTAGGGCGAGGATATTCTTGAAGAAAACTTGCACTATGCTCAAAGCTTCTTAAAACTCTGAAGAAATACGCTCAAGATTATAGAAGAGAATTCTCTAAATTTCTGGTGTGATTTCAATTCTAACTAAGCATCCTATTTATAAGAAAATGGAAAGGATACTATGCAATAAAATATAATATATTCTATATATATATATTATTTAAATTCTAATAAAATAAATAACTTTATAAAAGTATTTTGTTTTATATAAAAAGATTTTACTATGCATAACACTATGTTGGCACTATGCATAATAAAATATAATATATTCTATTTATAGTCTAATAAAACAAATAAATTTATAAAAGTATTCTGCTTTTATATAAAAAGCTTTTCTGTTTTATTACATTAATAATACTAATAAAACAAAATTTATATATATAAAATATATATATAAACATCCGTAACTTCATAAAAAGACACCTCAATATATTTAACAACATTTATCATCATTATTATAATTCATAATATTAATCGACCGTGTCGTTCCCGAGAAAGAAGGGGCTTTCCAATAAGGATTTCTCCTATCATGCGCAATTAGGTGACCAAACCTCTCCTCGCGTAACTTCTAGACATCATTAATATTGCAAATAATAATATTAATAACTTTGTTATCTCAATTATTGATTTAATAATATATAAAATATCGATAATAATTGAATCAAATAATGTGAGATACTATGCAACAATTACTGTAGCAATAATTGAACAAAACTAAGTTACTTCTCACGTAAGCATCAATAATCAATACCGCGTGCTACTATGCAACCATGCGTATTACTGTACTTTTAACACCGGATGTTTCAACAGTTAACGGTAAAATTTCCGCTGTTATTTTCATAAAATATTTTTGTTGTTTTTTCAATCCGACAATAATTCCATTATGGGGTCCACCAATGATTGTGCCGTTGTACGAATATTCCCTGTTAAAATGAATATTCCCCGACCAATCGAATATTATATAACAACTTGCGTACTTTGCAAGATTTATAAATATTACCCACAACTATAACATTATATCAAATCCACACCATAATATTAAAAAAAATATTTCGAGAAATTTAAATTTTTATTCATAAAATTTGGGGTCTCACAATAAAAATATAATTTTCTGAAATTAAGTGTCGCTAAAGGTGCTTTAGGCGACAAAACTTTCACAAAATGTGTTCTTGGCCAAACCTAGAACCTTCAACTCAGTGACCGAGATAGGAGGTTTGGCCAAGATTTGATCTTGGTTCTTAACGTTTTCTGGGCATGGTTTTTGTCAGATCTTGTAGTGCTAGTGTAAGACTACATGATCCAATAACAAACATGTTCAAACAACATATAACGAAGGAGATCTAAGCATCCAAAATGCCTATTAGAGCTGTTCTTCATTTCTGGGTTACCCAGAAATGAAGAACAGATCGTGTGTCTTACTTTGGGCTTCCACTACATGCCAGTCTTGTAATATTTTTATGATCTAATGACTTTAGTGTAAACCCAACATGTAACTTAAGAGATATATTACAAAACATCCATATAACAATGACATAATCAACCGATCATAGCCAGTCAAACTAGGTCAGACATCACGATTTTGAGTTTTCTGGGTTACCCAACAAACACAAGTCGTGATCGTCTAGCTTACTTTGACCAGCTACTGCAATCAACTCATTTGATGATTAGGAGATTTTAAGGCATAAACATGTAGTCCATATACCAACCTTCAACATGACTACAACAACAATAACAAATGAACAAACAACAGAAAGATTTGGGCCCATGAACTTGCTGTCAGAGCTTTCTGGGCAAGTTCATGGCTGCCCAGATTTCTTATGGTCAATGTCGGTCAACGTGGTTTGACAATCAATAAAAACCAATCTTTACATGATCTTGACTTGATTAAAGTTCCAGGTCACAGATCTCATAGCAGACTACAAATCCAAAACATAAAACACACAAAATCATAAACAGAGAGAGATCTACAGCCTCTGACATTCGTTGTCAGAACACAAAATAAAATTTTTTCCCCGATTTTGAAAAACTTCAAATCCTATCCTATAGATGTTATGGATCTAACATCTATCAACCTAGATCACTTAATAACACTATATTCAACATGTTTAACACAAAAAAACTAACATCTAACACATCTAGCATGTTCAGATTCTAGGTTAGGGTTTTATACCTCACTTTGAACAATTTTGATTCTAAGCTTCTGAGTTGTTAATGAAGGTGGTGGGGCTTGATTTATGACTGATCTAGCAAGGTAATTTCGGAGGCTTGGAGTTGAGAGGTTGTTGGTTAAGTGTTGTGACCAAATAACTTTAAAAATGATTTTTCTCTCTCCAATTCTATATATATAATGACTTGTAATGTAAATGGCTGAGATATAGAGTTGATTTGCTGGAAATTTAGTCACATGGGGTAGATAGGTTTGGTCACCAACTCAAAATATAGAAAGATACACAAGTTATCTTAAATAATGCAAGAGGGACATTTTGGTCTTTTCATTGTAATTTTAATGGCACCTTGGTCATTTGGCAAACCCTTAGGGTTTGACCCTTAGCATTTAACCCTTAGGTTTTAACCCTAAGGTTTAACACATTGAATTTGTAGGATTTAGCAATTAGGGTTTGAAAATATAATTTTTTTTTCTTTCTAAAAATGTAATTTAGAGTATACTAATTATAATTAATTTTCTAATTATATTTTACTTGAAAATTAGGATTAGGCTTTACAAATCATAATTAAGATCGCTAATTTAGCAATTAGGGCTTACAATTAGCAATTAGGGTTTCTATTTTTAGCACTTAGGGTTCTAAGTTAGTAATTAGGGTTTCTAATTACTAAATTAAGTTTTTTTAAATTTTTTTTATTATGGTTTACGTAATCAAATCTATAATAATTAACATTAATCACATAACACAATTATATAATAGTCTTGAACTCTAATTTGAGTTTCAAATTAGGGTTCATTAAAGCAATGCTAAAGCGTTGACATTATACTCCATAATTGACCAACCATTATCGGTCTACACATACATTACATATTTATAACACTGAAATATAATTAATATTATAATATTATTCTCATGCCTTGATCAAAATCCAAAATTAGGGTTTGGATTCCATATCTGATTTTTCTTTCATATACAACATTAATAATTAAGTAAAAATAATTAACTTAACTAATCAAATAAATTCATATAGTAAAATAAAATAAATATTATAATAATTCTATAATCATTTCATATATTATTTAAATAATATATAATCATATTTTCATGGTAAATAATTAATAAAAATATTTCTACTATAAAATTAATTATTATAAGAAAATAATTTATAATGACCAATAATTCTAAAATAAAAATATTTGTAATTATTCATGTAATAAATATATTTTTATTTATCACATAAATACATATGCTTTGACTTATACATATTCCAACCTTTAACATTAAAAAAAAAATATACGCAAACTTTCTGATTTAATTATATAGAAAATATCGGGTTGTTACATGAAAACCACACCAATAACCTAAGGGTTAGGGTTTGAATAACCTAAGCCTTTTCGAGAGTTCGGTGTGTCGAAATGACATTCCGTCGAAAGATTTGGCGATAGTATATTGTGAAAAGTTAAATATGCCGATAAAAGTTTTTCTCAAAAAATGTGTAGAAATCGGACAAAATTAAAACGACGAAAAGTACTGTTATGTACTTTTCATTCGTTTAACTAAGTTAGGGAAAATGTGAAGGAAAACAATTGACACCAAAAAGTGTTTTTTTAGTTTTTCAGAGATCTGAACAATGCGTAAAAGTTAATCGGTAAAGGAAAGACGAAATATCCAAAAATATTTGGATTCCGAGAATCGTAATTTTTAAAACTGTCGGACGAAACCCGAAAGACGGAACCACAAAACTTCCAAGGGAAGTTTTATGAATAGTAAGGAGTTGGAATAGTAAGAAGGTGGAATAGTAAGAAGGTGGAATTGTAAGGAGGTGTGAATAATAATCGAAGGGGCGAAATGACTATTTTACCTCTAGCTTGGCAAATCTATAAAGAGGAAGCTTAATTTAATATGTTTAGGATTTTAAAAATCCTACAACATTTGAGAGAGAGAGAGAGAGAGAGTTTTTGGATGAGGAAGAAGAGGAAAAGGAGGAGCAAAAGTTGCTCGTGAGTAAACTTTGTATGACGGAAGGAGATTAAAGAAGGAAGGTAACCCGAAACCTAACTTTTATATAGTTTTCTTTAAGTTTTATATGTTTAAAATATAACTTAATGAGAATAAGAAGTAAAAGATATAAGAATGATTTTCATATGGTTGAAATCATGAAAAAATGAAGAAATAAGATTTAGAAATTTATTTTATAAATTTATTAGGGAAGTGTAAGATTCGTAATGAATTTGAGTGATCTGAATGTATCATATGAACGATTCAGTGAAATAAGTAAGGAATGGTGTTTTATAACATCGAATTCCAACAAAAAGTGAAATCATAATCAAAATATCAATTAAAAATGAAGAACACGCGAAGAACACAAAGAACGTTGTTGATGGACAAATTTAAAACCATCGTAGGGTAATTGTTGTTGATGGACAAGTTTAAAAGCATCGCGTATAAGCTAGATGCTTATTTCCTTGTTAGGAACCGTAGAAACGTTCATGAAGAATGGATTAAAACTGAGCTATAACGAAGTTATGACAAAAATTTCGTAAAAGATGAACGAGAATTATAAAGTGTTTAAATGAACCCAAAGGTGTAGGGTTTCATAAGAATGTAAGAGAACATAGAAAATGTGAGTCGTGGACTCAAGAAAGAACGAGTTTCGAGTTCAGATGACCGAATTACGGACGAACGATTGAAGAACGTTAAAAATGTAAAATAAAGGAAGGACGAAGATCAAGCCAATTGAATGGCACGTTAATGGATTCAAAACGAAGTTCTGTTCGAGGGGGATTGAAGTACGTAAGATAAGGAAGAGAATAGCTTTGAAATAACCTCGTTCTGAGTTATAACAAAAAACTTATGAGATCGTGAAAGTTCCATCTCAAACCAAGTTAGCACTTAGAAATATTTTTGAAAGTTAGGGCTTGGCGCCGCAGCGCCTGCCATGCTTTGTAAGCTGGCGCCACAGTGCCAGGCCGGAGTGCCAGATACTAGAAACTCGCGCCGTAGCACGAGTTATAGTACAGAGAGTGGCGCCACTTACCGCGCCAGCCAGCCGCATGACGAGGAAAGAAGAAGGAACCAGCGTGCAACGCGCTGCGAGGTGAAAAAGCCCAGTATTGAACTTTTAATTGCTTAAATCCCGGGGGAATTGTAACGAAAGCTAATTAACGTGAAGTTCATCGAATATAACACTTAAACAAGTAATTTAAACCGTTAGTACAGGTTGAACGAAATGATTGAAAGAGATTAAAAGACCAAGAAGGTAATGAACGTAAATGTAACGCAGTGGCGATGAACGATTGGTCTTAGCATACAACGAATAGTATGGCTTCGACTTTAAGAAAGAATAATGAACATGGGGTTCATGGGATGGATAATGATTAAAAGTGATTAAAACCTCGAGAATAGGTTGAACGAGAGATTATGAAATGAGCAACATAAACGCTAAATACGTAAACAATTCTTGCGAATCATATTTGCGTTGGACGAACGTTCTAGTTATATAATGGTTGTATGACATAGACGTTGATGAAGGTAGTAAGTAAGATATGAATTATCAAGAAAGTCGTAAAGAACGGTAATGAAGACTAAAGACTAAACTTGGGAATGGTGAAGAACTAAATTAAAAATAAGTGCGCATAACATAAAGAAGACGAGTTAATGTGTATAACTTGGATGACGTTCTGAGTCGAATGAACTGAACGTTGTAAGATAAGAATAAGATAACGTAAAATTTTTTGTATGTCATGAAGCCGTAAACCGGTAATGAAAGTTGGTCACGTAAACTTAGATTACAAGAACGCGAACCCTAAGAAGTAAAGATAAGTTAAAACCAATGCATAAGTCAAATAGGTGGCTAATCGGTACATGTTATTTTCCTTATGTTTTATATAGGAATTAGAAGGAGCAGTTCATCGTAAACTTTAAGTTGTAGCTGTGCGTAAGGCAAGTTTCTTAACTTCATTCATATTCTAAATGAATGCTAGTTTCTTAAACTTCTCAGATGTTGAACTTAAGAAGTTCTGTCTATGTACGAATGTGCGATATTTGTACAAGGTGGTAGAACACATGAGGCCTTGTGGCACAATGTGAACACTTCAGTGTTTCTATGAGATGAACTGTTCTGTGATTGAACCGATTCAATATGAGTATGTTCTGTTTATACATGAACCATTATTATTTAGTCTGTGCTAATAATCCTAGCCAGACATGATACGTATGAAAAAGGAAGAAGGAAAGTATTTCAAAGTGAATGTGACTAATGTTTTAAAATGATAGGAATCAAGATTATTCCTATTATTCAAGCTGCTTCATAACCTTTGTTCGGTTATTGAAGTTATAAAGGAATGTTTGAATTCTTAAAGTTATTTGTTCAACTGTTATAACTTGTTGGGAAATTGAATGCTCACACTTGCTTTAAATGAAAAAGAAACATTTTCAGCGTACGAGTAGAAGAACTTAAGGATCCCATAAAGATCAAGTTGACCGGTATCCAGAAGAAGTGAAATTTAGTGTATGAGTGTGCGTGAAGATCAAGCGAAGACTTATAATATAGAATGATAAGATTTAACTACAAACTAGTTTAATGAATTGTTATGTATCCTCCGTGGCGGATAAAAGTCACTCGTGTAAGATGTAAAGGATAATGTAATTAACATTATTTGTAATGAACAAGGTTATAAGGTATTAGAAACTTGGATTTGAGAATGTATGTTATTATATTTCAGTATATAATGATGTATGTTGGGATGAATGATGTACTCGTGACGTACAAAATCCAGGTGTGAAGATAGACTGGATTTCGGGGTGTTACAGACGTGTACTAATCAAACTAAATTATTTTGTTGTAGATGTCAGGAGAAAATGAAATGTATAGAGATATACAGGTAGAAAGTGAAGAATTGGTTAATCAAATAGAGATTATACCGAACCCTATAACAGAAGAGCCAGAAGTGGTAGTGATTGAGTCTGGAGACTTGGAGAACCATAACCTTATGGTTGTGTTTGATGGCATGTTGGAAGAAGAGATGGAGGTAGTGTCCTTTAACCCAGTAGCACTTGTAGAAGAAACGCCTCTGGGGGAGTTGATAATGTCATTGTTTATGACAGTGTTATATAGAAACATCCATTATTGTTAAGAGGTGAAAGAACTAAAAGCAGAGCTTCATGTTATCTTGGAAGATTAGACGAGTATGGAGTTGATGTGGGAGGAGGAGCATGATGAAAGAGTTTTGGTGAAGGACCAAGTCCATGAGCTGAAACAGGAGGTCTTTGAGCTCAAGCAGGAGCTAAAGACAAAGAAACAAAAGATAGGGAGGATGTCCTATATACATAGGAGTTCTCATGTGGATTTTCAGAAACAAATAGCTGGGTATCCGATAGAGGCAGGTCAGACTTGACATACTATCAGCCGTGATGTTATAGCCGGTCTTGCCAACGTGGATTTTGATAATGCCTTACGACAGATGTAATCTAGTATTAGCTAGAGTAGAGTTAGATATGTAAATATGATATATCTAGTAGTGACGTAAAACCCACTTTTGTATAACAAAGGGTAGTCTTTTGTAAATCCCAATTTTTGGAAAGCAATTACAAGAAAGTAATGTAATCAGCTTAGGCTGTGTAATGTGAACGATGTAGTATTATACTATAAGAAGTAAATCTGTATAAGCCTTTTTAGGGAAAATATTAAGTAATGAGTTGAAGTTATTGTTTTATCATGAATAATAACTAAGTAATAAGAAAAGAGTAATAATGATGTGTTGTTTATCTTAACAGCAAAATGCCGCCAAGAAAGAGACAATGTAATCAAGATGCTAATGTTAACCAACCGAAGGGAGGTCCGGTTAATCCAATGCAAGAGTTCCTTAACTTGTTAATGGTCGCGTTTAATAGAAATGGGGATAATATACCCATAAATCTTGGAGTAGTACGAGCTACTACTTTTACGGATTTTAAGAGTGTCGGTCCGTCGGAGTTCAAAGGAACTACGGACCCCATAGAAGCCCAAACGTGGGTGAAAGAGATCGAAAAGGCATTTTTCATTACAAATGTCGACGAGGGCCAAAAGGTTGCTTTTACAACCTATATGATGAAGGGAGAGGCCAACCTTTGGTGGGAGGCTAACCACGCTAGGGCTGGTATCGAGATCCTAACGTGGGTACAGTTCAAGGAGATTTTCTTTGAGAACTACTTCCACTAATATGCAGGGAAGAATGGAGATGAGGTTTTTAGAGTTGAAACAAGGGGAGATGACAGTTCCCCAATACGCTGCCAAGTTCAATGAACTGGCAAGATTTTCTCCACACCAAGTGGACACGGAAGTGAGAAAGGTTAGGAGGTTTGAGTAGGGCTTGAAAGCCTTGCTCTATAACCAAATATCGGTGTTCCAAAGTACTTCTTTTGGGACCATACTAGAGAAGGCGATAATAGCCGAAGGTGGGAATGAGGCTCTAAGCCAGTACCACAAGGATAAGAAGAATAAGAATAAGGTGGATGGGGGAGTGAAGATTGAAGGAGCCAGCGGTAGTGGCGAAGGTCATAAGAGGAAATGTTTTAACTCTGGGAATACCGAAGTGAGGCAAGGGGATCCGAAGAGGAGGATGGAGGTATGCAAAACCTGTGGGAAGACTCACTTAGGGGTTTGTCTGAAGGGGAAGGATATATGTTATAATTGTGGATAGGAGGGGCACATTTTTCCTAACTGTCCAACTCTGAAGAAAAATCACGGATGCTTTGTATGTGGATCAATTGACCACATATTAAAGAACTGCTCGAATAAGGGGCTGGACCGGAATAAGGGCGCTAATAGTAGTAAGTTAGCCATTGGTGGTCCAGCACAGTCGGGTAAGCTGATGGCCTGCACCTTTAATATGACGGTGCAAGATGCAGTTGCATCAGGGGACGTAGTTGCATGTATTATCCCGATCAACGATATAAATGCTTACGTGATGTTTGATTCGGGTGCTACTTGTTCGTTTATAGCATGTGATTTTCCAAACGATTAGGATTACTTCCCAAAAAGTTGCTTGTACCTTTGAATATCAAGGTAGCAAACGAAGAAATAATTCCTGTTGAAGATATTCATAGGAGTTGTTGTGTAGATATACGAGGTTGTAAATTATCGGTAGATTTGATACCGATAAAGTTGGGAGAATTTGATGTATTTCTCGAGATGGATTGGTTGTTTAACCATGGGGCAATTATAGATTGTCAGAAGAAATGTATAAATATTAGAACATTGAGACAACCGCAGGTGGTATTTTACGGTAATAGATCGTTGGGGCGTTTGTGAGACCCCAAATTTTATGAATAATGATTTAAATTTCTCAAAATATTTTTTTGAATATTATGGTGTGGATTTGATATAATGTTATAGTTGTGGGTAATATTTATAAATTTTGCAAAGTAAGCAAGTTGTTATATAATATTCGATTAGTCGTGGAATATTCTTTTTATCGGGAAATATCTGTACGACGACACAATCATTGGTGGACCCCACAACGGAAGTATTGTCGTAGTTAGAAAACGACAGAATTATCTTTTTATAAAAATAACGACGAAAGTGTTACCGTTAAAACTGTTGAACTACCCGGTAGTAAAAGTACAATGTCTGGCGTGGTTGCTTAGTAGCACATGGTATTGATTATTGATGCTTACGTAAAAAGTCACTCGCTTATACTCAATTATTACTACAATGGTTGTTGCATCATATCTCTCATATTATTGATTCAATTATTGTCACAAGATCATCTCGCATAATATGATATATTATTAAATCAATAATTGAGATGACAAAGTTATTCATATTATTATTTGCAATATTAACAATGTCTAGAAGTTCGCTCGAGAGGTTTGGTCACCTAATTGCGCCATGATAAGGAGAAATCCTTATCGAAAAGCCCCCTCTTTCCTGGGAACGAACTGGTTGTTAAATATTGTTAATTATAATATTAATGATGAATAAGTTCGTGTTGATTAAAGATGAAATTGATAGTTCCACTGTGTTAGAATTATTTATTTCTATAATAATTGATGTATGAAGGTTATATTGACCAATTGGGTAATTAAGCGGATAAATAAGCAATTAATTGCTATTGATTCATATGATTATAATTATTTGTTCACATGTGTGTACTATTGATTCACATTCATTTACTATTAGGGGAGTTGGTGCAAGATTAATAATACTTGCATGACTAAGTTAAAAATGGAGGTATATATGGAGGTATTATACTGTAATTCATATTTTCACATGTCTAGAACTATTGATTCACATGATTTACTATTAGGGGAGATGGTGCAAGTTTGATAATACTTACAGGACTAAATTAAGAATAAATGAAAAGAGGAAGTTATTATACTGTAATATTTCGAGCGGGATAAATCAACTTTTAGTACCTGTACTGGGACACGATTTACAATTTGGTATCCGAAGTGAAAAAAGTTACAAACTGGTTTTTGTACTCGAAAAATGTTACACTCCGTTAAACATTAGGGACTCGACTTACAATTTGGTACCCAAAGTGAAAAAAGTTACAAACTGGTGATTGTACTCAAAAAATTTTGTAATCTGGTGCTTGTACTTTTCACTTTTTAAATAATCTTTAAAATTGATCCAACGGGAGAAACAAACGTACAGAGAGAGAAGCGAAGTCGACGCGAAGAAGATCCTCGATGTTTTGTTCCATCTTTTCTTGCCTCCCACATTCGCACAATTGCTCCACAGTGGCACCGACTTGGGAACTTTGGTGTAATTCATTCATTTTTGTTGCATGAACTATAATTTTCTTCCTCGCTTTCATTTATGATTCCACTCCAAGATGAGCTCATCCTTTTAATTAAACACTGAAAACCTTTTAATAAATATATGGAAACCAGTAATCAATGGAGAATCGAGACAAGAAGAATGAGAGAAGAAGGACAGAAAAAGAGAACCTTAATTTTCAAACAGAATAAAGATGAAACCCTACTGTTTAATGGAGTGTAACATTTTTCAAGTACAATTACCAATTTGTAACTTTTTTCACTTCGGGTACCAAATTGTAAGTCATGTCTCTAATATTTAACGGAGTGTAACATTTTTCGAGTACAATCACCAGTTTGTAACTTTTTTCACTTCGGGTACCAAATTGTAAGTCGTGTCCCAGTATAGGTACCAAAAGTTGACTTATCCCTATTTCGAGCCCCAAAATATGAAATTATCGAAACTATATTTTCCTATAAATAGAAGCTCATTCTTCATTTATTTCTCAACAATTCACTAAGTCTTACAAGAGAAATTATTATAGAGAAATTATAGAGAGAAAGAAGAAGAGAAGTCTGCTACCTCACTATTCCAATATCCAGTTTCTTCTATGGTAAGGGGTATTATTCATTCGTATTCATGAAGAGAGTTATTTTCTTTCAATACTCATAAGGGTTGTTATTCCATTCTTTATTATTACATTAGAATAACTCGCCTATGCGAAGCACTGCATATATGGTGAAATTCTTCTATTATTCCATTCTTTATTATTTTGTTGGAATAACCTGTCTGCGCGGTCTATCGCATGCCTGATAAATTCTGTTGTTATTCCATTCTTTATTATTCTGTTGGAATATCATGTCTGTGCGGATTACGCATGATCTGGTTCTGTTCTTTATTATTCTATTGGAATATCCGGTCTATGAAAATTACGCATGACCTGGTACCATTCTTTATTATTCTGTTGGTGTAACGCCCCAGAAAATTTAACCTTTTGTAAATACTTTTAATAATGAATAAAATAATATTATTTATTATTATTACGTATGGATAAGATGAATGTCATTCTATAACCTAGAAACGTTGGAATGCCACAGTATTTTAACTACGTAAAAGAATTAAAGTGTTTGAATTTCTCAGACGAAAATAAAAGCTTCCCAAGAAATTTTTTGAAAAACACTATTCATCAATTTCTGCTCGGGAATTATTTTTGAACTTCTGAGAAATACGTAACGTTATAATATCAAGGTGATATGGATTATGTAATAATAATCTAAGTATGGAAAACGTAATATTTCGCATGCGGACTTAATTTGGGAACGTTAGGTTTATTAAGCGTGAAAGGAAGAAAGTCATAATCGTATGATGTGTATGCATTTTATGAGGCAATGAATGTAAGTATAATACGACATATTGTACTATTATGTATGAAGAATGAGATAACGTGTATTATGAATTAATATACGAGCTAGCATACGAAGATTATACGTGGTGTATAAATGTTAAGTTGTTAAATCTAAGGTAATGGACTTGTAGGATTATTAGCTTAGTGATAGAAGTCCAATAGAATGTGATACTCAAGCCCAAGTGTTTGTTAAATCATAAGTCCAAACTTTTGTAATGGAAGCCCAATAAGGAATTAGCTAGATTAATTAGCAAGCCCAATGATAAGCCATGATCCATGGGGCAAACCAAGTGAGAAATTGGGTAGTCTTGATGGACAAACATTATGTGTGATGACCAAGTATAAGAAGTCGTTAGCAAGTAGACTTGGAGGTTAAGTTATGAATAGTAAGGAGGTGTAAAATGAGGAGGTTATTAAAGAGGTGGAATAAGGAGGTGGGATGGTATTATTTACCATTTTACCCCTAGCTTTTGGTTGCCTATAAATATGGAAGCCTCATTTCATTTGTTGGTTGTTATTTCATCCAACACTTTCCTCTCAAAGATAAGTAACTTATTGGTTAGAGAGAATAAGCACATAAGTCAAGAATAAGTCAATCATCCTTCGATAAATCTTCAAGGAAGAAAAGTACAAGTGCTTCTAGGGTAAGACTCATGTCTATTATATCTTTATCTCTTCTATGATAGGATTGATAGAGAAGTGGGATTGTTTGATAATAACATATAATAAGTTATTAATGAATGAACTTAAGCTGAATAAGTTGAATAAGCAACTTGAACTCTAATAAGTTGATAGAATCATAAAGAACTTGTCATATGTTTGTCATATGATGTTAGTATATTGAATATAGCATGAGAACAATGATTGATGGACTTAAGTTCATAGTAAGTCATTAGCATGAGAATTTGTAGTTAATAAGTTGATTAAGTCATTGACTTATGAGAATAAGTCAAAACCTACTTTGATGATAAGTTGGGGTAATAAGTAACTTGTAATGATCATATGTTGGTTAAAATCCATTTAGAATCTTTAAGAATGTAGTTTTGTCGGAATTCACACGATTGGACGATAATCGTCGAATTAATGAAATTCTAGGAATGGAAGTCGTATTTTGTGTTTGAAGTCAGAAATGTTCGTTTTCGATGGAGACAAGTCATATTTGTCATTATAGAGTTACGGACTCAAAAATGACCGAATTCTGACTTAGAACGAAGAAACGAGCGTTGAACGTTCACGAACGTTTATCATTTTCGTTAAAAATGAAGTAATAGGAGAAATTTTAGCAAACAAAGTCAAATAGATAAAATTCTTGTATGAACGCATAGAGGATGTAATTTGTGAACCGTAGGCTTTTGAATGAGCCAATTCGGACTTATAACGAAGAAGTTATGAGTCCGGATGTTTCGTAAAATTTTCAAACTTTGCAAACTATCTGAGACACAGAGTTGGCGCCGCGGCGCCAAACCAAGGCCAAATGAGTGGCGTACCAAGCAATGCCGATATCTGAAAGTCTCGAAAGACTTACTAACTCGCACTACAAATCACGAGATGATGAGTTAAGTGTGGCGCCGTAATGCCATATCCGGATGCCAGGTACTGCTAACTCGCGCCGCAGCCCGAGATAAAGAGTAATGGATGCCAAATACAGAATGAAAGAGAACTTTATAGTAATGAACTAAGGCATAAACATGACATTATTAGGACATTGTTAGACACTTACATATGATTATTAAGAGTTAATAATCAAATGAAGATGAACGAAAGGTGAATGACGTAATGAAAGCTGAAACCCATAATAACAAATCTAAGTCAGGATTTAGATTGAGATGTGGTATGTTATATGATCATGTATTGTAGAAACGTAGAGACTTAAAGTTTTCGTGTGTTAATCAGTAAGCAGATGCTGAAGGCAAGTATTCTAACCCTTGTTCCAGTTCGGTCTGGATAAGTTTTGTAATTCATGTATTCTTTCGCATGAAGTCTTGAATGATGAAGTCTAAGCCAATTCTTTCAGCTAGACTTATATTATGATTTTGTCAAGCATGATTTATGTTTACCGAGTTATATTGGTATGGTTTTCAATCGAAGACCAAGTATGATAAAATGTTTTTGTCGTTTAACGACAGGCACGTGAGGTTGCCACAACTTAAACGTATACACGTTTAATGAATGTAGTGTTGATCAACATAGATTACTATGGGCTGATCACCCAAAAGTGCTAGTAAGCTATGCTGGACTTACGGACTTAGTGCCGGGTTGTCCTTTTCAAAAGAAATTATGAACTGCTCATAGTCTTGAGCCTTAGTTGATATTCTACTGAATATTGTTGTTGGAAAATGTTTTGAATAAAATTAAGTGCTATTTTGAATTATCGATAGTACATCATAACTATTGTTTAGTTACTGAAGATATATAAGTTCTATGTTTCAAGTATGTTGTTTATTAGAATTGTAGTACTTGCTGAGCTAGTCATGCTCACTCTTACTTAAACCATATGAACACAACCAAGATCGAGCGGACCCAAGGCTCAGACAAGGACAAGGGCAAGGCAAAAACAAACCCTTAGATTACTTATGTAATAGAATAGTTGAATGTCTGTAATATATTGAATATTATGACAAGAACAAATGAATGGGTTACAAAGAACCTGGGAAATGTAATATTATTTTGGATATATAGAAGTTATATTAGTCCTTTTGAGACTATTCAATTGAATGAATGAATGAATGGTAGTACTGTGTAGCACCATCTGTCGGGTTGGAAGAGACCCAGATTGGGGGACGTCACAAGTTGGTATCAATGCTATAAGTGCAATGCATGAAGAACCCCGAGCCTTTTGCTGGTGACGTCTCTAAATGGGAAAGCACCGCAGCCAAACATTCCGTATTGGGCGCCGAGCAAGTCGATGGCAAATTGATAGGTACCCCTATAAGGTGCTATGGTTGAAAGTACCATTAGCGTCACAGGTTGGTATCAAAGCATTAGGTTATAAAACTTAAGAGGGGATTAAAAATCTTAAGTCATAACTTTAAGAGAGGTCAAAGAAGTAAAAAGAAGAAAGTAACCTTATAAAAATGTATTATGATTATGTTATGTGTTTTTATTATTCTACTGACGTGTACTAATCAACTTAATTATTTTGTGTAGATGTCAGGAATAAACGGATTGTTTGTAGATGGTCAAGCCATTAGTGAAGAATCGGTGAACCAAGTAGAGGTTATATCGAACCCTATAGCAGTAGAGCCTGAAGTTGTAGTTATTGAGTCTGGAGACTCAGATGATGCTGACTATATGTCAGTATTTGATGGGATGATAGAAGAGGAAGTAGAGACAGTGTCCTTTAATCCGATAGCTATAGCAGCGGATGTGACGCCCCCAAATCTGGGTTTACCTGACCCCCAAGTTTGGTGTTCACGATCCATAAAAATATAACATCTAACTACCCATTCATTTATAAATAGGAATGAATTACCACATTAACATATGTTATTAATACATTAATCCCAGGTCTACTAACCTTAACGTTACAAACATACCCCTTAGATATACAAAAAAGGTTTACAATACAACCATATAAATAATACTGTTCATAAAACTAATTAATTACGATGCCTTTGCCTTTATTCTTCTTCGCAGCACCGTCTGCAACTTCGTCCCTAGCTAAAAAGTTTTATTTATAGCAAGGATGAGCAATAAGTTTGCCCCGCAAGTTAAGACATACGATAAAGATATAGAAATCAATATCAAACCTTCCCACATTTTACGCAACAATAATTTGATAATGAAAGAATACAAAGCTTTCAAAGTTTTTTAAGATATTCAAATGAATAATCAAGGATTGATTCTACGAAATAGCAAAGTGGAATGTTTTCTAGATTTATACTGAGCGATCCATGGGATCTTGAACTTCTCTTCTCGAGTAACTATCAAAGTTATACTTTGATATACCCAGGTGTATCAGATAACCATGAAGATTAAATTATACCCCTCTCCAAGTATATAAATTGATCAGCTTTAGTATACCCTATATTAGGCATAATACTTAATCGCGTGCAAAGGCCGAAAATACGACCAATAAATTATTTCCTTTATATAAAAGGTTGTCCTTCTCAGTCTTAGAATCAAGATTTTGATTTAACAACGAAATACTGTGATTTCAAATTCTAACTACTTCTCGATCTAGCCAAAATAATTAGCATCGATCTATCAATAATAATTGAATTCTCTTCTCGAACCTATCAAGTTCTAACAAATGTTCGTCTAGCCAGAATAATTAGCTAAGACATTTTTCAGTATAATTTGACAATAAACAAGAATTATCTGTACTGTCAATTCTAGCTTCTACGTATATAAATATCCAACAACAGTTATTCTACAAATGTATATTTCTGAATCAGTAATTCAATTTGAATTATTAATCATGCACTAACTGCGAATAATCAACAATAAATTCTCTGGATGTGGTGTAATTAGCAATAATTTACCACTATAATAATTGAATGAATATAACTCAAGGTTGAGTTAGGAAACTTGCCTCTTCCGCTGATTACAACTACACAATATAATTTACTGTGTTCGTAAGACCTATAATCAACAATGTCGATCTCACAATTAGCACAGTCATTTATAACACATAGCACTGTAGTTTACAGTCAAATTTCTCCTAGGCACATCAACACATAGTTACATCAGTGTTTATAACCTATATAAACACATAACAAGTTTAACTATTTTGGTCTGGTTGGACTTCGGTCCATTCTCGGTGTTCTGGTCACCCTATACGACGACAATTAACACGATCATTTCATCAAGCAAAAATCGGTTTCTAAGCTTCAATATTAATTTAGATAAGTCAATTATCATTTATAATATTTTTCGGAAGCTTTTAATAATTATCAAGCAATTATATTAATTTATAATAATTTTTCAAACATCAGAATCATTTTTAAATGATTTAATTATCAAATAATCTTATCATTATTAATATTTAATAAAAATATTAATAACATACTTGTCAAAATATTAAAGTTATTTTTAATAACTTAAAATATTTTAAATCATCAATATTCAACTTAAATGATTTTTAAAGTAATTAAAATCATTTGTAAATTATCACCATTAATATTTAAATATTAATGAAATTATTATCCAAATATTAAAAGTTATTAATTATAACTTCAAATATTTTAAATCATTTTCTCTCATTTTAAATAATTTTTAAATCAATAAAATCATTTTTAATTTATTTATTTAATATAACAATTAAAAAAATCTAACATCATTACTATTAATTTATTAATGATAATTCTCCAAAAATATTGAAAGTTATATTATCTAATTTAAATTATTTTCTAACACTTTATTCTCAATTAAAATGATGTTTAAATCATTAAAATCATTTTTAACTTATTTATTTAATTTAATAATCAAATATATGAGACCAAGATTTTATGAATAAATATTTATTTTTTTTGAAATATTTTTTAAATATTATGGTGTGGATTTGATATAATATTATAGTTGTGGGTAGTATTTACAAATTTTGAAAAGTATGCAAGTTGTTATAAATATTCGATTGGTCTGGAGAATATTCTTTTTTTCGGAATATTCGTATTATACTGCACACAATCATTGGTGGACCCCACAACCAAGCTAATCGTCAGTAGTTAGAAAACGATAAAAATATTTTATGCAAATAACGGTGGGAGGTTTTACCGCTATTATCGCTGAACTACCCTAGTAGTAAAAGTATAGTAATCTGGCGTGGTTGCATAGTAGCACACCAGTATTGATTATTGATGCTTAAGTGATAAGTCACTCGGTTATACCGCATTATTGCTACAATAATTCTTTGCATCATATATCTCATATTATTGATTCGATTATTGTCACAGTATCATCTGCATAATATGTTATTTTATTAAATCAATAATTGAGACGACAAAGTTATTCATATTATTAAATTGCAATATTTACAATGTCTAGAAGTTCTGTCAAGGAGAGGTTTGGTCACCTAATTGCGTGCCAATAGGGAGAAATCCTTATTGGAAAGCCCCCTCTTTCCTTGGAACAACCTGGTTGCTAAATATTATGAGTTATAATATTAATGATGAATAAGTTCGTGTTGATTAAAGATGAATTTGATAGTTTCATTGTGTTTGGATTATTTGTGTTAGTAGAAATTGACATCTATTTCGATAATAATTGATGTCTGGATGTTATATTGTTTAATCAGGTATTCGGGACACTTTTCATGTCAGAGTACTATTCACGAGTTACTATTCATGAGTTACTATCCCCGAGTTACTATTCATGAGTTATTATTTATGAGTTACTATTCATAAGTTACTATTCATGAGTTACTATTCACGAGTTACTATTCACCCGATTGCTATTCACTCTAGTATTGTTCACTCGGATATTTGGGTACAATATTATTCCATGAGGAGATGTGCTAATTTTTCTGATCGTTGGTTGAAATTATAATAGTAAATCAATATGGATCGTTGATTTAAAGTCTTAATAGTAACTTGTCCCTTCAATATTACCAAGGGTTAATTGCCCCTTCGCAAATAGTAGTTGTCTCTTCAATATTACCAAGAGTTATTTGCCTCTTCGGTGTTACAAGGGCTAATTACCCCTTCTTAAATAGTAGTTGTCTCTTCAATATTACCAAGAGTTATTTGCCTCTTCAGTGTTCCAAGAGTTAATTACCCCTTCGCAAATAGTAGTTGTCTCCTCAATATTACCAATAGTCATTTTGACCCTTCGTTAAAACCAAGAGCCACTCTCAGTTTTTCTATAAATAGAAGCTCATTCCTTCATTATTTCTTACGAATTCACTGAAACTCTAGAGAGAGAAATTATAAAGAGAAAGAAGAAGAGTGTTCTGCCATTTCACTACTTCAATATCCAGTGTCTTTTATGAAAGTAGTATGCACACAAGCCAATCATGTTTGATGATAAAGCATATACTTTGTAACAATCTTATTTATTTATTAATAAAAAGTATTAATTTATTAAAGGCTTTTAATTATCTACATGATCTTTGTTTTATAATATGTGATAAACCCATAGTTTTAAGCAATGCTTTTAGAATAATGATGATGATCATTCTAATGAGATCTAAATTCTTAGAAAGCTTAAAACTAAAATAGTTTCCAATCGTTGGATTACTAAATTGGGGATTAGTAAATCCGGATAGATTGGTACATACGTTGCTTGTTCATTGGATGAGGATGATTGATCTCATGATCATTTGTGTGGAGACACTAAAGCAAGTATGTAGGTGCTTATTAGAGAATAAGTTCACTGAACGTGGCTCGCTAAGGAATACCTAATGGAGTTTTACTTGCCTGTCAATAGGAATTCCTATAATGATAGTAGTACAAGTGATCCTTGGACTTGAGATCATCATAGTATCTTGTGTATGATGAGTTATACTTTGACTTATTCCTTAAGACCCTTAGGGTATATCAAAGGGTACGTTTGGGTATGATAAGTTGTACATGGAGATAATGTATGATCAATAAAGAATCTACCACTTATTAAAAGAAGAGAAATGTCCTATATGATTCGATAAATGACAACCCTAGGTAGTCCTTGGCGGCGAGCGTAATGAAATTAGAAAGGAGTTTCTAATTTGCATTATTTGGTGTTGTGCATTTAAGAGTCAAAATACATATAATTAAATAAAATAAGACTTGACGAAATTCCATGTCTTATATTTAATTGGGACATTGTATGGTGGAAGGATTGAATTATCATTTAAGAACTATTTACTCAAAGGTTCTTTTATGATTAATGTTGAAATCTATATTATCTGGAAAGTCGTTAAATATTTGGGGGAGGCTTATCCTTATCAGAGAATAAATATTATTTATTTAAATAAATTAATTGTTTAATTTATTTATTTAAATAAGATTAGAATTATTCTAATTGATTTATTCACAACCTGTTTAATATGGAGAACCTAAATGGTCACACCATAAAAGGAAGAATAATTATTTAAGAAGTTAATGGCATAATCGTAATAATATGTTATGTATATTTAATTTAATCTATGGTGATAGAATAAATTAAATAGCTTAATATTTATTATTTAATATTTTAGAAATATTAAATATAAATTAATAAGAGGAGTCTTATTAATATTATTACAATTATTATTGTTATTTTAATTTCTAAAAGAGTTTAGGAATTAATTTAATATAAGTATTCTCCTTTATTCCTAATTGGATTAGGAAGGAAAACTAGTTAAAGGAGTTTAATTAATTATCCCTAATAAGATTAGGGAGCTTAATTAATTAAAAGAATTTAATTAATTAAATAAAACCCAATTCCTTAATTGTTAAGGTGGGTTGCCCACATCTATAAATAAGAGGAGTCTTATTATGGGTGATGGGTTTTGTTGACTTTTACAACTACGTGATATTTCCAATGGTTGGAGAGTACGCTCCTTTTCTATAGAGATAGAAAAACTAGGGTTTAGCCAACCACCCATCTTCTTGAATCCTTCTTCTTCCTTGGTGGATCACCTTTAGAGGCCAAACACTTGGGTGGCTAACGTTGATCAAAGGAAGGAACCAAACCCGGTGGATTCAAGTTGAACGCGAAAAAAGAATTGGAGGTGAACTTGTACTGAGGAAGCTTCGGATCTTCAAGGGTATGATTCTTGTTCTTCAATTTTTTGTTTAATTAATAATTGTGCATAAAGGGTGATCCGGGTATATGGTTTGTAAAATTTTAAAACTCTGATTTTTACATGTTTCCGCTTATTTTTGCAATTTGATTGTGTTCTTGAATATTACAAACCTTACATTTTATGGTAAGGGATATTATTTGTTATACCCGTAAGGGGTTTTATTCTTTCTTATTCATGAAGAAAACTTCTGTTATTCCATTCTTTATTATTCTGTTGGAATAACCTGTATACGCGGCATACCCTATACTTGGTGAAATCCCTCTGTTATTCCATTCTTTATTATTCTATTGGAATAACCTTTATACGCTGCATACCCTATACATAATCTGTATACGCGACATACCCTATACTTGGTGAAATTCCTCTGTTATTCCATTCTATATTATTATGTTGGAATAACTTTGTTTATCTTAATCACCGCATACGTGGTGAAATTCTTCTATTATTCCGTTCTTTATTATTACTCATTGAATATCCTATCGGTCTTAATTTCACTTTGACACAGTACCATTATTTATTATTCCGTATTTATTATTCCGTTTAATATCACATGCATGCGCTTTTACTGGGACTGGTTCCATTATTTATTATTCCGTATTTATTATTACGTGGAATATCCCATGCATGCGTTTACGTCGGACCTGGTTCTATATTTATTATTCTGTTGGAATAACCTGCATGTGCTATCTATCACATGCCTGGTGATTTCTTTTGTTATTCCATTATTTATTATACTCAGTTGGTTAAAGATTTAACTACTATACTCCATGAAATTAGTAGAATATCCTTGATATTTGCGCTTCATCCCGTATCATTTCATGGAAATATTCTTCTGAGCATTCTTGAATTTTACTCTACAAAGAAGTATCATGTTGACAATTTAGACGTTATTAGTTCCTGGATAAATTAATTTGTGAACTTGTTTTATTGAATTCTTATATCATTGTCATCATCCTCGTGTTTATATTTTTTGAAAGTCATCTATGGCCTGTAGGGAATAGATGGACTTGGTATGATTATGACCAGGGATTATTCGGTATAATCATGACCGTAATGTTATAAATGATATGGTAAAAGTCCTCAGTGGCCTGTAATGCATTGATGGATAGTTTTTGGTAAGATTATGACAAGGGATTGATCGGTATAATCATAACCATTGATGAATACACAAATGTCCTTGGCCCGTAGTGCATGGATAATTTGTGATTGTGATACTAAAAAATATCCTTGGCCGTAGTACAGTGGTGATTCGATGAAGTGGATTATTTATTAAGCTGAGTCTCAGCGATAAAAAATGACGAAAACCTTTTAAATCATAAAAGATAGTAGATTTTATTCTCTACTTGACTCTTTTAATGGATTGCTTATTCCGCTGCAGTTAAACGTGTTGTGTATTGTATTTTATCAGTTTAACATTGTTGAAGGCTAATGATAATTTATTATGCATTATCTTAGTCATAATATTTCTTACTGGGCTAGTTGAGCTCACCCTTTCTTTCACTGTTCTCTTCAGGAAATGAGAACGTAGTAAGGACTAGTTGGGGTACAAAGTGATGGTCCAGATGATAGCATTAGTAGTCCTCACTATTCTATGAAATAATGTGATAATAATTGTAATGAGGACTTATTTTGAGAGTGGATATTGTCTAGAAGACAATATTTGTATTAAAACTCACAGCTTTTGTTGTATATTTAAGATTGTATTTGTATTCTGTACCATATATCTGGCGACCCAAGATGGGTGATGTATACCTATTTTGGGGGCGTCACAAAATAAATCTAATATCATTAATATAAAATTATTAATGAAAAATCTCCAAAAATATTAAAAGTTACATTTTATAACTCAAAATATTTTTTTAAATGGTTTTTCATAATATTAAATCATTTTTCTCTAATTTATTTAATATACTAATTAAATAAATTAAATATAATTAATATTCAAATAATTATAAATATTAATGAAAAATATCCCAAATAATCAGAAATTATTTTTCAAAAGTTAAAATAATTTTTAAAACCATTTTTAATAATTTTAATAATTTATTTCTAATTTTTAATCATTTTTTGGAAAAAACAGAAAATAAAAAATAAATAAACCGTCGCTGTAGGTCTTTAGCTACAGAAAGCGTCGCTTTTGGTGTTCTTGAGCTCAAGAACACTGACAGCTTTGTTATCAAGCTGCCCTGTTTGACCAATCATAAAATCGAATCTATTCTTGTTCTGGGCTAGGTTAAAACTCAATCGTGAAGTAGAAATGTAACTCTACAATACCCAATCAGAATCATGGTCATACAATAAACAAAAAATTAGATCTAGCCTTTTAAAGTCATTGTCAGATCATATTTGGGTTTCCTTAGAAACCCAGAACTTCGACTGACTACTTTTATGCTTGATTTTATATATGTTTCGTTCATGTTTTAAGTGATCTCAAGGTTCAAAGTTAGAGTCCATATGTCAGCCAACAATTATACAACAACAGATCAAATGAACAACAACAAGATCTCAAGTTATAGCTTGGTCAAAAGCTGTCAGAAAAACGTGTTCTTCACTTTTCTGGAAATTCCAGAAATTCCCATCCGTGGCCAAGTGGCCTACTTTGACCAATTGATATGTTCAATCTATTGATGTTTTAGGAGATCTAAATACCCAGATCTGTAGTCCACATAACCAGCTACACTTCTGATACAATAACAACAACATAAAACCAAAAACCTGACAGATCTGGAAGCTTGAAATCTTGTCAGACGCTACTTAAACTTTCTCGGGTCGCCTGAATTTCGTCTAAATCAACACATCGATTGATGATGTTTGACCTTAAATAAAATGAAATCTAGCTATTAACTGACCCTGATTTCACTTGCAGATCCATGACAACATGTCATGCTACAACTTACAACTTTAAAACATTACAAAACATGAACACAATAAGCTCTACGGTCACTGACATTTCTTGTCAGACCAACATTCAAACTCAAGAACAGATTTTGAAAACTTGAATTTTTACCCACTTTGATGCTATGGATCCATCATGGATCAACATAGATCAACTAAAAACAACTTCTAACATAAATTTAAACACATAAACACAAAAAGTTTCTAAGCAACAAAGATCAAAAATCAAATTTAGGTTATACCTTCTAGCTTTCCAATTCTTGATCTATACTGTCCAATATGTTATGGGTTGATCTAGGGGCTAAAAATATGACTGATCTACTTCTAATTTTTGGAGGTTGAGCTTAGAGAAGGAGTTGGTGAGAGCAACAATAAAAATGAGTAAGTATTATGATTTTTCTCTCTCTAAATCTCTTATATATCGCTAGATTCATGTAAGATATGATGTTGGCTGTCAAATGGAGTGTTAAATGGCTGATATAAAAATGTTAACAAGTCAAATTAGTTGGTAACCTACTAAAGGTAAATCCAATTTCACAAGTTAGCTTATTAAAAATATAAAAAGGGTATTATTGTCATTTGTAAAATATAATTAAATGGTATTCTTATCATTGTCCAAACCCTTAGGGTTTAACCCTAAGGTCCTAACCCTTAGGTTTTAAAAATCTAACTTCTAGGATTTTCAAAATTAGGGTTTTTATAATAGAAAATAAAATTTCTAAATTACAATTAGGGTTTGTAAATATAGAAATTAAGATACTAAAATATAATTAGGGTTTTCTAATCATATTTAAGTTTATTTAAACACATTATGCTTGCCAATTAGGGTTAGGGTTTCCTAATTTAGGGTTTACGATCCCCGATTTTGAAATTAGGGTTTTTCGGCTATCAATTAGGGTTTTTAACTGTGTGTTAGGGTTTCTAATCCCGAGATTAGGGTTTCTAATCTCTTATTAGGGTTTATTAATATTAAACCTTATCCAGTCAATCATTGTCAACATTTCTATACAGTACAAACACATACTCATCAAAATAATTATTTTAATTGATTTTTCTACTGAATCCCTATCCAGCAATTAGGGTTAGGGTTTCTAAAGCTGTTAAGCACAACTCTACTCTATTTTCTCAGTCAATACTTAATTTGGCCAGTTCTCGAGACTTGTCTCACAGATACACAGTACAATATTAACAGTCAAAGTCAATATTAAATAAAAAAAAAATATATTCGTAAAATTTTGATCATTCGAAATCCCGGGTTATCACAGCGGAGATAGATCCTGGAAGGTCGATGATGTCTCTGTTTGTATCAGTGTTGGATAGAAATATCCATTACTGTCAGGAGGTCAAGGAGTTGAAAGCAGAGCTCCAAATGGTTATAGAGGACAAGACTGATGTCGAGTCTATGTGGGAGAAAGAACATGACAAGATGATTTTGGCTAAGGACAAAGTCCACGAGTTAAATCATGAGGACTTTGAGCTCAAGGAGGAGCTAAAGACCAAGGTACAGAAGATAGGGAGAATGTCCTATGTCTATAGGAGTTCTCACACAGATTTCCAGCAGCAGGTAGCTGGTTATCCTGTAGAGGTGGGGCAAACACGGCATACTATTAACTGTGATATTATTGTCAATCTTGCCAAGGCAGATTTCGAGAATGCCTTGAGGCAGATGTAGACTAGTAGTAGTTAGATTAGTATATAAATATTTTGTAAGTAGTAGTGATGTAAAGCCCTTTTTTTATAGTAAGGGGTAGTCTTTTGTAAATCCCAATTTTTGGAAAGCAATAGCGGGAAAGTAATGTAAGCAGCTTAGGCTGTGTATATAACCGATGTAGTATTATACTACGAAGAATGAATAGAAGTCCTTTTTATGGAAAGCAATGAGTTATGGATGTTGGAGTTATTGTTTAATATTAAATAATAACTAATAAAGAAAGGAATAATAATGAAATGTGTTTAATGTATCAGCAAAATGCCGCCAAGAAGAGTGCAACGTAATCAAGGTGCTAATGTGAATCAACCGGAGGGAGGTTCGGTTAACCCGATGTAGGAGTTTGTTAATTTATTAACAACTGCCTTTAATAGAACAGAGGCTAATGTCCCCGTAAATCCAGGAGTAGCACGAGTTACTACCTTTAAGGATTTTAAGAGCGTGGGTCCGCCGGAGTTCAAAGGAACTACGGACCCTATTGAAGCCCAAATGTGGGTTAAGGAAATAGAGCATGCAGGGAAGGATGGAAATGCGGTTTCTGGAGTTAAAATAAGGGGACATGATGGTTCCCCAATACGCCGCCAAGTTTAATGAACTGGCAAGGTTCGCTCCACATCAAGTGGATACTGAGGTGAGAAAGGCGCGACGATTTGAGCAGGGCTTGAAGCCCTAGCTATATAACCGTATATCGGTGTTCCAAAGTACTTCTTTTGGAATCGTGTTAGAGAAGGCGATAATTGTCGAAGGTGGTAGCGAGGCGTTGAGTCAATACCACAAGGACAAGAAGAGCATGGTTAAAGTAGACAGGAGAGTAAAGATCGAGGGAACCAGTGGTAGTGGCGAGAGTCAGAAGAGGAAGGTATTTAGCTCTAGGAATACCGGAGTGAAGCAAGGAGACCCGAAGAGAAGAATGAAGGCCTGCAAGACCTTTGGGAAGACTCACTTAAGATTCTGTCTCATGGGGAAGGTCGTCTGTTACAACTGTGGACAGGAGGGGCGCATTGCACCTAACTGTCCGAGTCCGAAAAAGAACCGTGGATGCTTTGTGTGAGGGTCAACCGACCACATGGCAAAGAACTGCCCGAAGAAGGGGACGGATGGGAACCGGGGCGCTAATAGTAGTAAGTTAGCTATTAGTGGACCAGCGCAGCCGAGTAGGCAGATGGTTCGTACCTTTAACATGACAGTCCAAGATGCAGTCGCATCAGGGGATGTCGTCGCATGTATTATTCCGATCAACGATATCAATGCTTACGTGCTGTTTGATTTGGGTGCTACTTGTTCGTTTATAGCGTGCGATTTTGCTAGACGATTAGGATTACTTCTCGAAAAGTTGCCTATACCTTTAAATATTAAGGTAGCAAACGAAGAAATAATTCCTGTTGAAGATGTTCATAAGAGTTGTTGTGTAGATATACAAGGTTGTAAATTATCGGTAGATTTGTTACCGATAAAGTTAGGAGAATTCGATGTAATTCTCGGAATGGATTGGTAAGTTAACCATGGGGCAATTATAGATTGTAAAAAGAAATGTGTGAACATTAGGACGGTAGAACAACCTCAGGTAGTATTTTACGGGAATAGATCACCGGGTCGTTCGTGTTGTCTAACCATGACACAAACTAGGAAATTACTGAGAAAGGGATGCTTAGGTTATCTGTGTCATGTTGTTGATACCCAGAGAGTGGTAGCAACCATGGAACAAATACTTGTAGTTAGAGAATTTGCCGATGTATTTGCTGGATAGGGAGACAGAGTTTGTGATAGACATTGTGCCAGGAGTGGCACCAGTTTCCAGGGAACCGTATCGTATGGCGCCAGTGGAGATGAAGGAGTTGATGGTGCAGTTGTAAGAATTGTTAGACAAGAAGTACATACAACCGAGTGTTTCGCCGTGGGGAGCACCGGTACTATTTGTCAAGAAGAAGGACGGATCGTTAAGACTATGTATCGACTATCGAGAGTTGAACAAGTTAACAATAAAGAATAAATACCCATTGCCCAGAATCAATGATCTCTTTGATCAGTTGAAAGGGGCTAAGTATTTTTCTAAAATAGATTTAAGAACGGGGTATCATCAGTTGAAGGTTAGGAAGGGCGATGTACCAAAGACAGCATTCAGGACTCGTTATGGTCATTATGAGTTTCTGGTGATGTCGTTTGGGTTGACAAATGCACCAACTACATTTATGGATATGATGAATAGAGTGTTCAAAAAATATTTGGACAAGTTCGTCGTGGTGTTTATAGATGATATTCTAGTCTATTCTAAGATGCCAGAAGATCATTCTGAACACCTAAGATTAGTGTTGGAGACACTAAGAAAGGAGAAGTTGAATGCAAAATTCACATAGTGTGAATTTTGGTTGGAGAAGGTACAGTGTTTAGGTTATGTCATTGACCATGAGGGGATTTTAGTAGATCCAGCGAAGGTAGAAGCCGTGATGAATTGGGAACAGCCAAAAACGCCGACTAAGGTGCGGAGTTTCCTTGGGTTAGCAGGTTACTATCGACGATTCATCCAGGATTTTTCGAAAGTAGCTAATCCGTTGACTAACTTGACGAGGAAGAAGTTGAAATAGGCTTGGACTGACAAGTGTGAGGACATTTTTCAAGAACTGAAGAAGAGGTTGAGTGAAGCGCCTGTTCTGTCACTGCTCGATGACACAAGAAATTTTGTAGTTTATAGCGATGCTTCACATAGAGGACTTGGTTGCGTGCTCATGCAGCATTGCAAGGTCATTCACAGATGCATCTAAGCGATTGAAGGATTATGAGAAAGTTTACCCTACTCATGATCTCGAATCGGCCATGATAGTTTTTGCTCTAAAGATATGGAGACATTATCATTATAGAGAAAAATCTGAGATATACACGGACCACAAGAGTCTAAAATATATCTTCACACAGAAGGAGTTGAATATGAGGCAGAGGAGATGGATAGAGTTGATAAAGGATTACGACTGTGAAATCTGTATCATCACCGAAAAAGCCAATGTAGTTCTTACGCGCCTAAAGTAGGAAGGGCCGGGAAAAGTTGTCTTTGTTAACAGCTCAAACTAAGTTGATAGCAGAGATAACTAGTATGGAGTTGGAAGTGAAGCTGCCAAGTGAAGCAGGACAAATTCTATTTGCGACGGAGATGCAATCTACCATCGTAGAAAGAGTTAAGGAGGTACAACTCAAAACTGATGAGTGTGACCGGAAGAAGGAGTGGCTGGCCAATGAAAAAATATTAAGTACAATCTTGATAATGAGGGATTATTAAGATTTAAAGGAAGAATTTGGGTTCCCAATGAGACAAAATTAAAGGAGCAGGTTCTACAAGAGGCTCATAGTTTGAGATTTTTGATTCATCCTGGTAGCACTAAGATGTATCAAGATCTTCGACAGAGTTTCTGGTGGCCAAACATGAAGAGAGAGATCGCCGAGTATGTGAGTAGGTGCTTGACTTGTTAGAGAATTAAGGCCGAACATCGACGACCAAGTGGCTTGCTACAATAATTAGAAATTTTGGAGTGGAAATGGGAGAATATCACGATGGATTTTGTGGTGGAACTTCCGACTACTCAGAAGGGGTATGATGCGATTTGGGTAATAGTGGACTGGTTGACAAAATCGGCTCACTTTTTTCCAATTAGGGACAAGTATAACTTAGACCAATTAGCTAGACTTTATATTAAGGAAATAATTTCTAGACATTGAGCACCAGTATCGATTGTGTCAGATCGTGACCAACGATTCACGTCGAACTTTTGGATGAGTCTACAAGAGCAGTTGGGAACGCAGTTGAATTTGAGTACATCGTATCATCCACAAATGGATTGACAGAGCGAGAGAACAATTTAGACGTTAGAAGATATGCTAAGATCTTGCGTCATGGATTTCAAGGGTAGTTGGGATGATCATCTACCATTAATGGAGTTTGCGTATAACAATAGTTATCATGCAAGCATAGGTATGCCGCTTTACGAAGCTTTGTATGGGAGGAAATGTAGAACGCCACTGTATTGGGATGAGGTAGGAGAACGCCGAATGTTGGGACAAAAATTGGTGCAACAGACAGCGGAATATTGTTAAGAAGATACAAATGTGTCTTCTAGCAGCTCAAGACAGACAAAAGAAGTTTACAAATTCGCATAGAGAGAATAGAGAATTTGAAGTAGGTTCGTACGTATTTCTAAAAGTATCTCCCTGAAAAGGAAAGATACATTTTGGAAAGAAGGGAAAGTTAAGTCCGAGGTTTATAGGACCTTTTGAGGTATTAAAATGGGTGGGTGAGGTAGCTTATATGATAGCATTACCTGTAGACCTAGAATGAATACATAATGTATTTAACGTATCTGTATTACGTCATTATAAGCCGGATTATAAGCACGTGATAGAATATGAACCTATTCATATTGAGAAGGACTTAACGTATGAGGAAACGCCGATTCAAATTATCGATAGAAAAGAACAAGTTCTGCGGAATAAAGTCATACCTTCTGTGAAAGTGATATGGAAGAACCACGATGTAGAAGAAGCAACGTGGGAGTTAGAAGAAATGATGAAAAAGAATAACCTTCAATTATTTGTATAATTTATTTTTTATATATAGCGAGATTCTGGGGACAGAATCCTTATAAGGGGGAGAGAATGTAACGCCCCGGATAATTGAAACTTTTGTAAATACTTTTAATAATGAATAACATAATATTATTTATTATTATTACGTATGGATAAGATGAATGTCGTTCTACAACCTAGAAACATTGGAATGTCGTAGTATTTTAACTACGTGAGAGAATTAAAGTGTTTGAATTTCTAAGACGAAAATAAAAGCTTTCCGAGAAATTTTCTAAAAAACACTATTCATCAATTTCTGCTCGGGAATTATTTTTGAACTTCTGAGAAATATGTAACATTATAATATCAAGGTGAGATGGATTATGTAATAATAATCTAAGTATGGAAAACGTAAAATTTCGCATGCGGACTTAATTTGGGAACGTTAGGTTTATTAGGCGTGAAAGGAAGAAAGTTGTAATCGTACGATGTGTATGCATTTTACGAGGTAATGAATGTAAGTATAATACGACGTATTGTACTATATGTATAAAGAATGAGATAACGTATATTACGAATTAATATACGAGCTAGCATACGAAGATTATACGTGGGTTATAAATGTTAAGTTGTTAAATATAAGGTAATGGCTTGTAGGATTAATAGCTTAGTGATAGAAGTCCAATAGAATGTGATACTCAAGCCATAGTGTTTGTTAAATCATAAGTCCAAACTTTTGTAATGGAAGCCCAATAAGGAATTAGCTAGATTAATTAGCAAGCCCAATGATAAGCCATGATCCATGGGGCAAACCAAGTGAGAAATTGGGTAGTCTTGATGGGCAAACATTATGTGTAATGACCAAGTATAAGAAGTGGTTAGCAAGTAGACTTGGAGGTTAAGTTATGAATAGTAAGGAGGTGTAAAGTGAGGAGGTTATTAAGGAGGTGGAATAAAGAGGTGGGATGGTATTATTGACCATTTTACCCTAGCTTTTGGTTGCCTATAAATAGAGAAGCCTCATTTCATTTGTTGGTTGTTATTTCATCCAACACTTTCCTCTCAAAGATAAGTAACTTATTGGTTAGAGAGAATAAACACATAAGTCAAGAATAAGTCAATCATCCTTCGATAAATCTTCAAGGAAGAAAAGCATAAGTGCTTCTAGGGTAAGACTCATGTCTATTGTATCTTTATCTCTTCTATGATAGGATTGATAGAGAAGTGGGATTGTTTGATAATAACATATAATAAGTTATTAATGAATGAATTAAGCCGAATAAATTGAATAAACAACTTGAAATATAATAAGTTGATAGAATCATGAAGAACTTGTCATATGATGTTAGTATATTGAATATAGTATGAGAACATTGATTGATGGACTTAAGTTCATAGTAAGTCAATAGCATGAGAATTTGTAGTTAATAAGTTGATTAAGTCATTGATTTATGAGAATAAGTCAAAACCTACTTTGATGATAAGTTGGGGTAATAAGTAACCTGTAATGATCATATATTAGTTAAAATCTATTTAGAATCTTTAAGAATTTAGTTTTGCCAGAATTCACACGATTGGACGATAATCGTCGAATATATGAAATTCTCAGAATAGAAGTCATATTTTGTGTTTGAAGTCAGAAACGTTGGTTTTCGATGGAGACAAGTCATATTTGTCATTATAGAGTTGCGGACTCGAAAATGACCGAATTCTGACATAGAACAAAGAAACGAGCGTTGAACGTTCACGAACGTTTATCGTTTTTGTTAAAAATGAATTAATAGGAGAAATTTTAGCAAACAAAGTTAAATAGATAAAATTCTTGTATGAATGCATAGAGGATGTAATTTTTGAACCGTAGGCTTTTGAATGAGCCAATTCGGACTTATAACGAAGAAGTTATGAGTCCGGAAGTTTCGTAAAATTTTTAAACTTTGCAAACTAT